>JAPPVO010000032.1:53218652-53532540 GCA_030407325.1 Camellia japonica | reverse complement strand
ATCCATGTTGAACTTCTTAATCTCTCTCCTTCAGCCGATATGCCAGAATCTGAAACAGCAAAGTAAAGCAGATGATTGTAGCATGTGAAACTAACCAAATGAGAATGAACTATGAATCTCCTATAAATATTGATGCAGTACATATTTCTTTGGAATATCAGATAAATGGGAAATAGAAAAACTAATTGCAAATCAGTGACAACTATGTCCAATGCAACTAATTGCCCCATGCAACTAATTCCAAAATTTCCATTAATTTGCATTTAGTTCCCCTATTTCCATTTAGTTGATATCTTTCACCTCTCTTTCCACTGCAATGAAAGCAAATGTCTTTTGGAATGGAGTCCTTAAAGAAAAATGACTTCTAAAAATTAATTTAACTAGAGAGGTCAATTAATAACAAACAAAAAGCACGTGCCCATATTTGTGAAGTTATACGCACCAAATGGTTCGGAATCGATGCACCATTGGGTCGGAGATCTGCCAAAGGTTCCGGCCCTTGCAAAATTTGGAACACAACTTGGTTTTCCATTGAGGTTGAAGGGTCAAGAAGGGTGGACTGCAGCTCATTGGTATTCAGCTGCTTCATCACCATTAGTATTTCAATAATCATAGCCCGTAATGTGTCTCACGAGCAACATACTGTGCATATACAAGCATCACACATGCAATAGAAAGTTATACAAGCGTTAAAAGCGTGAAAATAAATTATATTTAGAGTAGGATGTAAGCTCTGCCAGCTCTACATGTAATCACTACTTTGCTAATGATGGTGTGTGATTATGAATATTTTTCTGTGCTCCTAATTGATGAAGTGTACGGAGACAATATCTCATATCTATGGAGTCGTGGAGATAGATGGTGGAGAGAATTCTTACTTTTTTAAGGTGTTCAACTGAAAAGCCTGGTGGGCAACAGAGGTACAGCTGCTGCAAACTTGGCATTCGTTGTTTGTCCAAAGACGTTAGCATGAGATGAACATCTAACTGCAAAATAAGAACCCTTAGAATTGCAAAGATTATGAAGCCACACAGAAATTACTATGTGATTCAAAAAAAAACAGAAGAACTAATTGGGAATGTTATGGCATCAAAACTGAGTATTAAAGAAAACCTTTCTGGATGACATACTGTTCACTCACAGGTGAACTAAACTCTGACTAAGTTTACTGATCCAACAATTTAGCTATACCTTATCATCATTCTTCTTTAAGTTCGCAGGACCAAAATATTTAGTCAGTTTCATTATGCGGGGGTGTTACGGACACTCTTGCTCCGAGCAGCACCTCCACCCCAAGCAAGAATTTCAGGGTTTCGCACAGGCCCAAAGAAGCAGCTTTGCCTTCTTTGTATGCTTCTAAATCATTTTCAATAGCTCCACCATCTGAAGTTACAGCTGATAGAGAGGCCGGGATGACTGAGCTCCTGCCCTTCTCTTGTATCTCCTCTGCTTAGTTTCTGTTTCCACGCTCATCAGTTGATGATGAATCTTTATTCTCATCATGATTATTTTCTTCCTCATTATCTTCAGATCCTTCAGGCTCTGCACCTCGGTTCTTTCTTCTTCTTCTAGAATAAGCATTACCATTGCGTGGTAATCTTGCGTTGGATGCAGAAGCTGTATCTTTACCTTTTTGGCGCCTCGTTACCAGTGCTTCAGATTGTCGTTGAAAAATTGAGCAATTGATGCTTGAATCTGTCCAACAAAATATTGTATATATATGTGTGAATGCTAATGCACCCTAACTCAAACAAGGAATTCAGACACAGAAAAAGACTCAACTTATTGATTAAACCATTCAAAAGAAAACCTAACAGATTCTCTAGAATAGAGTCCAAAAAATAAAAAAAAATACATATTGATCATAGTGATGGTGACTTCTAAAAGTTATAATAAAGAAAAGACCACTGCTTAGAGAGAGAGGGGGGGAAAAAAAAACTAGACATGGCCAGGAATGATGAAATTTCAAGTTGCTTTATTCTTCATGTCACTGAACAGATTTTCAGATGTTTCTGGAGAGGGAAGGGGGGGAGTGTTAACTCCACTTCGCATTATGACCAGACAGCCCTTGAGGCCTAGTACAATGTAGTCATGAATATATATATAAATCAAACTCACAATTCCAGCACCAATGATCATGATGCCTGAAATTTGCCTACTAAATCTCACAAGCTAAGATGAGCTAAGATGACCTCTCCATAAAGGCATTTAATTAGGTAGTGAGCTCTGATCAGAGAGAAATTCAAGCAGTGCCAATTCGAGATGTTATAGGCAGTGTGATGTGGTTACAGCACCATATTTGTCCCATTTAGTGTGTAAAAATGGTGCAAAAGTGCGAGCAAAATGGTGTGATGTAGTTACATCACCTCATTTGAAACCCTAGTCCCATTTAGCGTGTCAAAATGGAAAAGTGCGAGCAAGCTAGCATGGAAAACATGCATCTTCAAACATGAAGCACTTATTCTCACATCTTACCTGCTTATTGCGAGTCTTCTCCTCTTCATGAAAAGCTAATTCCTGAAACCAGATATGAAGCAAACAAGTGAGCAACTCTCATTACACTACATGGAATGTGAATAGCAAAGTACTTGGGCCAAATCATGGACATAGTTCTACCTCCTCCTCATACTTCTCAATATCATTATATAAACTCTCAATCATGGCATCAAATCTTGGATCATCTCTCAAAGATCGTCGACTGGCACAATGTGTGCGGCAAGCAGGACACTCATTGTTCCTGTAACAAAAGGTCAATTATCAACCTAAACAACGAAAATATAATTGTTATAGAATTTAAATTAACTCAAACACACAATATATTCGCCAAATCTAAAAATCCAAATTGTTTACTGAATCAAATAATGATTACAATGTAGCAGTTCTGTTACATACCCCATACGCATCGACTTGTCAATGCACTCCCTGCAAAAGCGGTGCAAGCATTCCATAACAGTTCTTGTTTTCTTAATGATCCCTGCAAAAAATAAAATAAATTAGTTTTACCAAGTTGGTAGTGTCATGGATGTTGAGCAAAAAACAATCACGAAAGCCATTAAGAAGGAAGTGAGATGCAGAGTTTTCTTAAGTTGATTCACTGACAAAAGCACCTACTAGTGGATTAACATATAGAATGAAAACAAAATCAGCAGTAGAACATCAGTGTTGCACTGATCTTTGACCTCCTTAGAGAAGAACCAAAAAAGAAAATCTAATGACAAGCATACATACAAGCATCCGTGGCATAAGGATACACCATATGGAAGAAACTGAGAATGCAACAACCAGCAAACATGTAAAACGTGGAAAAGCACACTTGAGATTTGGTCCTCAATCAAAAATTTCTGATGATGCAGAGACACAAGCACCATAAGATATGAAGACTAAAAAAAATCCACAAGTCGAGTAAAAACATTGAATTTCTAGACACAATCTTAGGGAGAACGACAAATGGGGTATGCCATTACAAAAGACGTAAATAATACTAATGATATGAGAAAATAATTAATCACCTGTGCAAGCATAACAATGAATCTATATATTGGCAAGGAGATGCCCTTGGCATCCAGGTGATTGCCTGAACCGCAGGTGAAGTGTAACATGTAATGCACAATATGTATTGCATTTTTATTATTAAACTCGCCATTTCTTATATGACTTTGCAATTTGGTTTACATTTATTCATACATAGATTCATACATGAATTTTTGGAAGATTCTAATGGGAAAAAAACTCAGAATTTGAAAGAAAATAATCCAATTTACAATCCAGAAGAAAATCTTCCTCACCACAATACTTCAGTGTAAGGCCAGCATCAATTGGGCTATTAAAACAGTAATCATAACCAACATCCAAGATAATTGTGATAATTTCATTATTACATTAAGTCTTCCTCATTCAACATGCTTATGATAGTTGACCCAGTTTTAACCAACATATCATCCCTAGTTCCAACAAATGTAAAAAAACCATAAACACCACAGCACTGAAAGCTAAAAAGATAACAATGTTGTTAAGCATGGGCTTTTCCATTAGATCATGAATATCTTGATGCATATGCAGCAAACTTGATGCATATGCAGCAAATCTGATGCCTCATAACTCTGTTCTATTGTACAGTGGGATTGCACCATGGAGATTACTTGGACACCAGTTGTAAGAATATTAAATTCCAGTAGACTCATCATTAAAAACAAAAACATGGATCTCATACTAAACTGCAGAATTGTTTCAGAAATACACGAGACTCCAATATGATAAAGCCTTATTCCAACTAGCTATGATCAGCAACATGAATCTTCTTCCACATTGCAGGAAGCACAAAAGGATGATAAGGACAAGATGAGTGAGCAGGGAAGGTGGGAAAGTGTAATTTTCCCTTTAATTTAAGAATTACCTCTAAGTTCTTACTGAAGAAATGGAAACAGAAAAGTATCACCAATTGCAGGAATTTGATATCATGATCTTTATCGTTTGGCAATTATGGTAACATGTTTTGACTGATCTTTTTACTATTTACCCTCTTTCTTCTCAATTCTCCAATGTGTATAACTTCACAAATCATATTTAATGGATACAAATACCAATTTTTACATTACAATATAGAAACACATTTTCAGTTCTCACATTCTAGTAAAAGATTCCAAGCACACGAGAATGAAAAAGGACAACAATAGTACCTAGATATTTTGGACATGAATGCCAATGTATAAACAAAGATGCAGTAAACCATTTGCACTTATCACATCCTGAAAAGGGATTTTTACAGTATCAGAGCATAGTAACAATACCTAGACAAATTGGACACTGTACATAGGTACGAAGGGCTGGTAACTGCACAAATAGCCATCTGCAAAAAGATTAATAGATCATACCATTCATCAATAAATTTCACATTGATCAAACAAGATTAGCTATCATTCCAGCTCTTGGATAGAAGAGCAAACATGAGCAGCTTAGTCATGGTTGTTTGACAATGGACACACAAGTTCTTGGAAGAAAAGAGAAGACACCACACCAATTTAACACAGGATAGGCTTTTTTAAGTTGGTGTGAACATGTTTTCTGCATGCAAAATATTTATAATTGAAAAAGATAAAAAAAAAGGCAAGTTGCTTCCTGTAGGTTAGACACCATGCTAAATTGGTAGTAATGCGACTATAGTTTAGATCTTTGGGTAAGATTAGAGAGAGTAGAACAATTAATTGCAGTACTTGTATGGAGACTAATAATTCTTCTTGTTATTTCCCTCATCACCATATAAGCATAGATAAAGTTCGTAGCACAGACATGCTTCACCAGCCACTATTGATTCAGGACAGCTTTAGGATACTTAGAATGATGCCAACTACAATTTGTTATGTGGTGGTTTAAATCCAGGGAAAGTTTTAGTTTTAGGTTTCGGTTTAGGTTTTTAGCAAGTCAGAAGGAAATTTATAAGCTTTCCAGATAAAAAAAATGTTGAAATTGAATTGGTAACCAAGGTGATTAGTGACCAAAAGGATAGGGGAAAGGGTTAGGGTTAATTAGGGCTTCCAAGCTAGGTTTTGTGAACAAATACATTCTGTTTAGGGACTAAGACCAATAGCTAGTGAATAGTATCTAAGATATTTTATGTTAGAGGAGGAGGAGAAGAAGAATATTCTAAAGGGCTTCGCTCTCATAAGGTTTAACCAAAATCACACAAACACAATCTCAAGTTCTAATTTACTTGAAATCCTCTTGCATGAATAATCTCAGTTGGGCCCTCCAAAATCTACTAGGAAAATATTTCGAAAAATAAAAATGAAAAAGTTTGACCACTAACAACATTTGAGAGCTCATAAATGGGTGATGCTAATAGCACCCGCACACCCGCACAATTTCTTTGGACCCCCCCTTGTAAAGACTCCAACCACCTAATTTCAAATTTTGTAAAAATTCTTTCTACACCCCACTTAATATGAAAATAACCTCCGCCCTCTTAAACACTAACACTAACCCTAACCCTAACCCCAACACCACCAAATCTGGCCACCACCCCTAGCTCTGACCACCCTCTCATGTCCCTCTTCGGCCCCGACTGCCACCCCCTAGCCCCTCCCCACCCCTGCAACCACCCCTTAGCCCCTTTTCCATCCAACGAGAGTGAAATCGCAACATAAAGAGAGAAGTTGCAAGAAGAGAGAGAGAGTGTGTCATGAGCGCAGAGAGAAATTGCAAAGTTGGGGTTGCGGTGGTGGGGGTTGTGAGGGTTGGGGGTTGCGGGGATGGGGGTCGTGAGTGGTGGCAGTCATGGGGGTTGTTGGGGTGGCGATCATAGCAAAAGGAGGAAGAACTAGGTGTGCACAAGGGAGGACAGGTTGGGGAAGGCTAGGGAGGGCGTGAAAGGGCTATGCAAGGCTTGAGAGGGGTAAGGAGGCTGGGGAAGGGTTGAGAGGTGGCGTCCAGAGCTTGTGATGGGCGAGAGAGGGTGACTGGAGCTGGTGGTGGTGGGTGGTGGTTGGGGTGGGGTTAAAGTTTGGGAGGTTGGGGATAAGGACAAAATTGGACTTTTATTATAAGGTAAAATTGTAATTAAAAAAACTGAAAAGTGGGGAGTCCAAAGAAATTGCAGGTGCTATTAACAACACCCCCATAAATACTGAAATAATGATCCAATAACATAACTTGCCCAAACTACCACCTACATCCAATAAAACAAGGTATCAACAAGCTACGCTTGATTCATGAAAATTAATAAACGTTTAAACAAATAAATAAATAAATAAGAGTTATACCAGCAGGATATTTACCTGTAGATAATATAAAATCAGACTTACACACCCAATAATCAATTACATAAGGTCCCAAATAGGCCAATTATGATCTTCCCAATTTGTCCTTTCATACTTGCATAATGTGCATTATTCTCTCCACATCTGCAGAACTTAACCTTGAGTTTTATAGTGTCGTAGACTTCTAGTATAAGAAACCATGAGCATCAAACTTACATTCTTGGAGCATAATATCCCAAAGTTAATTAAGTACTATTATCCATTTCAAAAACAAGAAGCCGTTGTTTTCCACAATGTTTTCTAATCCACATGAGAAATGAATTCAGTGATTTATAGCATCTAGATCAAAAACCTCATCAATTTAATCAAAATTCAACAATATTCTCTTCCTTTGCCTTGACTTCTAGACTTTAGCTATATGTTCATCTTATTCTCGTGTTTCTATTGATATAACCCGGATCTCACAAAAAAATCTTCATATTCACGGAAGCAAGTAAAGCATTTTGATTTATATTATTCTATTTAAATACATAATATGATAAGAAAGAACAAGAGGTAAATAGGAGAAGAAAAAGAATCTGGAGAAAAGATAGGAAAGAAGATAAAAGAAGAGCGCAGAACCAAGAGAGGGAGATACGAACAACAAATGATAGAGAGAATAAAATATTACAAAGAAAATAGAGAAGAGAATACAACAGAGATGATATAGGCTTTTGAGAGACTTACTAAAACTAATCAAAACCAACAAAAAAAACCTAATAGACCTCTAATTCTATGATTAAAACCATGAGAAGTCCTAAAATAATGAAAAAAATAGTAAGAATGTTTAAAATACTCCTGATACGCATAAAGACTTGAAAACATTAATCAACTTATAAACTTCCGGTGAGTCCCACGTTCTGCTAGATGGCCCGGTCGAGTGGGTGTTGGCTAGAACATGTGAGTTTGTTTCCCAGATATTGCTTACTAGCCAAGTGGGCCTAAGGGCACTCAAGTGGGCCTGACTACCTCAGTGCACACAAAAAAAGGCAATGTTTTTACCTGATTTTGGCAACTTTACTCTAAATACTTGTATTCCTATTATCATGGACTAGCACTATAAATGCTCCTTTGTAACTCCATTATTTCTGCTTGAGACCAATTGAGACAGATATTGTTGAGATCAATATAGGGAATTCATGAGATTGAAAGAAAGAGACTCTTGTAATTCCTCTATTGAAGATCATAATGAAACCAGAGTAATTTTGTGGATGTAATCCTTTGTTTTGAGGTGAACCACGTAAATCTTTGTGTGCTACTTGTTTGTGTTTGATCTACCCGTTGTAGATTCGTTGTTTGTACATGTGTATTTGCTTAAGTGAAAGTTTTGTGATTATTCCATGATTGATATCAGAGTGTTGGTTCCTAGTACAAGAACCATGATGGAAGAAGTAAGATCGAGATTAAAAATATTCAATGGTTCAAACTTCGAGTCGTGGAAGATGCGAATAGAGAATTATTTCTACCAAAATGATCTCTATCTTCCTCTTGAAGGAGTCTCAAAGAAGCCAATAAGGTTAACCCTCATAGCGTCTGTCATGTTCAATATCCAGAATAAGAAAAAAAACACTGAAAAGTTTGATGACTAGTCTATCATGGATGTATGAGAAGTGCTCAACCATGAACAAAGTCCATCTGATTTAGCCAATATATTGAAGCCAATCCAAGAGGAATTCAGTCCATAATGCAACATGAAAGGACCTTTTACAAATTAAACCACCAGAGAGAAAAATATGTATGCCAAAAGCAATAAAATCAAAAAAGACATCCATTTCCAGTCAGCAACAAGTAAAACCAGCAAAATTAACGCCAGAGATAGTCAACACATAATCTCCATAAATGCTTGTAAGAGCTAGACAAGGTGCATAGAGCAAAAAAAGAAAATATAAAAAATTAGATAATCAAGGCAAGGCATTTAATGAAGGGAGAACAAAGCAGAGTCTTGTAATTATTGCCCAAGAAAAATACAAGACAAGTGCACATGAAGGATTTAGCTGCTAAGGGGAATTCTTTCTTTGAACTTGGAAGCCAAAAAACTGCATGGTAGCATATTCAAACAAGTTGGTCAAAACCACATAAAAATCTGTTAATATGTATGCAGAATGAGCATACTCCAGAAACCATATGAAGTTGGCAAATTAAAAATATTTCATATAGCACAAACTTACAAACACAACACAATAATTGAGATTTTTAGAAGTATAGACATTTGATAGCAGGCAATCATTAAGCTAACTTAAATTGCAACATGCAACAACTTCTTACGCATTAAGTCAAATAAAATAGAGACTTCAAATGAAATAAATCAACCAAACATCACACCGAAACTCCCTTAAACAAATTACCCAGATACTCCATAGTCCATATACACGTATCAATACTCATAAATTATCGTAACAAAAAGCAAAATTTAGATGTATCAACTCATAAACCAGAGAGAGACATTGAACACAGAGAGAGAAAATAAGTAAAATACATGCAACCCAAGCACAATTCAAAACGAAGCCCATACAAACATATATATATATTATATATATAGAGAGAGAGAGAGAGAGAGTACTCGGATAGTTTCGCAGGGTCATCAGACGAGCGGCTTCCATCGGAATCTGAGAAGTATCGATCGAACCCACAATCAATCAACACACAAACACCAAATCATTCATCCCAAATAACTGTAATTCATCCATAAATACACTGTCAAGCGTGAAGAAATCAACAAACACGATACGTTACCCTCTCCTTCTGGGTCATCTTCTTCTTTCAGTTCTTCATCGTCTCGCTTATCTTCTTCATCATCTTCTTCTTCTTCTTCTTCAGCTCCTCCTCGTTCAGGCCGCGATTGTTTGCGACGGTAGTGCTGTTGCAGAGAGTCGTCATCGTGAAGAAGATTCTCTGAAGATGAGTTACGCTTCTGAGCAGGCATTGATGCTTCCACCCAAACAAACTTCGTTTTCTGGGTTTCCTTCTCGTCTCTTCTCTCTGTCTCTGCGTTTGTTGATGATTGAGAAAGGCAAATAGGGGAAGAACAAATCGATCACTGCTGTGTTTCTCTTTCTGCGTAGAGAGAGAAGAGAGAAGAGAGAATAGAGATAGAGGGGTAGAGAAAGAGGTATAAATTGGAGATTCAGTTGGGTTTTTTTCAATTTACGTATATATATTATAGAAAATTATTTGGTATATGTATGTGTATATATGTACATAGCAACTGTAGTAGTAAAAATTTTTGCAGATGAATGAAAGAAATGTTACGGCAGAAGAAAGCATATGTGGACTCACTGGACAGCCTCCTGTTCTTTGGGGGCTTTTTTGTCTTTTTAGATAGTTTATTACTAATATAGGAAAAAAATTATTTTATGTAACTGTTAGTATGTGATTCTTATGTAATTGAGAGTTGACAATCCTTTCATTAATTATTTATCCGGCAATTCTATGATATCTACCGACGTGAGCCTTTCCGGCAATCTCCATATTTTGATCTAGGGTAAAGATTATCTCATCTTTGCCTTTTCTACTTCTCTTCTATCTATCCTACCATCGCAATTACTCCATTTTTATCAAGCCAAAACACTTCAATCATCAATTACAAATAAGAAGAAATTAGAGAAGAAATTTGATTTTGTTTTCATAAAGAAATCGAAGGATTCGAATATCGGATTAACACCTACATATGTGGATTTGCAATTAGAGAAGGGGTTAGTTTTTCTTTTCTTTTCTTTTTCTTTTTTTCTCAATCTATCAACCAATCTTCAAAATCTATTTTTACAATAGTGAACAAGTTAATAAATAAATGATTTTAAGATTTTTTTAAACAAAAAAAATAACAAAACAAAAACAAGAGAGTGTTATACAAGGGTTTCTAGAGAAAGAGGGGAAGTCGGAATAGACATACCCACCAAATGACAACGAGAGGGGGAAGGTAGTAGAAGGCTAGAGCATAACTATTCATCAAGGGTGAAGATCTCTCTCTCGATCTTCTTTGCCCGACGGAGGAGAGATGGGGGGCTCGCAGTACTGGTGGGTGGGGGCGATGGTAGATGGGTGACTGGGAAGGATACGAGTGAGGGTGGAAAGATAGGAAAATTTAAGATGGGTCTGTTTTAACTTCGCTTCACTTCTATTTATTTATTTTTTCCTTTTTTCTTTTTTGGTAAGTTTTGCACTAAAGCAATGTCGTCTTGAGACTCTACTAGAATCCACTACAAGAAATGATTATAGAGGATCCGGACTCATACATTTAACCACTTAAGCTTGAGTGTAAAGTGATTTCTTGAATTTTACATTTACCACCAGCCAAATAATAAACAAAAGATACATTATATTAGTTCGGTCTGGGGATCTACTATTTACTAAAATATACATTTTTTTTTTTTTAAGATTCTGTTAGTAAAAATTATTGTTAGGCATTGATCGACAAAGACTTAACAATAATTTTAACCAAATAACCAATGAGTAAATCAAACGACTGTGCAACGATTTTAATGTCTTGAAAGTACATTTTTTTTTGGAACAATTAACAATTGAAATAGTGAAGTAAACACAGAAAAATTTCTATTGAAATCTTCTAAGTTTGCAAGATTACAAACTATGGATGAATTACACTAACAGTCCCTATAGTTTGGGGCTTGTGTCATTTTGGTCCCTGACTTTTTAATTGTGACACATTTGACTTTAAATTTTGAATCTTGTTTCAAATAAGAACAATTGAAGATACTATTGGATTTTTCAAGGGCAAAATTGTCAATTTGATAAAATATAAATTAATTTGACAAAAATAAATGTCAAAAAATTATTTTTGAATTTTTAAAAATTATTTCTACCTACTAAAGATAAAATTATATAAAATTGATAAATCTTTTAGACATTTATTTTTTTTACCAAATTAATTTTTATTATGTATTTGGATGATGATCATGTAAAATTAATTCTTAAAAATTAATCAAGTAATTTTTATGAATTTTACATAATTTTATTTTTAGTGGGTAGAAATAATTTTTAAAATATTTTTTTGACATTTATTTTTGTCAAATTAGTTTATATTTTATCAAATTGACGATTTTACCCTTGAAATTAAGTAATGATATGTTCAATTGTCCTTATTTGGAACAAGATTCAAAATTTAGAGTCAAATGTGTCACAATTGAAAAGTCAGGGGCTAAAGTGACACAATCCCCAAACTATAGGGACTATTAGTGTAATTTGCCCACAAACTATTGAAAGCTACTCCTAAAAGTTAAGATAATCTATTCATAAGAATTAAGGTAGACTACTCCTTAAAAAAAAAAAAAAAAAAAAAAAAAAAAAAAAAAGACTTTGTTGAGTTTGATAATTTCTTGATGTCCCTCTGGTTGCATCTTCGTTGCCTATTTATAGACTTCAAACCGAAAGCCTTCTCTTCGTGACTGCTAGAAATATTGCTACCAGCAAACCACATTTCTTTTACATGAATATCAACCACATTCCAATCTTCCAAGTTCCAATCTTCCACTTTCCACATATCTAGCATCATGGTTATAAACTCCATAACTACTCTACTCTTTGTCCACGTTACCACTTCTTCAGTTATGCCATATATTTTTGAAATCATTGCGTCGCAAAAGCATTATAAGAAACAATAATAAATACAAATATAATATTGAAATATCTCCATAATCACTTAAAAAGATAATATATGGTCTAAATCGGCAGATCAAAATCGACTAGCCACAATTAATAAAATTAGATCTGGCAACAAATGATAGCCACAATCAATAAGCCATAATCAGTAAGATTAGATTTGGCCACAATTGACAGAAGAATATTTATGGTGCAAACATATTGTAACAACCCTCATACTGTTTACCGATTACTGCTAAATTAAGACTGATTAAGACTGATAATTGAATTGATTGGAATACTGAACCAACTGACTGAGATCTGAACTGAATTGACTGCATGTATCTGTTTAATTGCATGCTTATCTGTTTGAGTGTTTAACTATCTGTTCGTGTTTCTATGTTTAAACTGTAAATTGAAGGCCTTATCGGCGGCCGAACCCAAATTGATTTATGTTCCATGATTTGTGGAATTTAGGGGATTTTATGGTGTATTTAATTAAAATGTGATTGGGTACGATTAAATTTGATTAAAGTAAGTTTAATTGCATTGTTTGACTTAATTACGAAATTGCCATCTAGTGGACCACTACACCATACCTTGCCCAAGACTTGGTCTTGCATTATACAACACTTCATCAGCTCATTTTGAGCTCACCACCGGCCTTAGAGAGAGAGAGAGTGAGAATTGAGCTCAAATTGTAGAATTAGCTTGAATCTTGGAAGAATTGAAGGTTGATAGCATCATTGACTCATAATTGGAGACTTGAGGTAGATTCATTGCTTCTTGTTTATGTTTTGAAGTGATTCTTGCATGATTCATGCCAAAATTGTAGAGCTAAGACATGATTTAGCCTTGGATTGTTGAATTATAGCTTAGTTCATACATGCATGTTGAATTGTAGCTTGAATCTTGCATGCATGTGTATATTGAAGAGTTTTGAGTTTGATTTCATGGAAAATCTTGCATGCATGTCCATCTTTTGACCATAATCCATGTTTTCACAATGTTTTTGAAGGAATGAGCTCAAGTGAGCAAGCTTTGAAGCTTCATTTTGGTTTGAAATGCATGCATGTCATGTTTGGAGCATGTTCATGAAAATTGGGTTTGAAAATGGATTTAATTGAAACACCCTTGGGCCTTGATTTATCAAATTGATCTTTGAAACATGTAATATTAGGTGTTTATAAGTGTTTTCCAGGTTTTTAGCCCAAGAGGATCAAAAATTTGGTCTTTAAACTTGATTTTGAGCTTGGGACTCAAATCTGGAATTTCCAGATTTTGAGCGTACGCTCGAGCGAGGAAGTCCACGCTCGAGCGTACACTCTGTGATTCTGCCCTCCGCTCGAGCGAGGAAAGTTACGCTCGAGCGGGGAATGCGAGCATCCAGTACTTTGCATGTGTTCACAGTCCGCTCGAGCGAAGAAACTCACGCTCGAGCGAGGGTCGAGCGTCCATCGAGCGTAAAATTGGAACATCCAGCATTTTTACTGTAGCACACAGTCCGCTCGAGTGAAGGAATTGGCGCTCGAGCGGAGCTCCTTTGTCTGCATGTCCGCTCGAGCGAAGAAAGCCTCGCTCGAGCGAGACCCCTGTTTTCTGAAAATTTTGTAAAGTGTTCAAAAGTGCATCTTTACATCCTCTTTCCATCCTAGGCATTCCTAGGGCATATTTAAGGCATCTTAAAGAGGATATAGATGTAGAACCACATCGAGGCAAATTAGGGATTAAGTTATTATCTTTCACACTGTGTAGCTTAGTGTGTGTTCAATCTGTAAACTGTGTAGGGTTGGTTTTCTGAGGAGACGCTCTCGTCCACTGTAGCCTAGAACTCTGTGAGTAACAATTGTGTAAAGATATGTTCAAAATGATTATCTTTTGAATACTGAACTGAATTGTTTACTGAACTGATATTGATTACTAAATGAATGTATGTCCTTTATTTCTGAACTGTACTGTGGCATCCTTAGCACCTACTGTTTACTGTTACTGTTACAGAGATCTCTGTCGGTTTCCTCGTGGAACCACTACTGTTTACTGACTGATAGCCATCATTACTGTTTGGTCTTTTAAGACCTACTGTTACTGTTATGCTAATGGATGTACCACATATGACTGTTTACTGTACTGAACAACTGGTATACTGACTGAATTGAACTGTTTTCATTACTGTAAGGGCATTCATCCTAAACCTCTTTACGCATTATGTTACTCACTGGGCTTTAGCTCACTGTTTATATATATATGTAGGTGCTCAGCCACCAGATCGGAGCTAGGACCGTGGGTTAGATTCCAGTTTTGTCAAGCCAGCCTATGTGCCTCACTGCGAGGTTCCGAGTTGCCATGCTATGGCCTTGGGGTGTTTTGTTTTCCCCCGTCTGTCTCCGTACTATTTTGGATTACTGTATAGACTGTCAGCTACTAACTGTACTGCTATCAAGGGATTAGGTCCCTGTACTGTGTGACTGTAAATTTTGTATAGACTGTACTGTTCTGCATGTGTGAATGCATGAAAAATCTTTTTGGCATACAGACTGTCACAGCTCAATGGACATTATTTATTTACTGTATTGGCTTCCGCCAGGCCCCGTACTCTGTTTTACTGTATTACTGTTAAGCAGACCTTCGGTAATCTCGGATTACTGGCCGGTTACGGTGCTAAACCCATAGGGCCGGGTTTGGGTCGTGACACATATCCCTACTAATGTTATTTAGAAAAATAATGACAAATAATTTTTTAATAGTAGTTCAGGTTTTTGAACAAACACAAGTAACTATTTTAGACAAAATAGTCTTCTATAGTTGGTTACATTTTACATTGTTTAAATTTTTTCAAAATTTCAAACTTTAATAACTTTTTATTTACATTTTCATTTTTTGTAAAATTTATATTTTTAAAATTCTATTGACAAAGATCTTTCAAATAAGATCCACGAATATTATAAAATTCTAAAGAAAAAAATTCATGAAATTTTATTGTGTTCGTTGTTACTCCGGGTGAAATTTCTCTCACTTCCTACAGAGTGAAATTTCACTCTAATGTTGATGTGCAATCAATACAATATATTTTTTACATAGGAAAATCTAAAATTCATTATTAATTGCAAAAAATTAGGTCCTTCATTCTAAATTTATTACTAAAAGATTCAAATTAAAGGTTCCAAAATAACAAAAATTATTTTTTTTAATATTAAATCAGTCAAATTTCACTGTATATATAGTGAAATTTCTCTAACTCTGCACGATGTACAAAATCAATGAAAAGTATTATTTTGAACTCTAAAAGATAAAAATATCGAGCTCAATTGCAAAAGTTAGGTCATTAATTTCAAGAAATTTCACTAGTTGGAGCTAGTGCAATTGCATAAGTTAAGTGAAATTTCACTGGCATCAGTCAGAAATTGATAGACTTAGTCAGTGAAATTTCACTGATTGAAACAGTGCAAGCACACAAGTCAGTAAAATTTCACTGACTTAAGCAAGTGCAAGTTAGAGACTAAGTCAATAAAATTTCACTAATGGAAACCAGTGCAATTGCACAAGTCAATGAAATTTCACTAACTAATTCTAATGAAAATATAAAATCAATTAACATCAAAAAATAAAAAACACAGATCAAATAACATAATCAAATATTTATCAATCAATAACATATAAAACCAACCAGATCAGCAATAAGTAGATGGAGTTGGAGAGAGAGCGAAAGAGAAAATAAATGATGAAATCAACTAGATCTGAATCAGAGATGTGTAAACGATAGTGAATAAAGATTGAAAGTAGAGATAGTCGTAGTGAATGACAGTGGAGCGATGTTGATGGATACAACAATGATAGTAGAAGTGGTGGTAGTGATAGTTGATACAGTTATAGCGGCACCATTGATGCCATAGATTTGAAATTGTTGATTAGATAGACAGAAACCGAAAAGAAATCTAAAAGAGAGAGAGAGAAATAAAGAAAAAGAGAGAGAGAGAGAGAAATAAAAAAAGAACTAAGTGTCAAAAAAAATTAGAGAGAAAATTTAGGATTTCTAGGTTAAAAATTGTATTTTGGACCATGTGTGTGCAAGTTTGTCCTTATTAAGGATGGCCACAATGCAGGTTTGGAGTAGGTTTGTCATCCCTTGTCCCCGCTTTCAAAACCCACCTCCGTCCTGCCTCAATCCCGCTACGGGTAGAATTTTTTAACCTCATCCCCGCCTTCGTGGATACCTGATACCCGTGAATACTCGACCACATTTCAAATAGCTAAAAAAATTGATAACCATTTAAATTTTTAACACACTAAATAATTTCTCTTATTTCCATATATATAAACAGTGAGACTTTTATGATTATTATTTATTTATATTTAAACAGAACCACAGACTTTTAGTATTTTTTTCTTATATCTAATTACATTATATATATACATATATGAGAGGGTAATTTATAAAGAAATTTGGGCCGAGCTGCAATCCATTAATCTCTGTTTTGGGTCGAACTAAGGGATGGGGTATAGGCTTTGGGTAGCTCGGTCTCAGGTCGTCTGGGCACCAAACTGGGCAGAGACTTCGGGAGATGTTTGACCGGGTTACCTAAAAAAGGCCTGGCGGCTGGCCGAGGTATTAGTAAGAAGGAAGGAAGGAAGAGCTAGATGTAGCTTGGTCAAATGCCATTTACAGCATTGCTTAGTTAAAGAGCATGACGGAAATAAGCTAGCTTGGTTAAACCATACCAACTTGGACAAGGAGAAAATTATCTCACTTGGTTGGTAGAAGGTAGAGTGTTATCAGAATAAATACTCTTCACTGGGAGTGTGATTCCTAGGAGGACTCTTATAAGGAGAGTTGAAATCCTACTAGGATTATGCCAAGCAGAATCTATAAAAGCTCATAGCAGAACCTATGTACATGTATCACAATTTCTACTTTAAAAAACACAGTTTTTTGTCTATTGTCTATTTGCTGACTTAGGCATCGGAGAGGTATCCGGCACATACCTGCCGGCTAGCTCACGTTTGTGTTTTCAGGAAGTAAAGCGACGACGTTTGGAAGAGTGCAAACTTGATCAACAGGATTAGACGAGAAGATTATTTCATACTCGTACAATTGGCGGCGTCTGTGGAAAGGACACAAAGAACAAGACCTTTTAATCAAGTTTTCCTCATTAGTTGAAATCAATAACGCACAATGAAGATTTGCTGCAATCTGCTATTTATGGGCAAACCCCGGAGGGAGGCGGGAGGCGCGAAGGTTTACCTTCTATCCCACCCATAGCAGAATTAGAACCCCAGTGACGGAACTCCCGGAGGGACACACGGGAGAGACGAGGCTCCAGTCCTCATCGCTCTCAAAGTCCTAAAAAGTAGAGGTGGAGGTTGGATCCTCAAGTTCTGGAGGATCACGTAAAGGAGCAAGATGAATTAATAAAGAGGATGGTGGCAGACATGGAGACTATGAAGTGCCAGATAAAAGAAAAAGGGGTGACGACAGAAAAGGGACGCAAAGGCAACACGCTCTCTTACCACTTGGAAGATCGTGACAGACAAGTCACACCATTACAAGCAGAAAGTAAGAGCCTCAGAATAGGCGACACTCAATCAAGGACTTCCAGGACTCGTTACTCCAGGTCTAAGAGAACGAGGACTGAAAGGTCATATACGGAAGGAAACAGTTGTTGACCCTTGCATATGTACCAAATGACATCTAGGCACACAGAGTTGCCTAGGTCAGCAGACCTGCGAACAGTGCTAGAGGAGAGGGCCCGATGGAATGAGGACACCAGGGCTCGCGACCCTCGCAGAGTTTCAGCCCTACAGCGATTGGCCCCTAGGACACATGGGAGTGTTGAGGTAGGGATGCCAATGCCACGCCTTGCTTACGAACTAATAGATAAAGTGTTAGCAAGGTTATAGAGCTCGTCGTTCGTTCCAGCAATTGAGAACGCACCGCTACCCTCAGGCTTTCACCAGTCCAAATTCACCACTTATGAAGGGAAGTCAGACCCTTACATGCACTTAAGCCACTTTCGCCAGGTTATGGCAGTATACCGGTGAAACGAGACTCTAATGTGTATCATGTTTGCTTCCATCCTTGGCGACTTAGGTCTAACATGGTTCGAAAAGCTGCCAGAAGGCAGCATAGCCTCATGGGCGCAGTTGGCAGAAGCGTTTATGACTAGATTCAGAACGAATACCAAGACACCAGTGGAGATTGACCAGCTGCTCTCCATTGACATGGGTGAGAAGGAAACATTGAGGTCTTACAACAGTCGATATTGGGAGACTTTCAACCAGATTGGGGATTGCCCTACAAACCTCGTCATCGTACAATATAAACGAGGTTTACCAGTCGGTAACAAGTTGAGGGATTCAATGACGATGATGCCACCCCTCATGATGGAGGCCCTAATAGAGAGAGTGCATCAACATATCCGAGTAAAAGAAGATAGCACCCGCGTTAAAGTAAAATCTGGTACAATAGCGATGCCGGATAAAAAGACTGCAGCAAAAATCAACACGGTGGAATAACCAAGCAAGAATGGGCGAGGCAGACGAGCCAACAGAGAGGACCCCCAAACAAGGAAATTGAGAGTCCGTACTGCCATTACCACAGTATTCAACAAACCTATCTACTGGATTCTTAGCGAGATATGCGATAAACCCTTCGTTCGGCGGCCAGCCAAGTTGGGAGAAGCATAAAGGGGTTACGATGAGAGGTACCATTTCACCTTCCATGATGAAAAGGGGCACCAAACTGAAAATTGTACACCATTAAGGCAACATCTGGAGGAGTTGGTGGCCACTAGTCACCTGGACCAGTATATAGAAGGGGGAACACAGTCAGCCCCCCAGGACCACAGCAAGTCTAGCGGGATGCCGGTCGATGGCCCACCTCAAGGCATAATCAACATTATACATGGGATCGTCGAACCTGAGCGGGTATGTAAGCTTAGAGAGATGATCAAAAAGGCTGAGCACTTGAGAGAGGTACTAAGTGCAAAACCTACCGTCAAAAGGGAAAAAACAGAGGCAACGAACGTCATATCCTTCTCAGACAGGGATCTAACAAGGTTACATTGTCCTCACAATGACGCACTAATGGTCACTTTACATGTCAAGAATTTCGACATCAAACGGATTCTGATTGACCAAGGAAGCTCATGCGAGATAATGTATTATGAGACCTTCAAACAACTAAAATTGAAGGACAAAGACTTGGCGCTTGTGACATCTCCCCTAGTCAGTTTCAACTCGATGCTAGAATGGCCAGTGGGCAAGATAATTCTGTTAGTCAAGGCAGGAACAATGACAAAACAGGTGGAGTTTTAGGTATTGCAGGTCCCTTTCACTTACAACATAATCTTGGGAAGAGCATGGTTGCACACCATGCATTCGGTGGCGTCAACCTACCATCAGGCATTACGGTTCCCTAACGAAACCAGGGTGATTGAAGACGTCTTAGAAGACCAAATCATGTCGAAATAGTGCTTCGTCACGGTAAACGACAGCTGTGCTGCAAAAGGGTTTGTACAGATGGTGGAAGAGCTAGAAAGCAACGAGCTATTTGTAGATGTCGGTAAAACAGCCAAACAGAAGGCAGTAGAAGACTTGGTTGAGATAAGGATAGATGAAAAAAACCCATAAAAGTTCTTTTTGCTCGGCTTGTCTTTGTCTAGCACTAAGAAAATAGAGGTCATGGAATTCTTAATCTCTAACATCGAAGTGTTTGCCTAGACACCATACGACATGCCTGGCATTGACCCAAATTTCATCTGCCATCAACTTAATGTCCATCCAACTGCCAGACCAATTATTCAGCAAATTCGCCGATCGACACTCCACCATGCAGAGATAGTGGCAAAACAAGTAGAAAACTTGCTGAAGGTAGGAGCCATCAAAGAAGTGCACTATCCCAAGTGGATCTCCAACACTGTAGTAGTGCCAAAGAAGAACGGTAAATGACGCGTTTGTATGGACTACAAAACAGTTAATAAAGCATGCCCAAAAGACAGTTTTCCTCTACCACGGATAGACCAACTGGTGGACCTGACAGCAGGGCATAACCAACTTAGCTTCCTTGATGCGTATTAGGGTTACCATCAAATCGCTATGTACGAAGCGGACCAGGAGGTCACGTCATTTACAACACTCAAAGAACTATACTGTTACAAGGTCATGCCCTTTGGCCTAAGGAACGCAAGGGCTGCATTCCAACGGATGGTCACCAAAATGTTTGAACCATTATTAGGCAGAACAATGGAGGCTTACATAGATGACATGGTGGTCAAAAGCAAGGATGAGAAGGACCATCTCAGGGACCTAGATGAAATGTTTCAAATTCTGAAGTCCCACAAGTTGCGTCTAAACACATCTAAGTGCGCATTCGGCATAGGGTCAGGCAAATTCCTAAGCTTTCTAGTGAGCAACCAGGGTATAGAAGCTGATCCCTCTTAGATCAAAGCCATCCAAGATCTTGAGAGGCCCAACACAGTCAAAGAAGTACAATATCTCACTGGCCTAGTAGCCGCGCTCAACCGGTTCATAAGTCGGTCGTCTGACAGGTGTCGACTATTCTTCCAGGCACTAAAGGCCAAATTTGAGTGGGATGATGAGTGTGACTGCGCCCTGGAAAGCTTGGAGGATTACATGACCTCTCCTCTATTGTTAGTAACCCCAGTACTAGGAGAAGAGCTCTTTTTGTACTTAGTAGTTTCACAGCATGCAGTTAGCGTAGTGTTGGTCAGAGCAGAGGAAATACAACACCTGCCTATCTTTTATGTTAGCAAGACATTGCTTGGTGCTGAAACAAGGTACCTGCCATTGGAAAAGCTGGCCTTAGCTTTGATGATGGCTTCAAGAAAGTTGTCACACTATTTCCATGCCCACACCGTGATTGTCCCAACGGCCTTCGCCTTAAAAACCTTGTTTGAGAGGGTGAATTTCTCTGGACGAATCCTGAAATGGGCAGTAGAGTTGGGGCAGTTCGATATCAAGTTTCAACCAAGAACCGCAATAAAAGCCCAAGCTTTGGCAGACTTTGTGGCCGAGTTCACACCAGGAAGTCATCATGTCTACCCGATCGATTTGACCGGGGCAACCAAAAGAATAGGGGAAAGTGCCACGCGAACTGCGCAACCCCCAAAGCAAGACGCCCAGCTGCATAGCAAGCCATACAGGTTTGAGGATGGGGAAGCAGGAACAGACCATGCTATTCCCAGCAGGGACTCACCAAAAAGTAAAGACTTGAGGCAGTCAAACAGTGAAGATCAAACCCCGACAGCGGACATCAACCTGGAAAAAAACATCAGCAACACCCCTGATCCCAATACATCATCAGATCCCTCTACTTGCTGGAAGCTATTCGTCGGAAAGATATGGAAACTCTTTATGGATAGAGCATCCAACAGGCACGGTGCAGGACTTGGCATAGTCTTCATCTCACCGGAAGGCCTAACAATTAAACAGGCAGTCAACCTTGGCTTTCCAACATCCAACAAAGAGGCGGCGTATGAAACACTGTTAGCAGGCTTAAAATTAGCACTTTACATGAAGGCCACTAAGCTGATGGTGTACAGTGACTCCCAGCTGGTAGTCAACTAGATTTCAGGCGACTACGAGGCAAAAGATGATAGGATGACTAAGTACTAAGAGTTGGTCAAAAATGAGATCATGAAGTTCGAAGTAGTCCGGATAGAGCAAATCGGCCGAAAGGAAAATAGTAGAGCAGACAAGCTGGCCAGTTTTGCTTCAATGGTAGATACATCTATCCCACACCCATTACTGATCAACTTCCTACTTAGACCAAGTATTGAAGAACCCGAAGCAACCGAGACATGTTGTGTTGAACTAGGCCCATCTTGGATAGATCCCATCATAGTATTTTTAAAAGATAGCATCTTGCCTGAAGAAAAGAAAGAAACCAACAAAATTAGAACAAAATCACAGCTATTTTGGCTCTCTCTATCACTAGCATTGTACAAAAAATCCTTCATAGGACCTTACCTGAAATGTGTCCATCCTAGTAAGGTCAAGGCATTTTTATTCGAAATACACGAAGGTGTCTGTGGAAACCACCAAGGGGGAAGATCATTGGCTTACAGAGCAATTTCACAAGGATATTGGTGGCCATACATGCAAGCAGATTCAAATAAATATGTCAAGAAGTGCAAGAAATGTCAGAAGTTCGCACACCAAATACATTAACCAGCCAGAGAGCTTCTACCATTGACTAGCCCGTGACCCTTCGCAATGTGGGGCTTGGACATAGTGGGACCATTTCCAACTGCGCCCGGCAACAAAAAATTCTTTCTCGCAGCAACAGACTATTTCACAAAGTGGGTGGAGGTAGAAACACTCGTATCTATAAAAGAGAAAGACGTTAAAAAGTTCATATGGTAGAACATCATCACTCGATTCGGCATACCCAAGGCTTTAATATCCGACAACGGCACTCAGTTCAATGGCAAAATCTTCAGGGGCTTTTGCAAAGAGTACAAGATAGAATTCTACAACTTTACACCGGCATACCCTCAAGCGAATGGCCAGGCTGAAGCTTCCAACAAAGTCGTCTTAGACGGTTTGAAAAAGAGGTTGAAGAAAGCAAAATGCAAGTAGGCTGAGGAGCTTCCTCATGTTTTATGGGTTTACCGCACTACACCTCGGCAATCAACTAGAGAAACGTCTTTTTCTTTAACCTATGGCATAGAGGCAGTAATCCTACTGGAAGTAGGCCTCCCCACTATTAGGAGTGAAAATTTTGACCCAAACTCGAATGGTGAAGCCATAACCTTGGAACTCGACCTTGCGGAAAAAAGAAGGGAAAGAGCATTAGTTCATATTGCCTCATACCAGCAAGAATTATCAAGAAAATATAACAAAACATTACATCCGAGGCAATTCAAGATTGGAGATTGGGTACTGCGCAAAGTAATGGGTAACACTTTGGTACCTGAAGATGGCAAGTTAGACCTAACTAGGAAGGACCATACAAAGTGATCAGTTTAGCAGGAAAATGGACATATACTTGGAAGATGTAGACAACAAAGTTATTCCCAGGCCATGGAACACTGCCAATCTCAAAATATTTTATTTTTAGCTTTTTCTTAAAACACTTGTGATTTTTCGTTTTTCTAATAAAATAAGTAGTTTTGTCTAGCACAAATTCTTTCTACTATAAAAGTTGTTCATAGTTATTGCCAACTAGGGGCAATGAACAAGTTTGGCAGGTTTGACCAAACATCTTTTGTTCTTCAGCCGAGATAAGGATCTAGGCTAAAGAAGGTTGGCAGGTTTGACCAACACTTTTTCTTTCCTCAGCCGAGATAAGGATCTAGGCTGAAGAAAGTTTGGCAGGTTTGACTAAACATCTTTTGTTCTTCAGCCGAGATAAGGATTTAGGCTGAAGAAGGTTGGTAGGTTTGACCAACATTTTTTCTTTCCTCAGCCGGGATAAGAATCTAGGCTGAAAGAAGTTTTGGAAGGTTTCAGCCCAGATAAAGGATCTAGGCTGAAAGTTGGCAGGTCTGACCAACATTTACCTAAATACCTAAAGTTGATGTCTGGCCGAGATATTTATCTCGGCCAAACAAAGTGGGTAGGATAAGGGAAAACCGAGCTAGGTTAGGCCAGCTAGGCTTATAAAAAGTTGGTACAATTAAAGAAAAAAATGTATTAACCGAACAAAAAGACAAGCAAAATAGAGATTTCATTAATTTTGAAACATTCAGTACAAGAGGAGGGGCTGGTAGCCCGTTTACAATTTCGTTGATAACATAAATCAAAAGAAAAAACAAAATCAGGCAAAAAGATCGTCTAAATCAGCATCCAGATCAACCCGAGCTTTACCACTCGGTAGGCCGGTTTCAGCGGGTTCTGTAACAACCCCAACTTCTGATTAACGTTAATCCATAATTAATTATGCCTAATTAGTAATTAAGGAGAAATTCTGAATTAATTTGCATGTGTATTGCATTATTTTTGTGTCTCTATCTGTTCGGTGTAGAAAGATCTGTTCATGTTTTAGTTTCGATTTGCGAATTGAAAACCTTATCGGCGTTCGAATCAAAAATTGACTTAATTTATATGCTAATTAGGATTTATAGAATTTTATGGTAGGATTAATCGAAATTCGATTTGGAGCGATTAAATTAGATTAAATTAATGCCCATTAATTAACCCTATTAAGCACATTTTTGTTTAAGCCTAATTAAGGCCTTAGTGGCCTCATTGACCACTTACTTTCCCACCCACTCTTCTTTTCCACTTAAATACATGTTGAGTTCATACAACTTTGAGCCCCAACACCCAAAACGTGAGAGAGAGGAAGAGTTGAGGGAGATTGAGCTCAAACTCAAGAAGGTGCTAAGAATTGTTGTTAATTGAAGAAGATTTGTAGAGCCTCAACCTTAATCTCTGTAGATTGAAGCCTCTAGGTATGAGACTAAACTCTAAATTGAGTAATTGAATTAGATTCTACAATATTATTGATGAATTCAAGTAAATTGAACTTTAGATGTGAGAATCAAGCTCAAGGAGTAGAATGGTGGACCAATTCATGCATGCATGTGCATTTCTTCACAATTTGAGCATGATTTCAAAGACTTCTTTCATGCATGTATTCATTTCATCTATGTTTTGAGAATTTACCATGTTTCCTAACAATTTGCCTAGTTTGATCATGTTTTGAAGAGGTTGAGTACAAGAGAGTTCATGCATGTTATGTTCATAAATTGATTTTGAGTTTAAAGTTGAATTTTGTACAATTAGCAAGCCTATGGGCCATGATTTCTTATTATAATTCTTTAAACATGTTCTATTATGAGTTTTCATGTATTTCCTCAAGTTTTGGCTCAAAAAAATAAGTTTTGGATGCTTCAAAGTTGAATTTGAGCTTGGTGATCAAATCTGGAATTTCCAAAAATTTGATCCACGCTCGAGCGGGGAATTTCATGCTCGAGCGTGCACTTTGAGTACATGCACCTCCGCTCGAGCGTCAAGATTTACGCTCGAGCGTGAAGTGCATATACCCAGAAATTCTTGTGTTTTGCAGTCTGCTCGAGCGAGGGAATCTACGCTCGAGCGAGGGTTTGAGTCTCACGCTCGAGCGGAGGTCGAGCGTCCGTCGAGCGTGAAAAACATACATCCAGTACTTTTGTCGAGGTTTACAGTCCGCTCGAGCGGGGAAAGTCACGCTCGAGCGGAGCTTTATTGTCTGCATGTCCGCTCGAGCGGGGAAAGCCACGCTCGAGCGTGACTCTTATTTTCAGCAAGTTTCAAGAAATGTTTTCCAATGCATTCTTGCATCCTCATTCCATCCTAGGCATTCCTAGGCCATGTTTAAGATTCCATAATGAGGATTAAATGTTAGAAACGCACTAAGAGCCAACGAAGTAAGTTATGTGCAATTAGAACGTGTGTTTCAAGTGTGTGTCTGTTATGTGTTATGTAGGTCACGTGTCGCGTACCGTTTGACCCATCTGCTCCGTCTATCTGTCTCAAGGCCAACTGTGAGTAATAACATAGTAAAGCTATGTTCAACTTTACTTATTTTCTGTGTGATGAATTAAGATCTGTTTTCTGAAATGATATGTTCTGTACAATGAATGATTGTCCAATTTCTAATATATATTCGTGACATCCTTAGCATCATGTGATATCTGTTGGCTGTTACCCGATATCGGAGGTTCCATCATGGAACTTAATCTGTCTGCACTCTGTTACCCATACCGAAGGCCTCGTCATGGGGGCTCAGCGTATTTATTCTCTGTTACCCGAATTCGAAGGTTCCTTTATGGAACTGGTTATTCGTAACCCTCACGTGTCTGTATCTGCTCTGTTAATGCTAATGGATGTATCACGTATACTTAAGCATACCTTATGATTTCTGTATATGATCTGGATAAATTACGAATTTGATACGAAACTGAATTATGATTTCTGAATTTGTACGGACTCATTCATTGAAACCCCTTTACTCTGTTATTGTTCACTGAGCTTTCGCTCATAGTTTATATTATGTATGTAGGTGAGCCGGCGCATGATCAGGGCCAGAGTTGATAGCCTTCATTTCTGTTTTTGTCAGCCAACCGTTGTGCCTCCCGAGGAGGTTTCGATCGAAGTCTTGTTACATGGCTGTTTTTGTACTTATGTTAGTCTCTGTCTGTTTTGTACAGTCGGGTCCTGGACATTACACTTTTGTAAATGTTTGTAAATATTGACGTCCTTCGACCGACACGCTTATGTATATGCAAGTTTTGAAATCCTCTGTCCTATGTACGTTATCACAGCTCATTGGACCTTGTCTATTTTGTATAATTGCTTCCACAACCCCTTGTTATTTGCTTATCTGTTAAGAGGCCTTTGGTAATGCATGGATTACTGGCCGGTTACGATGCTAAACCTACAGGGGCGGGGTATGGGTCGTGACAGGTTCTTTCTAGGGTAGGTCGGTCACTGGTGCCCCCTCAACTATACTTGGCACCGGTGGCTCCACTCGAGCTGTCTGAATTGTCTGGAGACCGTGATCATTGATTGCAGGTGGGGCATTGTTTGGATCTGGGGATTCTTCATCCTCTTCCTCCTCTTGGAGAAGCTTCTGTTGAATGGCGTTGGCATAGTTCGCCATGTAACTTGGAATGAAGTGAGGGGGAGGGTTCTGGAAGATCTCGGTTTCTTGCCCTTGACCGAGCTTCATAACAGCTGCCTTCCATTCGCATTTGAAAAAGATATCTTTCGCAGCTTCACACTGCAAGACATAGGTGGCCTCCCCTTCTTTGTAGCCACGGTCTTCAGCGTCTTTCATTTTCTTTTTTAGCTCGGCGAGCTCAGCATCTTTCTTCTTTTCAAGCTTGGCCAGTTCACGTAAGTAGCGATCTTTTCTTTCAGCTAGCGCCTTTTGCTTGTCGACTTCCGCTACGTTGACCAGATCGGTAAGCTGTGCATTTTTGGATTGGAGCTCAGTCATTCTTTGCTTGGCTTCATTTAGCTCAGCTGACTTAGCGCTGGCGTCTGTCATGGCTGACTGCGCTGTCTTGCAAAGCTCCAACATACGCTTATGGGCGACATGGTTTTTCTGTAAAGCCTACAGAAATGAGAGGTAGCGATTATGTTAAAACCGAGCAAACAGACAGTTAAGAATGGAAACGGGTAGATGAAGGAACTTACAAGCACCATCGATTTAGTTGTCAAGCAGATGGCCTTCAGCTCGGTTAAATGGTCGTGGTGCTCCATATTTTGTGGTAGACAGACACTTTTTGACAGATTGAAAGTAAGGATATGGTCCTTATCAGCAACCACTGAATCCGTGGTAGTTATAGCACGGTTCTTGTAAGATATTGATAGTGTCCATTCTGTAGGGCTTGCTCGGTCGAAGTGCATGGGCTCTAGGCTCGGTAGCGTAGCCTCAGGAAGCACGGTGTCCTCCTCATCGACCAGACGTTGCGGTTCGGTCGTTACAGTATATGCGTGCTTGCTCGGTCGAGATGTGAAGGCCCTGGCAGTTGGAAGGGCGACCACGGTTTCACGATGTTAGCCTGACGACTCCAGCCCGATTTTGCACTTCACCGAAGGTCTGCTCGGTGATGAGTGCTCGCACTGCCCTCTTTTTCGCCATTTCTTATTCTTTAGTCAGAGGGATCAGGTTGATTTGGGGAAGAGTGAGATCTGGCTCTGGGGAAGGCTCTAGAAGAAAGTTGGTGACTCTGGTCTTCCTCTTTCCGCTATATCGGTAGGTCGGTTCGAAGTTTAATAGCTTGGCCCAATCACGGTGACGATACTGGAGTGCGGCTCGAAGGGCGTCCTGGTTGGCGTATGTATAGTGTGATTTAAGTTGGTTCATATCTACAAGAAATAAGGACAAGGGTTAGCACGGTGAGTTAACAGGAACAGTAAAGAAAAATTGAACCGGAGTATTCTTACCAGCAATTTCTTTATTCCAGTTTATATTGTAGCCCGATATCTGGACTTCCTGGCCTTCAAAATTACCGGAAACCCAAAGGAAGTCGTCATAATTTAGATCTTTGTCCGATGTGTTTTTTACAATTTTTTCTCGGCCTCTTCTTACTCTGAGATAGTACACCTAACTGTCGTCATTTTGGCCGAGTGAATATTGATGAAGTAGCTCGGCCAATCCGAGGTTGAGGCCGGGCCGGCGGTTTAGCTCGGCGATACCATTTATTATCCTATAAGTATTTGTGGAGAGTTAGGTTGGGCACAATCTTGTTTGCCTAAGGAATTCACATATGAGTGGTTGAACGGGAAACCGAAAGCCGGCTTCTACGATCGATATCACGATAAAATAAACGAAGCCCGGTTTGCTCCAGGGTGTGGTTTCTAGTTCGGCTAGGGAGAGGTGGACGTCGTCAGGAATTTGGTAGTCCCTTTGGAATTCAGCCATGGCCCCTTAGGAGTCCACTAGAAACCGATATTTACCCATATTAACTTAAAAATTGTTAATATGTTCACAGTGGCCTAGCTCGGTGTGACTGAGGCTTTGCTTGGCTCAGTTGAGTAAAGTCGTCTAGGGGCAGGGTGCGAAGGTGTGCTTGGCCAACCTAGTCAAGTCTGCAAAGTGGAAATAAAAAGTGTTATGCCCAGACAATTGGACCAAGCTAAGTAAATAGTCAATTTAAAGAAAAATTGAAAAAAGCTTAGCTCGACTACATCTGGGCTACAGGTAGTTCTCAGTTCGGTCGTGAAGAAGGGCCAACTTAAGGTCTCTAGCACGGTTGGAGGTTAGTATGCAAGGTTATAATCCCGTTTCTAGTTCGGTCGTGTGCAAACTTAAAAGTCGCAAACAAGCTCCTAGTCCGGTTACAGCACGATTTTGGATCAAGTATCATATTTTTCAAAAAAATAGTAGGTATTCCTTTGTGCTTGAGTGTAAGGTTTTGGGTTTGTAGTGTTTTCTCAACACTCTAGTGCATATAAAACGCGCATATATAGAGATTAAAGTGTTGAAAGTACAGAAATAAATAAAACAGCAACATCAGAGAGAAGCATTAGCAACTTACGAGTGTGAAGACGTGAAAACAAAGTCCAAACAGCAAGAAGACCAACAAAACGCACACAGTCGTTACTTGGTCAGGGGTTAAAGCTCAGGAGGCCAAGATATGGAGCCCAGAAGTGCAGAAATGCTCTGAAGAATGAAGATAAACAAATAAAGTAGTGATTGTTCGAAATGAAGGGGGCGCATTTATATGAGAGACAAAAAGGCGGGCGTTTTTCAAAATTTTTGAGTAATGTGAAACGGATGGCATGGTACAAGTCTGCTATCGGTGTGTGACATGTGTCCTATTAGGGACGTGGTGACAGGCTTTTCTGAAGCATCAGGTCGTGCGACTGACGCAAGATCAGGAAGTCGAAATAGACTCCAGTCCGGTTGAAATCGTTAGCTTGGCCAGAAGTTCATAATCCCAAACATGTTCTGCAGATGGAATTAAGGGGCAATTGAAAGGGTAATTTATAAAGAAAATTGGGTCGAGCTGCGATCTATTAATCTATATTTTGGGCCGGACTAAGGGCCGGGGTATGGGCTTTGGGTAGCTCGATCTTAGGTCGTCTGGGTACCAAACTGGGCAGAGACTTCGGGAGATGTTTAACCAGGCTACCTAAAGAAGGCCTGGTGGCTGGCCGAGGTGTTAGTAAGAAGGAAGGCCGAGCTAGGTGTAGCTCGGTCGAATGCCATCTACAGCATTGCTTAGTTGAAGAGCACGACAGAAATAAGCTAGCTTGGTTAAACCGTACCAACTTGGACAAGGAGAAAACTATCTCACTTGGTTGGTAGAAGGTAGAGTGTTATCAGAATAGACACTCTTCACTAGGAGTGTAATTCCTATGAGAACTCTTGTAAGGAGAGTTAGAATCCTATTAGGATTGTGCCAGGCAGAATCTATAATAGCTCGTAACAGGACCTATGTACAGGTATCACAATTTTTGTTTTCAAAAACACAACTTTTTGTCTATTGTCTATTTGCTGACTTAGGCATCTGATAGGTATCCGACACACACCCGCCGGTTAGCTCACGTTTGTATTTTCAAGAAGTAAAGCGACAATATTTGGAGGAGTGTAAACTTGATCAACATGATTATATGAGAAGATTATTTCGTACTCGTACAATATATATATTATTTATTATATTGGATTGGGTTTGAATCGAGGAGGCGATACCCATCCCCGCATCATCCCCATTGCGGGTGACTAAAATATAATCTACCTCCGCCCCACATAAGTGTTAGATTAGGTAAAATCTACCCCATTCAAGTGGCTATGGGTAGGCCTTCACTGATCAAACTAAAATGGCCATTCCTAGCTCTTATCCTTTCAAAATTTCAAATCCTAAGAACCTTAACTATCAAATCAAATTTTGGTATCCTTAAAACTCTAACACAAATATATAGACATGATCTTTTCAATTCTTTTTAAAATACTTTCTCCTATTATCATTCAATAATAAAATACTAATTTTAAATATGTTTATAGATTTTTTAAAAAAACAAAAATCGTGTTTCATACATATAGGAATTTCAAAAATTTCAAAAACTTTTTTTTAAAGACTGGGGCGAGAAAAATGCATACAGATAGTTGTTGACAATGGAAAGTGGTGGAAACTTTGCTAAAAGTGGTTGCTTGTAGGGTGCAGATGGTGATCAGTGATGAAGCCACGTAGAGACTATAAAAGGCACAACCAATTATATTTTGAAAATTATAAAAAATGTCATTTAACTCCCTATTAATTTTTAAATATGTTCATAAATCTTTATATCACGTCTTTCTTTTTAGGGTAAAATTCACTTTGCCCTCTTTATAAAATTCCTTACAATTTATCACTATAAATGTTTACTTTTGTCAAAATATACTCTTATAAATTTTATATTATTTTTTCTCTCTTTTAATTTTTTTTATCCTCTCTCATATTTTTCTCTACATTTATCTTTCTTTTTTTTTTTTTTGATACGCACATTTTTAAGTTAGTATGTTATGACATTATTTCTTCATCTGTATCCACAGTTTATGGTTTTCCAATGCTTAATGTACTTGCACATTTTTAATTAAGAAGTTATAGACTTTAACCTTACATATTTGTAATAAGAGATTTTTATTACATATTTAATGACCACATTATCAATATTAATGTAACACAATTAATATTTTATTAATATATGTATTTTTTTAATTACATGACATGTAAGATAAAAGTATCTTTAATAGTTCAACAGTTAAATGACTAACTATTGTCATATTTTAATAATTAGTAGTGTCAAAATAGTATATTTTTCTTTTAGCAATGATACTTTAATGGTGGAAAGAGTGTAAGGGCAAGTTTGGCAACACTAAAATAATTTATCTTTTTATCTTTTTTTTATCACTTCACATCTTTACTTTTTTGCACATCTTTTCGTAAAAAAACAAAAAATACACTTATTTAGATCATCCTAAACAACCCTTAAATGTTATTTTTATATTTTTCTCACAAAAATATCAAATAAAAGTGATACACATCGGTCTCATTATGAGAAACGTAAAAACATAGAGGGTTGACAAAATCAAACTATAACGAAACCAATAGATAGAGAGAAGTAGTGGGGAGTTGTAGGGAGTGGGGTGAATTTTTTTTTTTTTTTTGGTATTAAAATAAAATTTTTCTTAATAATAGTTTTGTTGAATAATGATAATTAAAAAATATATATATATATATATATAATTTGGTAGAGGTAAAGCCATCTCTAACGCCATACCAAATCCATCATCAAATTCAAATTTGGTGAAAAATTTCCTTTTTTTTTTAATACTACAATCGTTTCATCAAACACATATCAAATTGAGAATATACAAAATGTTTCACCAAATTGAGAATGACTGTCACCTTTCAACATTTTACTGTGCATAGCTATGAAGAAGTTGACCAGCTGGACATCCGGCTGAATGTCCACCTGGTCATCCTCTTTGTTACAAAATTCCCACAAAACTAAAAATAATTTCACACACCAAACATAGATATATAAAAAATTGCATTTGCATACATCTATATACACAAAATTGAAGATGAGAGACAAAATTACAATTTTCAGAACTTAATGATTTGAGATATATAGATTATACATAGATAGATGAATGAATGAATGAATGAAATACAGAGCCAAGCAAAGGAGTTTGGGCTGTAAGAAGCTCTTCTTCTTCTTGGAGGTGAGAGCATAACCGACTACCAATTTCTGAGGTAGTGGGAAGACAGCGCCGATTAAGTGTATTAATGGAATGGAAAGAACATGAAGTGAGAGAGATAGAGTGTAGAGAGAGAGAGAGAGATGGAGCATCAGGAACAAGAGCAGAAACATGAAGTGTACAGAGGAGATATACCCGATGAAGGAGAGATGGATGCTGATGTCGACATGTCTAGGGCTGAAAACGACAACCTCAACTTCAAGGTCGTTTCTCTCTATTTCTCTCTCTATTCATATGTAATGTGCCATAATTTTGATGTTGAATAGGACTTGGAGGACATGAAGAAGAGACTCAAGGAGATTGAAGAAGAAGCAGGCGCCCTTTGGGAAATGCAATCCAAAGTTGAAAAGGAAATGGGCGCTGTTCAAGGTCCTTTCTCTCTTTCCCTCTGTGTGTGTTTGTTCCTGATGGATCTTTGATTATGCTACTTTTGTATCAACAACAGGGTTGGATGAATTGTTCAATTATAGTTTTTTTGGTTCCGCGTTGTAATGGAATGTGATCAACAGAGTGTATTAATGGAATGGAAGCAGAGGTAGAATTTTCTTAAATTTTTACTTAAATTTAATAAAATATTTGACACATTGTTAAAAATACCCTAAGAAATTAAAATAATTGTGTAAATAGAATTGGGCCAAGAGTGAGTTCAATCCCACATCTTTGGGATCGTAGGCTGGGCCCTTGAGTGAGTGGCAGGCTGGTAATATCAAAGAACAACAGTGTCAAATTTGTAAATAAGACACTAACCCTAGTGTTCTCTCTCGTGTTCTAATATACACAACACTCGCAGACTCGCAGCTTTCCTTCATATTTTCCCACAAATCAGGACCAAGCGGACCGTTGCTTACTCGGCGACCTTCGCAGGTAGGTTTTTTCTCTCTCTGTCTCATCATCTTTTTCTTCACATCTCGATCTCTATATGCTCTCTTGTTAGCTACAAAGTCATGTTCTTTAATGTCTGTTTGGTTGCTGAGAAAATTGAACAGGTGAAAGGAAATGAATTATGATGACTTGAATGTTGTTATGTTATGATTATTTTCCAGAAATTGAGAAAATATTACCTACTTAAGTGTGCAGTTGCTTTACGCTCAGTTAGGGTGAGCCATCTGGGATTTGGGGTTGTGTTCATATCATTTCTCAGCAGCCAAACGAATTACAGTGTAAAAATTTAATATTTTTTCAGATCTGATCTCGATTTGGGTTATAATTGTAGTAGTGATGTTTGAATTGTTTTATCATGTAATCAGTCGAGTACGTGTAGTTTCTGATTTTGTAGAACTTCTAGTTGTTGAAGTAGGCCATTGTGTTGTTTGGTGTTTGTATGAGCTTACTGCTACTGCTACAGTGCAGGAAATTAAATGGAATATTATTGATACATTAAAGAAAAAATGCATGTTGGGGTGCTGTGTTTATGAGGGCTGCTTTTCCTAAATTTGTCTAGCTACATGTTTAAGCTTGAGTGTTTAACCATTAGCTTATGAGAAATCTATAATGTTCATTTGTGGGGTCACATAGGAAGACTTAGATTCACAGTTTTTGTTGGTGGAATTTGGTAAAGCTCGTTAAACCTTGATTGGAATTTTTCTTGATGATGTTAAAATAATAGCTTTTTGTAGGGACTGCATTTCAAGGTTCCATGTCTTCTATTGTGATATATATTTTGTATTGTAATGAACTAATTTTAACTGCCATAATATTTTTTATTTTTAAAATTTTTTGGCTGGGGGGTTCATATATTCATATATTTTTTCCCTGTCATTTTTGTTCAGTAGAGTTACTTCAGGTTGCTAGAATAGGTGAATTCTGCTATTGACCTGACTAATGGGTAATTTAAGATTAATTTTTTTGGGTGTGAATAAACATAGGAAGTACTTAAGTGGCAAGCATATGAAAAGATGCAAAGACTTTACTGAATGTGAGTAAGACTCTTTTCGTTTGTTGTTTTCATTTTTTCTTGTGGGCATCGGGGACACACGCAAACTTGTAGGCTTATATGTGTGATTTTGTTGATCATTGGCAACATAACTAGATGACCTACAATTACAGATATTCTTCACCTGTGCTCGAAAGAACAGTACATCTCATGTTGGTCTTCTACAATCGATGTTTTATTGCCTGGGATGCTTGATTGTATTTCCGTGGAATTTCTTCTTGTATTTTGGCACCAGTGTTTATAGTAGCGAAAAGATTGGGAAGGGAAAAACCCTTTTCTCTATTGTTCCTTTCTATTTAAACCTTTATTGTGCTCTTTATTTGATATGCTTGTTTTTGCTTTATTCTTGCATGTAATTAATGTTGGTTTCTGTTGCAGGTCACCAGCTTGAGTTGCAAATATGGCGGATGGATCACAGTATCCTTCAATTACCCAGAAGATACATGGGCAATCTTATTTCTTATCTCGAATTTCTCCTAACTTGCGCTCCAGGAATACTGGTTTACACAATATGACTGGTGCATACGTAAATGGAGGTCTGCAGAGTCCTCTGCCACCAACATTCCAAGGCACTGGCCTGGAATTTGCATCACAACTATCCTCTGTTTTTGTACAAGCTCCCGCAGAAAAAGGTTTTCGTAGTTTTATGATAGACTTCCTCATGGGAGGAGTTTCCGCTGCTGTATCCAAGACTGCTGCTGCTCCGATAGAGCGAGTTAAGCTATTGATTCAGAATCAGGATGAGATGATCAAAACTGGTCGGCTGTCTGAACCATACAAAGGAATTTCGGACTGCTTTGCCCGAACAATTAAGGATGAAGGCATTCTCTCTTTGTGGAGAGGCAACACTGCCAATGTTATCAGATATTTCCCAACCCAGGTTAGTCTATCTTTTGTTTATATTTGTTAATCTTGCCATTTCTTTTGTTTCGTTTTTCTGCTCTCGATTAGTATGGGAGCAGTTATGTCCACAGTCCAAAACATCTCTTCCACAACCCTCCCTCTCACATGATGGAACAACCCTATGTGAGTGTGTGGTCTGCAGAAATAACAATTGCATAATAATTAGTGTATATATATGTGTTTGCTAACAAAGGGATGGATTGAAATCTTGAAATTTGAAGGAAGTGATGTGTAATGTGGATTTGATTTAGGTCCTCCAAACAGCTTCATCCTGTCAGTTTTGGAAGTTTGAATTAAAAGCTCTGGCTTGTCAGCTTGTCGATGTGATTTCATTAAGTTTCCGTTTTGATTTATCATTTGTTGACAACCATGTCTTGTTTTATAGAATGTCTCACAGAATTTGCAATTTCATTAATCTTTTTCAGGCCCTGAACTTTGCTTTCAAAGATTATTTTAAGAGGCTGTTTAATTTCAAGAAAGACAAGGATGGTTACTGGAAGTGGTTTGCTGGGAATTTGGCGTCAGGTGGTGCTGCTGGTGCTTCATCTCTTCTTTTTGTTTATTCCCTAGATTATGCTCGAACACGTTTGGCTAATGATGCTAAAGCTGCTAAGAAAGGTGGTGGAAGGCAGTTTAATGGTTTAATTGATGTTTACAAGAAAACCATTCAATCTGATGGCATTGCTGGGCTTTATCGTGGATTCAACATCTCTTGTGTGGGAATCATAGTTTACCGTGGGCTATACTTTGGAATGTATGATTCCTTGAAACCTGTGGTTCTGGTTGGTGATTTGCAGGTAACTTATTCTAGCCTTTTGTTTCGTATTGGATCGTTATCTTCTATTTATGTTCCCCCTTGTATTCTTTTCAGTGTAGCTTTGTAAAATAAGAGGGAACATGCTAAGGCCATGCATGTTTTGTTCGATTGGATTATATGGGACTATTAGTCCTAGGACTAATAATTTTGGGATTACTAATCCTGTAGGGATTACTAATCCTGTAAGGATTACATATCCTATCCCATGTTTGGAATGCATGTGTATTAGGAGGGGAGATTAGTACAATCCTATTCTGTCTCATGTTTGTTTGGGATCACTATACATAGACTACATGGTGTAATGACTATATTTTGAGGGCATTTTGGTCATTTAACATCTTAATCTTGGACTTCTTTTGATCCTTCATTTTGTATCCCCCTCCCTTCCCATGGGGGATGCACAGTTTTGGTGTAATTGTCAAATCAGTCCGGAGATTGTTTGTATACAAACATGAGATTCAGGATTGGCTAAGGATACATAATCCAATTCTATGGCCATATACCTGAAACAAATAAAACATAATTGTTATATATTTGAATTGCTTAAAATTGTAAATGGAGCGGTGACGGGGTTGGTTCTACACTACATGGGTTTGGGAAAATATTTGCAGCTTAGATGTCATCTAGAAGCATGGACACGGACACGTGACATGACATGATTACGACACAGACACGCCGACACGCTAATTTGCAAAAAATGCAGGACACGACACGTGGGAGACATGCATGAAATATTATATATTTATTATATGTTATATATATATATATATGAATATATCTTTCAAAGATGATAAAAAATGCAATATGACACTAATTCTTATAAATTTATATGGTTTTTGTTTTATTATTGTATCTTAAATTGTTTTGTTCAAACTTATAATTAGTTTCACACGTGTCTAATCGATAGACACGTGTGTTTAAAAGATACACACGTGTGTCCTCGAAGTGTCCAAAGAGTTTCCGAGTTTTTAAAAAATGACACGTTTTGTAGAGTGTGGGATACGTGTCGGGGAAGTGTTCAAAGAGTGTCGGCGACACGGATACGTTACCTTCTTAGAAGTGTCCGTGCTTCTTAGGATGTCATAGTGGTTCATTTCTTGCCTCATCTTTTTAAGTAAATGTCTTTGTGGTATATGTGTTTTCTTGTGTTAACTTATGCACCATCGTCTAATCTTTTTTGGTGATGACTCAACCTGATAATGCAGGAAACAAAAATTATGCAAGAAGAGCAAACACAAACACACAAAAAAGAAGTGAAAATCTCTTTTTTCTCAAATTGTATTAATAATTATAACACTGCTAATTGCTAGATAAGGTTTACAAGCTTATTTATTGTAATAGAAATGCTAACAAACCTTGGAATATTAAAAGGGAAATTAATATATTAGGAAACTAATTATGTCTTGTAGACCAAATAATGATAATTCTTGTAAAACAAATGAGGAAGCATAAACAAGTGGGAATTAAATATCCTAGTCAAAATATATTTTAAAAAATAATAAAAATATTTATTTGCTAAAATTGCGCCTACATCATCCTGCCCAACTTGAATAAACTCTTCCTTGAGTTTTCATTGCTTGAAATATTTAAACACATTTATTTCCACCCAACTCTCCTACATCACGTTCGACAATATCTCCTAACATCTTGCCTTTATTGTTGTTTTCATATTTATCAAATATCAGAATACTCAAATCCCTCTTGCCTTCAATATGCTGCTAATCTGAACTTGACAGACTCATCAACTTACTCATTGAATAATTTGTATCCACAATCACATAATAGTTATTAAGTTGTGAAAAATAGTGTGTATTTGTAGAACTGTTGTTTCAACTCAACCTTTCTTTGATATTGTTCATATAACATCTGTTCATGATTTGATTGAAGGAATTTAATGCTCATCAACGTTATATTGTGCCACATCCTAATGGATTCTTTATATTGTCGTCTCCGATCACATTGCAGTTGCTACTCACCATGTAGAAGCAAGCATGGCTGTTTAACTTGCGTGTTGCATACTTGACTTGCTATTCTTCAAAGATTTCAATATACTTAAAGAAAATTTCAACTTTGCGAAACCAATAAATAAAACCTTCGGCATGGCAAGAAACATTAAAATGGAAATTTCTATTTCTACTTGATAATATGAAGAGCCATGCTTCATGAGATTGCCTATTGAATGCAACGTAAAATTTCTGTTGCTAAAATCACACCTGCATCACAATGCATATAGCCAGAAGCTATAGGCTAGCATTGGGTTGTCTTTTTTCACACAATGCATAACTGGTTATTTTGTGTTTAATATCTACAGGATAGTTTCCTAGCTAGTTTCTTGCTGGGATGGGCAATCACCATTGGTGCTGGATTGGCCTCTTACCCAATTGATACCGTGCGTAGAAGGATGATGATGACATCGGGAGAAGCTGTCAAGTACAAGAGCTCCATTGATGCATTTAATCAGATCATCAAGAAGGAAGGTCCTAAATCACTCTTTAAGGGTGCTGGAGCAAACATATTGCGTGCTGTCGCAGGAGCTGGTGTGCTCGCTGGCTACGACAAGTTGCAGCTTGTTGTTTTGGGAAAGAAATACGGATCTGGCGGCGGCTAATAGGATCAGTGGTGATAATGATGATGTTGATGATGATGAAAGTATGAGGATTTAGGTTTACTATAATATGTGTTTTAAAATAATTTTGTCCGAACAATGTTACTTTTGATATTTCCCCAAGTATTTAGGGATTACATATTAGTTCTATAGTACCAGAATACCTGTTTGAGACTTCATTTCATGTTATGTGTGCTTGAGCTTATATACTACAGCTTATATTTGCCTTTTTGGTAAGAAAAATAAATATGACATTGTTTTAATGATGTAATTGGCAATATAATGTCGAGTGGTTTGTCGAATATGGCAATAGATGCTACTAGTATAATTATTTTTAGATTGTGGCCTTGAGATTTTGATACATTTATATGGTCTATAACTGTGGTTGCTCATGGTAACAGCATGATCAAAGGTACCCAAGTTGATATTTTTGACTTGTAAGTTCTAGATGTTCTGTTGTTTTGTGGCAGAAAGATGTTATTTGAATACTTTATTAATCTAATATTTGTTGTGATTTTTTGATATATTGCTAGTTGTGTCTGATTTTATATTTTTTTTATTAGTTATATATGGTATTATTTTGTTCATCTGCTATTTTTTTGGTTGTTATTCAATATATAGGCCATTGCATTTGAAGGGGGGCTTTGATTTTAATACTGTATAAAAAGTTTTGGTAAAGTCAGTTGAAGGCTTGGAGCCGTTGGTTCCATTATGATGCTATTTTGATTTTGCAGAAGCAGAATTGCATGGTTTATGTGGGTTTTGGTATTGTTTTGTAAGAAGTTTTATGTGCTATAAAATAAAAATTTAAAATTATCATTGAAATCAAGCTCATTGCAATTGAACACCGAAATTGTACCTTTTTTTTTTTTTCATCAGTAGAAAAATTCATGAAGGAAAGCCAAACAGTATTTACAAGAGTTTATCCAATTCAAAATTTACACCAAACAAAGTAAAAATTAGAGAAATTATGAAAATATTCAGATACACATTTTGTGCTTATACTCGTACTGTAAAACATTTCGTGCTTGTACTCGTACTGTAAAACATAACCGATCATTAGAGAAGTAAAAATTAAAGAAATTATGAAAATATTCAGATACACATTTTGTGATTGTACTCGTACTGTAAAAGCATAGCCGATTATTAGAGTTCGGCAATAAAGTATTTCTGAGATAAATCATAAATCCCGACACAAAGAAGGTAAGCCTGCCAATCAAATCACCGATGGACTCCAAACCACCAATCAACAGCAGAAACAAAACACAAAGAAAACCAAGAAACAAAAGCAAAAAACACAAACCCACAGACCACAACTTCCAGTAGCAGCGGCGACGGATCCGGCGGTGGTGAAGGCGACAGATTTGGGGAAGAGAGGCGGTGAATCCAGAGGAGAAAGAGCGGGGAGCAAGGGCGTTGAAGGCTAACCAGGAGGAGACACATAAGCGATGCCGAATGAAGGCGGAGAAGAGGAGAGACGGCGGATCTAGTGAGGCCATGGCCGGAGTTGCAGCGAAGGGGAGAAGAAACACCTCACAAAGGAGGGAGAGGATGAAAAGCCAAAGCTTTCAGGTTATTGAATAGCAAAGCAAGGAAAGGAAAGAGAAAAAGTGGGATAGGAGGAGGGGAGAGGAGATTGGAGATCATCGGAAACCCCCTCCCTACAGACTAGAAACCTAGGAGAAGAAAAGTATGGGGAGAGAAGCTCTCAACTAGAGAGAGAGTTTCTTAATTTATCCTCCGTAATTGTTTTTATTTGTCACATATATTGTAATTGAAATGACAAGAACTATATTGAAAGGCAAGGAAAATTATATGGATTATTGGTAAAATTTGTCTTGAATTTTTCACCAAAAAAAATTCGCTTTTTCTGGAAAATCTTTCTGTTTATAATGTAATTCACATTTCTAGAAAATCCATCTATTCATAATGTGATTGGATTAAACCTAGAGTTTTGCCAAGACCTAAGGATTGAAGTCTCTGACACCAACACCATTTCCATTTGAAAATGCATTTGACCAGTTGTGTTAATCATCATCATCATATGTTTCTTTGAAAACTAGTTAAAAGCTGATAAGCCAAGGACATAAATCCTCCAGAGCTTGATCATTTTCCCCTTAGCCTATCTATCTGAAAGCCATGCTCCTAATTTCATCCCCCTCCCTACAGTCGTTTATCGCTTCGGTTCCAAGATAACTCTCTCTCTCTCTCTCTCTCTCTCTTCACAGGGGGGCTGAATGAAGGTGTCTTTGTCGAGCTCCACTTGAAACAACTGTGAAAACTACATGGGGAAGGAGTTGTTAAGTCATTATCATGCACATGGTCTTCCCCTTCTAGCCTTTGAATTTGAGTCCGACCTTTCTCTCAATCTATGGTTTGTAACTCATGTTCAATCTAGTTGTCCTGTGCAGGACTAAAAACGAGCCGAGCATAATCGAGCTTTGCATGGCTTGAACTCGACTCATTTATTTATCAAGTTCGAAAATCAAGATCGAAAATTAATCTAGCTCTCGGCTCATTTATACTATTCATGTTCAAGCTTAGCTCAAAGCTCAATAATAAAGAAAATATTTGGTTCCTAGTACAAGAATCATGGTGGAAGAAGTAACATCGAGATTAAAATATTCAATGTTTCAAACTTCTGAGTTGTGGAAGATGAGAATAGAGAATTATTTCTACCAAAATGATCTTTATCTTCCTCTTGAAGGAGTCTCAAAGAAGCCAATAAGGTTAACCCTCACAGCATCTGTCATGTTTAATATCCAGAATAAGAAGAAAAAAAAAACTGGAAAGTTTGATGACTAGTCTATCATCATGGATGTATGAGAAGCGCTCAACCATGAACAAAGTCTATCTGATTTAGCCAATATATTGAAGAACCAGTAAAATTAAAGCCAGAGTTAGTCAACACATAATCTCCATAAATGCTTGTAAGAGCAAAATGCAGAGACAAAGTGCATAGAGCAAAAAAGAAAATATAAAAAATTAGATAATCAAAGCAAGGCGTTTAATGAAGGGAGAACAAAGCAGAGTCTTGTAATTATTGCCCAAGAAAAATACAAGACAAGTGCACATGAAGGATTTAGCTGCCAAGTGGAATTCTTTCTTTGAACTTGGAAGCCAAAAAACTGCATGGTAACATATTCAAACAAGTTGGTTAAAAGTTAAAACCACATAAAAATCTGTTAATAATTTATGCAGAATGAGTATATTCCAGAAACCATATGAAGCTGGAAAATCGAAAATATTTCATATAGCACAAACTTACAAACACAACACAATAATTGAGATTTTTAGAAGCATAGACATTTGATAACAGGCAATCATTAAGCCAACTTAAATTGCAACATGCAACAACTTCTTACGCATTAAGTCAAATAAAATAGAGACTTCAAATGAAATAAATCAACCAAACATCACACTGAAATTCACTTATGCTGTGTTTGGTTGAGAGATTTAGGGAGGGATTTAGAAAAGGAAATAAAAAAGTTATGTGAAACTAAATATATATATGCTTTGTTCATATTTCACTTACCTTTTCTATTTCTCTTTCCAAATCTCTCATCAAATCTCTCAACTAAACACACTATTAAACAAATTACCCAGATACTCCATAGTCCATATACACGTATCAATACTCATAAATTATCGTAACAAAAAGCAAAATTTAGATGAATTTACTGTTAGTCTGTTACTATGTGGTTCTTATGTAATTGAGTTGACAATCCTTTCATTAATTATTTATCGGGCAATTCTATGGTATCCACCGACGTGAGCCTTTCCGGCGATCTCGATCTTTTGATCTCTTCATCTTCGCAAGTATAGCAGTCGAAGGTTGGATGGAAGAAGTGGCGGCATGGGTCCCTTTCTCGATCTCTTGATCTTCGTCAGGGTGAAGATTTCTCTCGAGCTATCCCATCTCTGCCTTTTCCACTTCTCTTCCATCTACCCAACCACCACAATTACTCCATTTTTATCAAGCCAAAACACTTCAATCATCAATTACAAATAGAAAGAAAATAGAGAGGAAATTTGAGTTTGCTTTCATAAAGAAATTGAAGGAGTTGGATATCAGATTAACACCTATATATGTGTGTTTGCAATTAGAGAAGGGGCTAATTTTTCTGTTCTTTTTTTTCTTTTCTTCTCAATCTATCAACGGATCTTGAAAATCTATTTCTTACACTATGTTTGGATTGAGTGATTTGGAGAGAAAATAAAAGAAATAGAGTAATATGTATTTCTCTTATTTGTTTGGATAACCTAAGTAAAGAGAAATGGAGAGAAACTCATTTCTCTTATAAGCCACATTTTCAATCTTCTCAAAAATGGAGAGATTGAGAGAGAAAAGAAACAACTATTTTCATAATACCAATTTTGTCCCTATAAAAATAAAAGAAATAAAATGATTGAAAATATAAAAAGGTTATTTTGGTAATATAACATAAAATAATTTATTTTCTTTTCTTTTCTCTTAATGAAACCTAACCAAACAAGAATGAGAAAAATCACAATCATTTCTTTTCTTTTATTTCTTCTTTATCCAAACAAAAAGGAGAGAAATCACAATCATTTCTTTTCTTTTCTTTTCTCTCCTAGGTTCCCAAACATAGTTTACAGTAGTGAACAAGTTAACAAATAAATGATTTGAAGATAATAAAAAAAAACAAAACAAAACAAAACAAAACAAAGCAAAGCAAAAACAAGAGAGTTTTATGCAAGGTTCTAGAGAGGGAGGGGAAGTCGGAATAGACATACCCACCAATGGACGGCAAGAGTGGGAAAGTAGTTGGAGGCAAGGTGGCCAGAGCAGAAATACTCATTAGGGGTGAAGATCTCTCTCGATCTTTTTCGCCCGACGGAGGAGCGATGGGGCCTCCAATGATTTAAAACTCGGATCGGACCGGCCGGTCGGATCGGTGGAACTGAGACCCAGGCTTAATTCCGGTCCGGAAGAACCCCAAAATAAAATTAGGCTTAGATTGTGAAAATCGGTGGAACAGCAGGCATCGGTTTTTAATCGACTTGGCAGTTGGGAAATCTTTAATTTTTTTTTTATTTTTCTTCTTTGCTTTTCTTTCTTTCTTTTATATATATATAAATATATTTCAAAATTTTGACTAAAAAATCTTATTTCAAGAGTCTCCTCTCATGAGGAGGTTTCTCATTGAAATTTGAGGAAATTATGAAAATTTATTGTTATTTATAGAAAAAGATTTTTTAAAGAGAACTTACAAAATTCTATGTGAGATTTAATCAAATTATTTAAATTATATTGATTAGAGGGAGAGTTAAAAATTTCATTTCCCTCCAAAATTAAATCTAGTATTCAATCAATTTGTTTGGAAGGAATGTTAAAAAAATTTAATTTATTTAAAACAAGTGACTTTTTCTCATCAATTATTACTTTATTAAATATTATTAATAAATACTATGCAACAATTTTTCTTTTTATTTGAGTATTTACATATATTTTTATTTATTTATAATTTATAATTATATAATATTAATTATGACGTCACGGTTCGACTACTTTGGCTCGACGGTTGAACCGGTGACCCGTTCACTCGGTCCCTTTTTCAGTTCGTTCACCGATCTCACTTTCAAAATATTGGATGGGGGGGGGGGCTCACCGTAGTAGTGGGTGGAGGCGATGGTAAGTGGGTGACTGGAAGGGGCTAGTGAATGTGCAAGTACATTAAGCATTGGAAAACCATAAAATGTGGATAGAGATGAAGAAATAATGTTATAACATACTAACTCAAAAATGTGCATACTAAAAAGAAAGAAAAGAAAGATGTGGATAAAAATATTAGAGGAAAGATATAAAGGAGAGAAAAAATAATATAAAATTTATAAGAGTGTATTTTGACAAAAGTAAACATTTATAGTGATAAATTGTAAGGAATTTAACAAAGAGGACAAATTGAAATTCACCCCAAAAAGAAAGAGAAAAGAAAGACATGATATAAATATTTATGAACAAGAATAAAGCTTCGTCGCTCGAATCTCTCTCCCCCCGAATCGCCCGACCGCCCAAAACGACGTCGTTTTGGACAGTTTTTTTTTTTTATTTTTTTTCCCTTATGTCTGAAAACAGAGAGAGAGCAGAGAAAAGAGAGAAGAAGAGGGGAAGAGAGAGAAAGAGAGAAAGAGGAGAGGTTTGCCGATCGTCGCCCAGCCCGGTCGTCGTCACAGCCCAGCCCGGTTCGCCGATCGCCTCCGCCTCCGTTGCAGCCCAGCCCGGTTTTTTTTTTTTTTTTTTTCTTTTTTTTTTTCTAGATCTAAAATGAAGGGAATGGGGTGGGTTTGATTTTTGGTTGATGATGAAGCTATGTTGACGATGATGTGTTGGGGTGGGTTTGATTTTTGGTTGATGATTTGATGATGATCTCTCTCTTTCTCTGCTCTGCTCCTTTCATTTCTTCTTCTTCCTCTTCTTCTTCTTTGCCCTCTTATTTTGCGTTGTTGATTTTGGGGGATTCGGGAGCTTCCAATCCGGGGGACGTAGCACGGTTTTTAAAAATTAATAGGGAGTTAAATGACATTTTTTATAATTAGAGGTCAGGGTGTGATTTTCAAAATATAACTGGACGACACGTGTTGTTTATAGTCTCCATGTTGGTTCATCACTGATCACCATTCGCGCCCTATTAGCAACCACTTTGAGCAAGTTTCCACCGCCTTTCATTGTCAACAACTATCTATATGCACTTTTCTCACCCCGATCACATCTATCTTATTTCAAAACAAGTTTTTGAAATTTCTATATGTATGAAACACAATTTTTGTTTTTTAAAAAAAATCTATAAACATATTTAAAAGGGCGAATTACACTAATGGTCCCCATAGTTTGGGCTTTATGTCACTTTGATCCTTAACTTTTTAATTGTGACATATTTAACCCTGAATTTTGAATCTTGTTCCCAAAAAGGACAATTGAAGATATCATTGCTCAATTTCAAAGGCAAAGTCGTCAATTTGATAAAATTTAAACTGATTTGATAAAAATAAATGCCAAAAAAATATTTTTGAATTTTTAAAAATTATTTCTACCCACTAAAGATAAAATTATGTAAAATTCATAAATTTTTTTGACATTTATTTATTTATTATTTTACCAAATTAATTTTGTTATGTGTTTGGATGATAATCATATAATAGATGGTTGTTTTTATTTTCATTAAATTAGTTTCTATTGTTTTCACAAGTCAAATATGACGACAATTTTGATATCATTATTAAACCAATCCGTTAAATCAAAAAATCCAAAACAAAAAATATTTCATATATTAAATATATCGACTACACATTAAAAGCCTAACAATCACTTATTACATGATCATCATCCAAACACATAATAAAAATTAATTTGGTAAAAATAAATAAATAAATAAATTTCTAAAAGATTTATCAATTTTATATAATTTTATCTTTGATGGGTAGAAATTATTTTTAAAATTTTAAAAATATTTTTTTGACATTTATTTTTGTCAAATTAGTTTATATTTTATCAATTTAACGATTTTGCCCTTGAAATTGAGCAATGGTATCTTTAATTATCCTTATTTGGAACAAAATTCAAAATTCATGGTCAAATGTGTCACAATTGAAAAGTCAGTGACCAAAGTGACACGAGCTCCAAGCTATATATAGAGATTGTTAATATAATTCGCCATATTTAAAATTAGTATTTTATTATAGAATGATAATACGAGAAAGTATTTTAAGAAGAATTCAGGAAAAGATCATGTCTATAATAAGAGTTTAAGGATACCAAAAATTGATTTGATAGTTAAAGTTCTTAGGATTTGAAATTTTGAAAAGATAAGGACTAGGGATGGCCATTTTAGTTCGACCTGCGGGGGCCCGTCCATACCTGCCTGAATGGGGCGGATTTTACCTAACCCGACACTTATATAGGATATAGGTGGATTATATTTCGGTCACCCGCAATGGGGGTGGGGCGGGGGTAGGTATGGCCTTCCCCGATCCAAACCCAACCCGATATAATTAATAATATATATAAATAAATAATATATATGTATATATATAATATAATTAGATATAAGAAATGAATATTAAAAGTTTGTGGTTCTGTTTAAATATAAAATAACTAACAATTCTAAAATCTCACTGTTTATATATATGGAAACAAGAGAAATTATTTAGTGTGTTAAAAATTTAAATGGTTCTCAATTTTTTTGGCTATTTGAAATGTAGTCGGGTATTCACGGATATTTGCGGGGGCGGAGATGGGATTGAAAAATTACAGCCATAGCGGGATTGGGGTGGAGGCGGCGGTAGGGTTTGAAAGCGGGAGTGGGGGCGGGGGATGACAAACCTGCCCCAAACCTACATTGTGGCTATCTCTAATAAGGACAAACTTGTATACACATGGTCCAAAATACATTTTTTAACCTAGAAACCCTAAATGTTCTCTCTAATTTTTTTCATACGTAGTTCTTTCTTTCTTTTCTCTCTCTATTTTTTTTTTCCTCTTACTCTCTCTCTCTCTCTCTCTCTTAGATTTCTTTTTTTTCTCTGTTTATTTGATTAAAAATTTCAAATCCATGGCATCCACGGTGCCGTTATAACTATATCAACTATCACCGCCGCCACTTCTACTATCATTCTTACATCCATTAGCATTACTTCACTGTCGTTCACTAGGACTATCTCTACTTTCATTTTTCATTTATTATCGTTCACACATCTCCGATTCATATCTAGTTGATTTCATCATTTATTTTCTCTTTCTCACTTTCTCCAACACTATCTACCAACCGTTGATCTAGTTGGTTTATATTTTATTGATTGATTATGTTATTTGATTTGTGTTTTTTATTTTTTGGTGTTAATTGATTTTAGCTTTTCGTTAGAATTAGCCAGTGAAATTTCATTGACTTGTGCAATTGCACTAGCTTCAATTAGTGAAATTTTACTGACTTAGTCTCTGACTTGCACTTGCTTCAATCAGTGAAATTTGACTGACTTGTGTACTTGCACTGTTTCAATCAGTGAAATTTTACTGATTAAGTCTATCAATTTCTGATTGATGCCAGTGAAATTTCACTTGACTTGTGCAATTGCACTAGCTTCACCCAGTGAAATTTCTTGAAGTTAAGGACCTAACTTTTGCAATTGAGCCTCATATTTGTATCTTTTAAAGTTCAAAATAATACTTTTCACTGATTTTGTACAATGAAGTTTCACCGAGCAAAATCAAAGAAATTTCACTATATATAGAGTGAAATTTGACTGATTTAATATAAAATAAATAAAATTAAAATTTGTTATTTTGGAACCTTCAATTTGAATTTTTTAGTAATAAAATTAGAAATGAAGGACCCAATTTTTTGCAATTAATAATGAATTTTAGATTTTCCTATGTAAAAAATATATTGTATTGATTGCACATCAACATTATTTTGAGTGAAATTTCACTCTGTAAGAAGTGAGAGAAATTTCACTATGAGTAACAATGAACACAATAAAATTTTATGAATTTTTTTCTTTAGAATTTTATAATACTCATAGATCTTGTTTGAAAGATCTTGTCAATAGGATTCTAAGAATATAAATTTTACAAAAAATGGAGATGTAAATAAAAAGTTATTAAAGTTTGAAATTTTGAAAACATTCAAACAATGTAAAATGTAACCAACTATAGGGGACTATTTTGTCTAAAATAGTTAATCGTGTTTGTTCAAAGACCTGAACTACTATTAGAAAATTATTTGTCATTATTTTTCTAAAATAACATTAGTAGGGGTATGTTTGCACCATAAATATTTTTCTGTCGATTGTGGTTAAGTCTAATCTTATTGATTGTGGCCTATCATTTGTTGCCAAATCTAATTTTATTAATTGTGGCTAGTTGATTTTGATTTGCCGATTCAGACCATAAATTATCTTTTTAAGTGATTATGAGGATATTTCAATATTATATTTGTATTTATTATTGTTTCTTATAATGCTTTTGCAAGATGCAATGATTCCAAAAATATATGGCATAACTGAAGAAGTGACAACCTGGGCAAAGATTGGAGTAGTTATGGAGTTTACAACCATGATGCTAGATATGTGGAAAGTGGAAGATTGGAACTTGGAAGATTGGAACATGATTGATATTCATGCAGAAGAAATGTGGTTTGATGGTAGCAATATTTCTAGCAGTCACAAAGAAAAGGCTTTTGGTTTGAAGTCTATAAATAGGCAACGAAGATGCAAGCAGAAGGACATCAAGAAATTATCAAACTCAGCAAAGTATTTTTCTTTATTTTTGGGAGTAGTCTAACTTAATTCTTAGGGGTAAATTATCTTAACTTTTAGGAGTAGCTTTCAACAATTTGTAACCTTATAAACTTAGAAGATTTCAATAGAAGTTTTCTGTGTTTACTTCACTATTTCGATTGTTAATTATTCCAAAAAAATCCTTGTACTTTCAAGGCATTAAAACATTACACAGTCTTCTGATTTACTGTTTGGTTATTTGGTTAAAATTGTTGTTAAGTCTCTGTCGATCAAGGCCTAACAATAATTTTTACTAACAGAATCTTTAAAAAAAAAATCCGCATTTTAAGTAAATAGTACATCCCCTGACTGAACTAATATAATGTATCTTTTATTTATTATTTGGCTTGTGGTAAAAGTAAAATTCAAGAAATCAAGTAAAATTCAAGAAATCACTTTACACTCAAGCTTAAGGGGTTAAATGTATGAGTTCGGATTCTCTATAATCCTTTCTTGTAGTGGTTTTTTGCAGTGCCGCAAAACAATGCCGTTTTAGTGCAAAACTTATTAAAAAAAAGAAAAAGAAAAAATAAATAAATAGAAGCAAAGCAAAGCGGAAACAGACCCATTTTATATCTTTTTATCTTCCCATTTTAATTAAGAAGTTATAGACTTTATGCTACGACCCAAATCTGGTATCCGGAGGTTCGGCATCGTGACAAGATAATAAATGAAATCATAACAAATTAATAGTACAGCGAAGTAAAATAAAAGGGTACCCAAATCTTCATTTAAGTATAACAAAAATGTGTACATTGGAGCTTCTATTCAATTGCAATACCCGAGCTGTACTATGACTACAAAGTGCCTTGTGCCTACCCCATGTACTGGTTTTGACACGTCACCTAAAAGTGGTTAACAGTTATAAATACATGGCAGAGTGAGAAATATTATACAGTGACTGTGAGGGTACAAAAATTACCATGGATAATTATTTCAGCTAAAACATTAACATAACTTAATTTGAATAAATAACTTATTTAATGTGGTAGAAACTAAAATACAGAAATTATGTAAATAAATAACCATAACCACGGCACAGAACAGAACATAACATAGCTCATTGGAGTGACAATCAGAACAAAGGTCGATGGATCCATGACAAACAGAGGACCACAAAGTGGCCAAACAGAGGCCAATGGTTATTTAAGTCTCCCAAGACATGGGACTCTCGTGGTGGTACTTACAGAAAATAATTGTTTACAAAATCATTATCAAATAATTTCTAAAAGTGACACAAACATATCCATGGGTTTCAATTTAAGCAAATAGAGTTCAGAAAATAATTAACGTAATCAAAATATTAATATAATTTATAAAACATAGATTATGTAAAATAATTCATGGTAACCCAAAACATACGTAAAGCATATTATGGTAACTCAAGGTATAATGTAACTCACCTTAAAATTAATACCTCTGTAACACCCGCATCCTTTAATCCATTGGAGCGTGTATTTAGTTCCCTTATTTTCATTTTTGGGAGTCTTTGGAGTTGTTGAATGTTGGTTTTGGAGGAGTATGATTCGATTTAAACTCGTTAGGTTTGTTTGTTTGTGCTTGTTCTTGTCGAAAAGTTCCTTGGGAACTTAGAAATTCTATTCTGGGGTCGACACCAGCCTTCCTAAGGATCGACCCTTACTTCTTGGTGAAGTTTCTGGAGGTGTTGCTAGAATTTAGGGTCGACACCTGTCTCTTGTTGCTGTCCACAAGGGTCGACACTAGTTTGGGAAGGGTCAACCCTTGTATATTGCAGAATCTGGGTATTAGTTGCTGGAATTTAGGGTCGACCCTTCCTGTCCAAGGGTCGACACCTTGCTTGCTGCTAGCGTTGTCTTTTCTTGCTGAAGGGTCGACACCACCACACCAGGGGCCGACCCTTGCGTGTTTATTTTTAGATTTGTGGGTCCGAATGGGCCCTACCTTTGGGGGGTTTTGGATTTATTATTTTATTGACCTTAGGGCTACTTTTATACTACTATAAATAGACCCTAACCACTTTTCTCTCATTATTTTTCCTCTCCTTTCTCCTCAAGACCGTGAGTTCTCTTCTCTCTTTCTAAAACTCAAACTTTTTCACTTAGTTCTTTAGATCTACTCAGCTAGAGTGATCTTTTCATCTTGGTCCTTTGAGAAAGATTATAGATCTCATCAAGGACTTCCTTTTGGTCTGATTAGTTCGTGGTTTCGTCGCCATTGATTTTTGGGTCGTCATCTCTTGGCTTCAAGAGATAGGGGTTTCTAGTTCTCTTTCAATATCCTCATTTATAGATAGATTTGTGGTATTTTCTTTATATAAATACAAAAGTTCACATTTTTATGCATATTGTGATGAATCATGAGATTGGGGGTTAGGGTTTGAAGAGAGTTTGGTTTATTTGTTGGGTTATGATCTTGGGTCATGAGTTTGGGTGTAAAAGTAATAAAAAGGTTGGAATAAAATGTGTTTTTGTGAAAAGTCTTAATTTCTCTTAAAAACCCTAGTTTGGCTCATGAAGATGGTTAATGGTTTTGCTTCAATTCATAGTAAAATCATGAAATTGAGGTGTTAAATTACACTTGTACAAGTTTAATTGAAATTTTTAAAGAATTTGAGAAATTTATGTAAAAGTTGCGGTTAAACTCATAATGTTGATATTTTAAATTATGTTATAATATGAAACCAAACTTGGGGGAAAAGAAATTAGTAATGGTATGGATGATATGAGCTTTGTGTTGAATTTTGTTGTGTGTTATGTGAATTGTATTGGGTTATGTTGTGTTGAGTTGAGTTAGGTTATGTTGTGTTGTGTTGTGTTGAGTTGAGTTGGGTTGCGTTGAGTTTGGTTGAGTTGTGTTGTGTGGAGTTGAGTCGTGTTGGGTTGAGTTGAGTTGTGTTGTGTTGGGTTGTGTTGTGATTGGTACCCGCGCGGGGAGTTGAAAAATGATTTTTCGGTGCCCATGACCGTCCGTATCATAGCTGGTAAATGTGGGGGATGGTTTTAAAAATTGAAAATTAGTTTTTCAGTGCCCACGACTGTCAGTATAATAGCCGGTAAATGTGGAGGTGGTTTGAATTCAAGGTGCCCAATTGCCCTGTCTAGGCTTATCGATGGACGAATGTGGGAAAAATATTTTTGGGTGTCCACACAGTCCTGCCGTATTGTAGTTGACGAAAGTGGAAAAATGATTTTTAAGTGTCCACACAGTCCTGCCATATTGTAGCTAGAAAAAGTGAAAAAAACGGATGGTTTTCGAAAATGTTTTGGGTGCCCACGTCTTGCCGTATAATAGCCGGCAAATATGGGGGATGGTTTTAAAAAGTTGAACAATAGTTTTCGGAAAAATGTGATTTTTGGAAGAAAATGGCTTTTGAGAAAATGGTTTTTGGGAGTTCACTTCCCGCCGTATAATAGCCGGCAAAATGTGGAAAGTGTTATGGATTGGGTGCCCGCTGTCCCGCCGTATCAAGTCGGCAAAAGGTGGAATGTGTTGAGAAACGTGTGAAGTTGATGATAATATGTGTGAATTGAGATGAACTTATGAAATTACAATTGATATGTAATTTGACATGGAAAGGGAATGCATATAGAATTTATCTGAAGAAATTGAATTAAAAATGTTTATTATCTTTGTGATATGTTGAATTATGATTGATAACACATATGTGGATATGATATAGTTGTGATATATTGAATTATAGTTGATAATGCAAGTGTGGATGTGATGTAGTTGTTAGATAAGTAGGAGTTGAGTATAGGATAACAATTATTGAACATAAAGGAGATTTGAATTTCTACATTGAGAAGTTACAACAAACATGAATAGATTGGTGGGAATAGCATGTACGTGGGATGTTTTGGAGTATTAAGGGAACTTGAACTTGAGGTTATGGTGTTATAATTAATTTAATTAGTAAAAAGGAAAAATGGAAATAAAAAGGAGGAATGTTAAGATGGAAATTAAATGAGGAATATTTTGGAATTGGTTAATAAATATAAAATGATGTGGTTCCTTAAATATATTTGTTTCAAAAAAGGATTTATGGTTTTTTAATAAAAAGGATAGTTTTTGATGGTCGAAAGTTTCCCTAAATGTTCAAATAACTTTTGAGAAAAAAAAAAAAAATACTCTATGTATGATATTTTGAAAATTACAAAACATCACCTTACAATATGGTATCACCTTGCATGCATGATCATTTTTATCTATGTGTTGGTTATTGTTTTAGAACTATGAGATTCCTACTTGGCAATTGTGCTCACCCCTTGTTGTCTCATTTTTTTTATAGGAAGAGAATTCGGATTGATTGGTTGAAGGATTAGGAAGTTCATGTATATCTTGTGTGTAATCTCATTGTACTTCGATATTTGTAATTATTTATTTGTAACTCCGTAGTGGGAGCTTGGTATGTATTATTATTATTGTTGTATTCATCATGAGAGAGAACATATACTATTATGTTTCTATTACTCATAGGTAATAGATATTTGTAATTAAAAAAAAAAATTGACCTAATTTACAGGCTTTTGGTAATGTTTCCGACTAATTAAAATTGGGGCGTGTCAACCTCGCTCTTTCTTTCCACTATCAAAGACCTTCTTTACCTCTAATATTTTCTTTCCCTTTCTTTGTTTGCCTTACCTTGAACATCTCCTCCCTATTTATAGGGAGTCAATCTGGGAGCCCCAAGCCACCACTCATACACGTGGCACATCCAAATGCCTCTCTATCAAGTCATGCTTATCCAACTGCCTTTAAGGTGACTCGCCACACCTATACATGCCTAATCATCATCTTAAGCTACATGTCACTTGCTCTATTTTTGCTTTATTTATTTATTTATTCATTTATTTATTTTGTTTTCTTTTTATAATTTAATCAACTCTAATTCAGATCCAATTAATAAAATTTCAACATTACTAAACTGAATCAGATATTTAATTAAATTCTTATACAGTTCGATACTCAAAATTAAAATAATTCAATTCGTCAATTTCACATTAGAATAAGAATTAATTAAATGTAAAATATTATACGTGGCAGGGTCATCACAATCTCTCCCCCTTAGAAAGTTTGGTCCTCTAAACTTAATGTGCTTGTACCTGAAAACTAATCATATGGCCTTGCTTTTCCAAAGTAACTTTCATTATCATTCAATTTTCTCATCATTTGATTGTCTCATCACAGGAGTTTAGCTCATTTTCATTTAGTGGTTAATAATCCAAATTGTAATTCGTTCTAATTCATATCAAAAGCTATTTAGTAAAATATAGCAAACTTCGAAGTCATTGTCGTAATATTAAGCCACAAAATATATTAATTCCAACGTACTACTCTTATCAATCACATATACTTTTATTTAGTTATTCACATATCTTCTAATAATCTTTATATTTCCAATAATCCACGTGTCTCCAAATAGACAAATGATATTTATGATCTTACTTAACTTTAACAAATCAAAGTACTCCCCTATTGACATCCCATATGGAGTCTTCAAAATAGGTTGAGTATGTGATACAACCTCAATAACAAATTTAAATCCACAAATTTTCTGACCACAATAATTTGGTTATTTGTTCTTATGGAATTCATAAGCCATCAAGTCAAATCGGTGGGGAAATATTTTCTCCATTGGTTCCACAAGATAACTATTTGATCTCGAAAGTCAAAGACGACTAACTTAGGTGTATGATCACATTCACTTGATAGATTGAAAATCCGTTCACATTCAACATTACATTCTAGGGTCCATACCGAAGGTATTGGGCCATACTCATTGTACAACATTCCCAAATAATATAATTCTCTGACTAGCGATGAAATAGTTTTACACAATAAAATTCCCAATAATACATTCATCTTATAACAATTGACTTCAAATGAATGGATGGATTCTAAATCCATTAACATATAAACACTTTACTCACAAATTTCCTTATAACAATCTCATTCTAATTATCTTACCAATCTCATATCAAGTTTCAAATGCTCAAATAGATGAATTCTAAATTTACCTACAATCAATTCAAATTATTTAGAAGGGTGTCAATTCTAATTCAAGACTTTTTGCATTGACTAGCATTTTTATTTATTTATTTTTTCTCTATTTATGAAGTACCAATCTTCGATCTAATCTGATTAACCTGTTGTAATTTTTTATTTATTTTTATTTTTTTTATAATTTCTCATTCGATGTCCTATTAAAGTATCCTCTCATAAGTCAATAACATAACTATCTATGCGGCTTTTAATACATTGGATATGTTGGGGGTAGACTCATTTCTTTACAACTTTGCTTAAGATTGTTTTCCTCTCGTACCACAAAATTTCTAAACATCTTCTTTTATTCTATTGTTAATTCCACATTTAACCTTTTCTTTTGATCTTTGTTGTTTCTCTTGACATGTTTGCATAGGTTTCATTATATTTTCTAATACTTCTTCCACTTTGTGTAATTTTTCGACAGAGATTCAACAACTTCCACATCATTTATACTTCTCATTATCGTTTTCCTTAAGTCACACGGCAAATGTGGATAATACTTGGGATAATCGTAGTTAGCTCGGAACATAACACGACGGATGCAATCGCAAGCCAAATACTTATGCAAGGTCATCGGTAGGGCAAACTATTTATTTCCACGAAGTTGACGGAGAATTTCAGATGTGAAACTACGTCGGCGAATGTGATTTCAATCGGACTTTCAAGGTCACTCAACAAAAGTATGAGACCCTATGGCTCAGATAGTAGGTCCCTTCAAAGAAAACAACATACCTTCTTCATATCAAATAATTTCCTAGCCGTCAATCACCATAGTTCCATGCACTTCATTGATCATCAGATACTTTAACTTCCCGAAATGTTCTCATAGCTTAACTTCACATGTAACCACGTAGCTTTCATCACTTCCTTATAGCATTATAGATTTCACAATAGCTCTTCACTTCAACACTAAACTTATTAAACAAACACATCCCAGTCTCTTTTCATCGTCGAAGTTCTGTAATAACCGTTAATCCCTATAATACTATATTGTCACAAATCATCATATTTGTACTCCCTAATATGCCAGTTAACAATTCTAATTTCTTTATAACGTTAGACATTCCTCAATAGTTCTTAACTCTTGGCCTCAATACCACACTTACTAAACATCGCATCTTAGTTCCTTAATAGTTCTTAACTCTTGGTCTCAATACCACACTACTAAACATCGCATCTCAATTTCCTCATAATTATCAAAATTTAATAACAGCTCTAAATTCTTAGACCCAATGCTTAGGCTATTTAACAAACACATCGTGGTCCTCTTATAATCATCAAAGTTCCTTGTAGCTCATAGGTTTTAACCTTAATTCTTACATATGTACATATTCCTGAATGCACAATTTATCACTTGCTTACTAGATGCATGCAGCTTCTATATGTATGATCGCACAAAACTATAATGCCAAACACATTATATATAAAAGAGCAAATTTCTCAAACTCTTGGGGCCAAATTGTGATTTCATAATTACAGGGGCCAAAATGAAAATTTCCAGGAATCCCGTGACCGAATTATAATTTCTGAAAACTTTAGGGACCAAATTGCAATTTTCAGAATATTTTGTTATGATGATGTCTATCTAAACATTTAAATCCTCAAACGCTGCTAAAAGGATTCAAACTTCTGACTACAACGTTTGTACCATACGCCTTAATCACTAAGCCAAACTTACTCTTATGATTCCCTTGTCTCAAATAAATATTCAAAGTATTTAGATTAGCTATAAACTGGTCATCTTCAACCTCTAGTCGCGCGTGGCTTTCTAATTTCAAGTTGACTTTATGTGCAAGATTTGACCGGCACGTGTAGTCCACCCCGACCTTCACTTTGCCTATTTTTTCTAGGTCTGGACTCCTCTTATCGAGACCTATCTCCTGTATGCTTGAAACTTGATTTTAAGCAACTTAAAAGCTGACAGTTTCAAAAAGTCCTTTCACTTTTCTTTTCCTATACCTGTCATCCACTATTGCCAATTAATCTTTTCTTTTCTTTTTTTCAAACCCACGTGATGGGTTTGTTTGTTTGTTTGTTTTTTTTTTTTTTTTTTTTTTTTTTTTTTGTGTGCCTATTCTTCCTCTTTCTCTATCTAGGTACGGACCCAACACAAAGACTAAACACACAAAGTGCACAACACTTATTCTTTCTTACCCATCACTGGCAACACCCGACACCATTCATTTTTGTTTTCCTGTTATGTTTATATCAAATTTGGTACAAAATCACACAAACTTATCATGCATACCCTTATCCCATTACATAATTGTGCGTGTGTCCTATACTCCAATATATATTTTTTTATTTTAAAAAACCATTACTCTGATACCATTTTGTCACGACCCAAACCCGGTACCCAGAGGTTCGGCGTCGTGACAAGATAATAACTGAAATCATAACAAATTAATAGTGCAGTGAAGTAAAATAAAAATGTACCCAAATCTTCATTTAAGTATAACAAAAATGTGTACATTGGAGCTTCTATTCGATTGCAATACCCGAGCTGTACTATGACTACAAAGTACCTTATGCCTACCCCATGTATTGATTTTGACACGTCACCTAAAAGTGGTTAACAGCTATAAGCACATGGCAGAGTGAGAAATATTATACAGTGATCGTGAGGGTACAAAAATTACCATGGATAATTATTTCAGCTAAAACATTAACATAACTTAATTTGAATAAATAACTTATTCAATGTGGCAAAAACTGAAATACATAAATTATGTAAATAAATAACCATAACCATGGTAAAGAGCAGAACAGAACAGAGGTCATTGGAGTGACAATCAAAACAGAGGTCGATGAATCCATGACAAACAGAGGACCACAAAGTGGCCAAACAGAGGCCAATGGTTATTTAAGTCCCCCAAGGCATGGAACTCCCGTGGTGGTACTTACAGAAATAATTGTTTACAAAATCATTGTCAAATAATTTCTAAAAGTGAAACAAACATATCCATGTGTTTCAATTTAAGCAAATAGAGTTTAGAAAATAATTAACGTAATCAAAATATTAATATAATTTATAAAACATAGATTACGTGAAATAATTCATGGTAACCCAAAACATACGTAAAACATATTATGGTAACTCAATGTATAATATAACTCACTTTAAAATTAATACTCCGCTCTTTCTTTCCACTGTCAAAGACCTTCTTTACCTCTAGTATTTTCTTCCCCTTTCTTTGTTTACCTTACATTGAACATCTCCTCCCTATTTAGAGGAAGTCAATCCGTGAGCCCCAAGCCACCACTCATACACGTGGCACATCCAAATGCCTCTCTATCAATTCATGCTTATCCAACATATGCTTTAAGGTGACTCACCACACCTACACATGCCTAATCATCATCTTAAGGTACATGTCACTTGCTCAATTTTTGCTTTATTTACTTATTTGTTTCTTTTCTTTTTATAATTTAATCAACTCCAATTCGGATCCAATTAATAAAATTTCAACATTACTAAACTAAATCAGATATTTAATTAAATTCTCATAGAATCCGATACTCGAAATTAAAATAATTCAATTCGTCAATTTTACATTAGAATAAGAATTAATTACATATAAAATATTATACGTAACGAGGTCGTCGCACTTTAACCTTACATATTTGTAATAAAAGATTTTTATTACATATTTAATGTTCACATTATCAATATTAATGTAACACAACTAACATTTTATTAATATATATATATATATATACATACATATATATATATAGAATTGGGATCCTCTAGAGTGATTTTTCCCTAAAGTTTCCTAGAGTGCTACATTGTGTGGTTGAGATTTACTGGCAAGTCACATTAATTTTTCTGATGTGACTTGCCAATAAATCTCAACCACACAATATAGTACTCTAGGAAACTTTAGGAAAATTTCACTCTAGAGGATCCTTACTCATATATATATATATATATATATTTTATTACACCACATGTCAGATAAGAGTATCTTTCATAGTTTAACGGTTAAATGATTACTGGTTCCAAAAAAAAAAAAAAAACGGTTAAATGATTAACTATTATCATATTTTAATAATTAATAGTGTCAAAACATTATATTTTTCTTTTAGCCACGATGCTCTAATGGTGGAAAGAGTGTAAACGCTATTTCTTATATTTTTCTGACAAAAATGTCAAATAAAAGTCATACACGTCGCTCCATTATGAGAAACGTCAAAACATAGAGGGTAGGTTTGGTTTGTGTTTCTGAAAAAAATTTCAGAAATTTTCTCTACAAACAAATTTTAGAAATTTTTTCTACCAAACAAATTTTTCCAAAAAAATTTCCCAAAACACACAAACCAAACAAGTTTTCCAAACAAATCTCTCTCACACACACATCAAATCAATCACTTTTTTCAAAACTCTCTCTCAAAACAATTTTCCAAAACAAATTTCCCAAAAAACCAAACCAAACATGTTTTCGTACTTTTTATCTCTAAAACACATCTCTGAAACACAAACCAAACATACCCAGAGGGTTGACAAATCAAACTATGACTAACCCTGGTCCTCTCTGGCGTGCTCTAATCTACGCAACATTCGCAGACTCGCAGCTTTTCTACATATTTTCTCACAAATCAGGACCAAGCGGACCGTTGCTTCCTCGGCGATCTTCGCAGGTAGTTCTAGCTACATGTTCAAGCTTGGGTGTTAGAATCATATGTTCTTGTTTTGGCTTACTGGAGACTTTTATTTTCATTCAAAACTCAATTTCAATTTGTTTTCATTTTATTGGGTGAGAGTTCAAAGAAGTCGGGTCAAAGTAAATTGATGGGGACAAAGAACAGCCCTCTTTAATAATTAATAGCGTCAAAACAGTATATTTTTCTTTTAACAATGATACTTTAATGGTGGAAATAGATTGTTTGGTTTCGTTTTTTTTAAAACAGTTTTCAAAAAATTTTACCTTCTTATTTTTCGTATTTTTTTTGTTTTTCATGAATTTTTTTAATATTTTAAACAATCTTTTTAATTTTTAGATATAGCTAATATAAATATACTTAAAAAGTGAAAATTTTGTGAAAAAAACCTTTTAAAAATTCACTAAATATCAAAAATATAAAAAAAAATACGAAAATTCAGTATATTTTTTGTATTTTATGTATTTATTAATTTTTTAAAATATTTTTTCACAAATTTTTTACTTTTTAGATACATCTAAGTAAGTTACATCTAAAAAACTAAAAAAATGTTTAAAATTTTAAAAATATTCATTAAAAATAAAAAAAAATACGAAAAATAAAAAATTTAATTTTCAAAAAACTTAGGGGTGTTTTGGGAAGATGGTTATAATCTGATTTTTGGTGAAAAGCTGATTATAAGCAGATTATAATCAGCTTTTCTGTGAGAGAAGAGGTTGGTAATAATCTGAAAATCAGATTATTACCATGTTGCCAAAAGAGGCCTTAATCTAGAAAACTCAAACCATACACGCTACGCTATTTCTTATATTTTTCTGACAAAAATATCAAATAAAAGTCATACACGTCGCTCCCATTATGAGAAACGTCAAAAGATAGAGGGTTGAAATCAAACTATGCCTAGTCCTCTCTGGCGTGCTTTAATCTACGCAACATTCGCAGACTCGCAGCTTTTCTTCATATTTTCTCGCAAATCAGGACCAAGCGGACCGTTGCTTCCTCGGCGATCTTCGCAGGTAGTTCTAGCTACATGTTCAAACTTGGGTGTTAGAATCATATGTTCTTGTTTTGGCTTACTGGAGACTTTTGTTTTCATTCAAAACTCAATTTGTTTTCATTTTATTCTTTTGTCTGTAACCATTAGCTTATGAGAAATCTATAATGTTCATTTGTGGGGCTTAGATTTACAGTTTTTGTTGGTGGAATTTGGTAAAGCTTGTTAAACCTTCTGAAATTATGATTGGAATTTTTCTTGATGATGTTAAAATAATAGCTTTTTGTAGGGACTGCTTATTTCAAGGTTCCATGTCTTCTATTGTGATATATTTTGTATTGTAATGAACTAATTTTAGTTGCCATAATATTTTTATATTTTTTTGGCTCTGGGGTTCATATATTCATATATTTTTTCCCTGTCATTTTTGTTCAGTAGAGTTACTTTAGATTGCTAGAATAGGTGAATGCTGCTATTGACCTGACTAATGGGTAATTTAAGATTAATTTTTTTGGGTATGAATAAACATAGGAAATACTTAAGTGGTAGGCATATGAAAAGATGCAAGGACTTTACCGAACTTGAATAAGACTCTTTTCGTTTGTTGCTTTCATTTTTTCTTGTGGGCATCGGGGACACACGCAAACTTGTAGGCTTATGTGTGTGATTATGTTGATCATTGGCAACATAACTAGACGACCTACAATTACAGATATTCTTCACCTGTGCTCGAAAGAACAGTACATCTCATGTTAGTCTTCTACAATCGATGTTTTATTGCCTGGGATCCTTGATTGTATTTCCATGGAATTTCTTTTTGTATTTTGGCACCGGTGTTTATAGTAGCAAAAAGATTGGGAAGGGAAAAATCCTTTTCTCTATTTAAACCTTTATTGTGTTCTTTGTTTGATATGCTTGTTTTTGTTTTATTCTTGCATGTAATTACTGTTGGTTTCTGTTGCAGGTCGCCACCTTGAGTTGTAAATATGGCGGATGGATCACAGCATCCATCAATTTCCCAGAAGATACATGGGCAATCTTATTTCTTATCTCGAATTTCTCCTAACTTGCGCTCCAGGAATACTGGTTTACACAATATGACTGGTGCATATGTAAATGGAGGTCTGCAGAGTCCTCTGCCACCAACATTCCAAGGCACTGGCCTGGAATTTGCATCACCACTATCCTCTGTTTTTGTACAAGCTCCCGCAGAAAAAGGTTTTCGTAGTTTTATGATAGACTTCCTCATGGGAGGAGTTTCTGGTGCTGTATCCAAGACTGCTGCTGCTCCGATAGAGCGAGTTAAGCTATTGATTCAGAATCAGGATGAGATGATCAAAGCTGGTCGGCTGTCTGAACCATACAAAGGAATTTCTGACTGCTTTGCCCGAACAATTAAGGATGAAGGCATTCTCTCTTTGTGGAGAAGCAACACTACCAATGTTATCAGATATTTCCCAACCCAGGTTAGCCTATCTTTTGTTTATATTTGTTATTCTTGCCATTTCTTTTGTTTCGTTTTTCTGCTCTCGATTAGTATGGGAGCAGTTATGTCCACAGTTCAAAACATCTCTTCCACAACCCTGCCTCTCACATGATGGGACAACCCCATGTGAGTGTGTGGTCTGCAGAAATAACAATTGCATAATAATTAGTGTATGTATATATATGTGTTTGCTAACAAAGGGATGGATTGACATCCTGAAATTTGAAAGGAAGTGATGTCTAATCTGGATTTGATTTAGGTCCTCCAAACAGCTTCATCCTGTCAGTTTTGGAAGTTTGAATTAAAAACTCTGGCTTGTCAATGTGATTCATTAAGTTTCCGTTTTGATTTATCATTTGTTGACAACCATGTCTTGTTTTATAGAATGCCTCACAGAATTTGCAATTTCATCAATCCTTTTCAGGCCCTGAACTTTGCTTTCAAAGATTATTTTAAGAGGCTGTTTAATTTCAAGAAAGACAAGGATGGTTACTGGAAGTGGTTTGCCGGGAATTTGGCGTCAGGTGCTGCTGCTGGTGCTTCATCTTCTGTTTTTGTTTATTCCCTAGATTATGCTCGAACACGTTTGGCTAATGATGCTACAGCTGCTAAGAATGGTGGTGGAAGGCAGTTTAATGGTTTAATTGATGTTTACAAGAAAACCATCCAATCTGATGGCATTGTTGGGCTTTATCGTGGATTCAACATCTCTGTTGTGGGAATCATAGTTTACCGTGGGCTATACTTTGGAATGTATGATTCCTTGAAACCTGTGGTTCTGGTTGGTGAGTTGCAGGTAACTTATTCTAGCCTTTTGTTTCGTATTGGATCTTTATCTTCTATTTATGTTCCCTCTTGTATGCTTTTCAGCGTAGCTTTGCAAAATAAGAGGGAACATGCTAAGGCCATGCTTGTTTTGTTGGATTGGATTATATGGGACTGTTGGGCTGGTTTGGCATGTCTTAAAAAAGATAAAAAGTCAAAAAGTTATCACTATTCACAAATTAAAAATATAAAAAAATGAGAAAAGTTAGGGATCACGAAATTTTTTTTCATGAAAATGATCATGAAAGAGTTATGATCCTTGGATTACCTTGATTTGTGTGTGGTACTTTATTCTAAGTGTAATTCAAGGGTCACAAAACTTTCATGATTATTTTCATGAAAGATTTTGCATGATACCTAGCATTGTTGTAAAAAAAAAAAAAAATTTGCATTGATACAAAGTACAAGTCATGAATGTATGACACAGTGATGGGTCTGTCCCGGTACAAATTACACATAGGTGCACAACAAATTTACACAGGACAGTGTTGTTCGGTCCGTGGGGGCTCACCAAGAGTCCCGTTTTGATAATCTATGTAGAACTCGTTGAGTACTATATGTCTGTAAAAAATCACGTTAATCGAATATCGATAACTATATGATCAAATCAATTTTGTAAAAAAAAATAGACAGTGAAGAAATTAACGGTTAACAAAAAAAACTAATCTGATCAGATAGCTATCGATATCCGATCAACATGATTTTTTACAGGCATATAACACTTGACGAGTTCTACATATTTAACGGTTCCGATTATCAAAACGGGACTTGTGGTGGGCCCCCACAGGCCGAATAGTACCGTCCAGTCCGATCTCAGATTGTAAGCAATCTGCTTCTATACATGTTTGCTGCCCACTGTCTGGCTTCTTGGACAATCCAAGTCAGTAGGCATTTAGATATAGTAGAGGTAAAATGGTAATTTTGCTATTTTATACAATATTTTAATACACATTTTTTTCGTAAAAAATCAAAAAGTTATTCCAAACAACCATCTTTTTTTGCTCTACTTTTTAGTTCAAAAAGTCAAAAAGTACACTTATTTAGGACATTCCAAACAACCCCCTAGGACTAATAATTTTGGGATTACTAATCTCATAAGGATTACATATCCTATCCCCTGTTTGGAATGCATGTGAATTCGCGGGCGCGGGGGGGGGGGGAGAGAGAGATTAGTACAATCCTGGTATTTTGGTCATTTAACATCTTAATCTTGGACTTCTTTTGTTCCTCCCGTTTTGTATCCCCCTCCCCTCCCGTGGGGGATAACGCAGTTTTGGTGTGATTGTCAAATCAGGCCGGAGATTTTTTGTATACAAACATGAGATTCAGGATTGGCTAGGATACATAGTCCAGTTCTATGGCCTTATACCCAAAACAAATAAAACATAATAGTTATATATTTGAATTGTTTGAAATTGCAAATGGAGCGGTGATGGGGTTGGTTCTACTCTACATGGGTTTGGGAAAATATTTGCAGCTCAGATGTCATAGTGGTTCATTTGTTGCCTCATCTTGAAGTAAATGTCTTTGTAGTATTTGTGTTCTCTTGTGTGAACTTATGCATCACCGTCTAATCTTTTTTGGTCAAAGCAGATGACTCAACCTGATAATGTAGGAAACAAAAATTGTGCGACAAGAGCAAACACACACAAAAAAAGAAGTGAAACTCTCTTTTTTTCTCAAATTGTATTAATAATCAAAACACTGCTAATAGCTATATAAGGCTTACAAGATTATTCATAATAATAGAAATGCTAACAAACTTTGGAATATTAAAAGGGAAATTAATATATTAGGAAACTAATTATGTCTTGTAGACCAAATAATCATAGTTCTTGTAAAACAAATGAGGGAACATAAACAAGTGGGAATTAAATATCCTAGTCAAAATATATTTTAAAAATAATAAAAATATTTAGTTGCTAAAATTACGCCTACATTATCCTTCCTGAGAGGGTAGTTTGTAAACAAATTGGGCCGAGCTAGGAAGAGTCTTCTTTGGGAGTTGGGCCGTGTAATGGGCCGAGATAAGGGCTGGAGTAGCTCGGTCTTAGGCCAAGAAGACATCTCATATTTTGGGTTTGGGCCGAACTATAGGCCGAGGTAATTATTTATGTAGCACGGTCCTTGATCATCTAAACATCGGGTCGGTCAGAGATGGGCTACCAGTGACCTGACCTAGCTATCCTAGACCGAGGTATCAGTAGAGGGAGAACCGAGCTAAAGGATAGCTTTACAGGGTGTCATCTCAGAGTCAAGACTGACAGTAGTGCTTAAAGTATCACCGAGCTGTGTGAGCACGGTTGACCGCAATGTCAGCCGAGGTAAGGGTTCAGCCATCTCACTTGGCTTGCAGTGATGAGGGTGTTTAGGGATAATCATTATCCTTGGGCTTGAGACTCCTAGGAGGACTCTGCTAAGGAGAGTAAAGTCCTACTAGGATTGTGCAAACCATCTGACTTGGTTGGTAGTGAGTAGGGTGTGTGATTCGTAGAAGGACTCTTAGAAGGAGAGTTGAAATCCTACTAGGATTGTGCCAAGTAAAGTCTATAAAAGCTCATGACCAGACCTAATTATAGGTATCCCAATTCTTACTCTAGAATACACAGAGCTTATTGTCTATTGTCTAGTTGCTGACTTAGGCATCGGAGGGGTTTCCGGCACACACTCGCCGGTTAGCTCACGTTTGTGTTTTTAGGTGGCAAAACAACGTTATTTGGAAGAGTGCAAACTTGATCAACAGGATTATACGAGAAGATTATTTCGTGCTCGTACACTTCCAAACTCGAATAAACTCATCCTTGAGTTTTCATTGCTTGAAATATTTGAACACATTTATTTCCACCAACTCTCCTACATCATGTTCGACAATATCTCCTAACATCTTGCCTTTATTGTTGTCTTTATATTTGTCAAATGTCAGAATACTCAAATCCCTCATGCCTTCAATATGCTGCTGATCTGAACTTGACAGACTCATCAACTTACTCATTGAATAATTTGTATCCACAATCACATAGGAGTTATTAAGTCGTGAAAAATAGTGTGTATTTGTAGAACAGTTGTTTCGACTCAACCTTTCTTTGATATCGTTCATATAACATCTGTCCATGATTTGATTGAAGGAATATAATGCTCATCAACGTTATATTGTGCCACATCGTTATGGATTTGTTATATTGTTGTCTCCGATCATATGGCAGTTGCTACTCACCATGTAGAAGCAAGCATAGCTGTTTAACTTACGCGTTGCATATTTGACTTGCTATTCTTCAAAGATTTCAATATACTTAAAGAAATTTCGACTTTGTGAAACCAATAAATAAAATCTTCGGCACGGCAAGAAACATTAAAATGGGAATTCCTATTTCTAGTTGATAATATGAAGAGCCATGCTTCATGAGATTGCCTATTGAACACAACATAAAATTTCTGTTGCTAAAATCACACCTGCATCACAATGCATATAGCCAGAGGCTATAGGCTAGCATTGGGTTGTCTTTTTTCACACAATGCAGCACTGATTATAGTTTCCAGGTGCAGGACATTGATGTATTGCTTGTGTTTAATATCTACAGGATAGTTTCCTAGCTAGTTTCTTGCTGGGATGGGCAATCACCTTTGGTGCTGGATTGGGCTCTTACCCAATTGATACTGTGCGTAGAAGGATGATGATGACCTCGGGAGAAGCTGTCAAGTACAAGAGCTCTATCGATGCATTTAGTCAGATCATCAAGAATGAAGGTCCTAAATCACTCTTTAAGGGTGCTGGAGCAAACATATTGCGTGCTGTCGCAGGAGCTGGTGTGCTCGCTGGTTACGACAAGTTGCAGCTTATTTTTTTGGGAAAGAAATACGGATCTGGCGGTGGCTAATATGATATCAGTGGTGATAATGATGATGATGATGATGATGAAAGTATGATGATTTAGGTTTACTATAATTTGTGTTTTAAAATAATTTTGTCCAAACGATGTTACTTTTGATATTTCCCCAAGTATTTAGGGATTTCATGTTTTGTGTGCTTGAGCTTATATACTACAGCTTATATTTGCCTCTTTGGTGAGAAAAATAAATATGACATTGTTTTAATTATTAATTGGTAACGTAATGTTGTGAGTGGTTTGTCGAATATGGCAATAGATACTACTAGTATAATTATTTTTGGATTGTGGCTTTGAGATATTTTTATTTTATTTTTTTGAGTAAGGTGGCTTTGAGATTATGATACATTTATATGGTCTATAACTGTTGTTGCTCATGATAACAGCAAGTGATCAAAGTTACACAAGTTGGTATTTGACTTGGAAGTTCGAGATGTTCTATTGTTTTGTGGTACAAGGTGGTTAACATCAGTTTTTTGGGGTAATATTTTACCCCAGCTGTCCGGTGGTTATTTTTTCCATACAGATGTTATTTGAATAATTTATTAATCCAATATTTGTTGTGATTTTTTGATATATTGCTAGTTGTGTCTAATTTTATGTTTTTTTTTATTAGTTATATATAATATTATTTTGTTCATCTGTTATTTTTTTGGTTATTATTCAATATATATAGGCCATTGCATTTGAAAGGGGGCTTTGATTTTAATACTGTAACCTTGACCAAGAACTGGCTAGCTTTCCAGATGCTTTCTTTCTTCCTTACCCTATTCCTTTCCATAATAAAGAATTCCAACCAATTCCTTTGTCAATTCAATGCTCTAATAAGCTTCCTTTTAAACGCCTGCCTTTACACTGGCAATGAAGTAGGTTTCACATCCTTCGTGAACTCTTTAACGAGAGGCATAGTTACCAGCACAAACTTTTTACGTGTTTGTGAAAATTCCCAGACCTCTTAATTAATGGGGAGGAAAGAAGGAAGGTGACCCATGATGCTTGGGATTTGCGCATATTTCCCTCCCCAACTTCGCAGATGAGAGGGTCTGATTCTGTGACTCTAGAAGGTAGATCTCTCTCCTGCTTTTTGTCGGCTCGACTCCTCAACTGGTCTCGAGCTCTCTGATACGATCTTGAAGTAATGTAGCAATTAGTAAATAGTTTTGGTAAAGTCCGTTGAAGGCTTGGAGCCGTTGGTTCCATTATGATGCTACTTTGATTTTGCAGAAGCAGAATTGCATGGTTTATGTGGGTTTTGCATGGTTTATGTGGGTTTCGATATTGTCTTGTAAGAAGTTTTATGTGCTATAAAAAAAATTTGAAAATTAACATTGAAATCAAGCTCATTGCAATTGAACACCCTAATTGTCCTCTTTTTTTTTTTTTTTTCCCGATTCATAGAAAAATCTATTAAGGAAAGCCAAATGGCACAAGAGTCTATTCAACTCAACATTTATATTAAACAAAGTAAAAATATAGTTAAAAGTACAAATAAGAGAAATTATGAAAATATTCAACCGCGCATCTCGAACTCATATTGGAAAGTAGAGCCAATCATCGATAATAGAGTATGTCTGAAATAAATCATAGATCCCAACCACAAAGAGGGTAAGTTTACTGATCAAACACACAAACCCACAGACTTCCAGCAGCGGCGGTGGCAGATCCAGCAGTGGTGAAGGCGACAGATCTGGGAAAGGGAGGCGGTTAATCTGGCGGAGAAAGAGCGGCGAGCAAGGGCGGTGAAAGCTGACCAGGAGGAGATGCGAAGGCGACACCAGGTGGAGGCGGAAAAGAGGAGAGACGGCGGATCTGGTGAGGCCATGGCCGAAGTTGCAGCGAAGGAGAGAAGAAACGTCTCACAAAGTAGGGAGACAATAGAAAGCCAAAGCTTCCAAGTTATTGGACAGCAAAGCAAGGAAATGAAAGAGAAGGAGGGGAGAGGAGGCCGGAGGTCGTTGGAAACCCCCTCCCCACCCCGACTGCCGCTGCACACTAGAAACCTTAGGAGAAGAAAAGTACAGAGAGAGAGCAGCTCTCAACTAGAAGGAGAAAGTTTCTAAATTTAACCTCCGTAATTGTCCTTATTTGTCACACATATATTGTAATTGAAATGACAAGAACTATATTGAAATTCAAGGAAAATTACACGGATTATTGGTAAAATTGTCTTGAATTTTTTATAAAAAAAAAATCGCTTTTTCTGGAAAATCTATCTGTTCATAATGTAATTCACTTTTCTGGAAAATCCATCTGTTCATAATGTGATTGGATTAATCCTAGAGTTTTGCCAAGACCTAAAGATTGAAGTCTCTGACACCAACACCATTTCCATTTGAGAACTTCATTGAATGAGTTAGATTGTGACCAGTTAGTGTTAATCATCATCATCATCATCATCATCATCATCATCATATGTTTCTTTGAAAACTAGTTAAAAGCTGATAAGCCAAGGACATAAATCCTCCAGGGCTTGATCATTTTCCTCTTAGCCTGTCTATCTGAAAGCTATTCTCCTAATTTCATCACCTCGAGACCTTTGCTACAAAACATGTTTATCGCTTCGGTTCCAAGATAACTCTCTCTCTCTCTCTCTCTCTCTCTCTCTTCACAGGGGGGCTGAATGAAGATGTCTTTGTCGAGCTCCACTTGAAACAACTGTGAAAACTACCTGGGGAAGAAGTTGTTAAGTCATTATCATGCGCATCGTCTTCTTCTAGTCTTTCAGTTTGAGTCCGACCTTTCTCTCAATTCATGGTTTGTAACTCAGGTTCAATCTAGTCGTCCTGTGCAGGACTAAAAACAAGCCGAGCACAATCGAGCTTTGTAGGGCTTGAACTCGACTCGTTTATTTATGGAGTTGGAAAATCAAGCTCGAAAATTAATCCAGCTCAAGCTCTCGGCTCATTTATACTATTCATGTTCCAGCTTAGCTCAAAGCCTAATAATAAAGAAAATGTTTGGTTCAATAATCAAGCTCAGTTGACGTACTAAATATTATTTCATATTAAATATACATTATTTAATATTACTTTGGCAAACAGCTTCTATGACTAATCTTCTTCTATCTATCAGAAACAGGAAAATTGAAACCAGTTCAAACATAGTATACATTAGGGGGTTCATTTGTAACGGTTAACGGTCGCTGTAACGGGTCGTTGTAATAACCCATTTACATGTTATAATCCCAAAAACAAATCAAGTGTTTTTACATTAGGCATCTCAACAATAATATGATGAAATACAAGACTGAAACGTTTGATTTGAAAATGAAACAACAACTCCTTACAAAAACAAACAATCTCACACTCACTTGTCACACATTACCCACATAACTTCAAACCCAAACAAACCAAAACAAAAACAAAAAATGGGTTCATCATCATACTCTTCTTCCCTCATAGCCACTGCCTTAATTCTCTTACTCTTCCACCTCACATCCTTCCACAACAACCTAGCAGCCAAACACACTCTCCACCACAGCTACTCCACCGCCACCCGCCACCACCACAGCCGACGCAGCCCCCCCACCACCACAACCAATCCCAGACTCCAGCAAGCTTACATTGCTCTCCAAGCATGGAAGCTTGTAATCTACTCTGACCCATACAACTTCACATCCAACTGGGTCGGTCCCTCTGTTTGCAACTACACCGGTGTATACTGTGCCCCGTTCCCCCACAACACCAAGATCACCACCGTTGCCGGCGTAGATCTCAATTCTGCCGACATGGCCGGGTTCTCCTAATTTGTTTTTTATTTTTTTTTATAATTTTAATTTGAAATTTACTTTTTTAGCTGAATTAATTTTAGTAGTCTCTGATTTACTTCTGTCACTTACATGTAATGAGAAATATTTTTAATAGGCTTTTCAATTTTGTGTCCCTCAATTACCTAATAAGCTTTTCTGAACCTTCTCCCATAATATTTTATTTTACTACAACGTATAAGGACTTCTTGGGACTAAATTTTTTCATCTCCAAAACTAAAAATCTTGTTATAAAAGGAAGAAAGACTTATATGTAGGTCCTAATAACTAGATTTATTGTCTAATAGATCTTGTGAGAATTAATGACATTTTTCATTAAACTCTATTAAAAAACGTCACTAATTATTAATTTCCAGTAACATTTTGAAAATTTCATTATAAAAAATGTCAAATTATAAGTTTTAGAGATGGTTTAAAGAAATCGTCATAAAGAAATATCACTAATTTTTAATTTTCAGCGATAGTTTGAAAAATGTCACAAATGGTAAGTTTTAGCGACAATTTATAAAAACTGTGACAAAAAAGTTACATTTTTAGCGACATGCAAAAAACCGTCACAAAAAATTATTTTTAGCAATAATTTTATTATGACTTATGTTCAATAGAATTTGATGAGAATTAAGTTCAACTGTTAGGATTTATTGGTAGTTTACCCTATAAAAAAGGTATTAGGAGATTAGTTTTAATTGTCACAAAAAAAAACCCCATAAAGTCGAAAAAATAAACTTTTAGCAACAAAATTTTAAATGTTGCTAATAAATGGACATCACATCAATTTTGATCCAAAAGGTTCTAATTCATTATATCCAACTTCCTCAGTAAAAATATAACAATATACTTTTAACAACTAAATTATTTTATTCTTAAAAAGTAATTTGATCTCTAAAATCTTAATTTGTTACCGTAAACTTTTCAATCCCGTCAAAATAACACAATTTTACATGCATCAATGTATATATATATTTTTTTGTTAATTACTAGTTTGCTATTTTTTTAAAAAATTTCTAACAGTGAATCCTGTTTAATTTCACCAACAGTTTCCTCCCGAACGAGCTCGGCCTTCTCTCCGACCTCGCCCTCCTCCACCTCAACAGCAACCGCTTCTGCGGACTCATCCCCCAGAGCCTTTCAAACATGACTTTGCTCTTCGAGCTCGACCTCTCCAACAACCGCTTCGTCGGTCCATTCCCGGACGTAGTCCTTTCTCTCCCAACTCTTCGCTACCTCGACCTGCGCTTCAACGAGTTCGAAGGTCCATTGCCTCCCCAACTCTTCTCGCAAAGCTTCGACGCCATTTTTGTCAACGACAACCGCTTCTCTTCAGTCATTCCATCAAACTTAGGCAAAAGCTCCGCCAGCGTCTTAGTTTTTGCCAACAACAACTTCACAGGCTGCATTCCTCCCACCATTTCCAACTTCGCCGACACTTTGGAGGAACTAGTTTTAGTCAACACTAGCTTGTTAGGTTGTTTGCCGCAGGAGGTGGGTTTTTTGTACAAACTCCGACTGCTTGATATTAGTTACAACGATATTGTGGGTACAATACCTTATAGCTTTGCAGGGTTGGCTCACTTGGAGGTTTTGAATTTGGGTCATAACATGATGAGTGGGAGTGTGCATGAAGGGATATGTATTTTGCCTAGTTTGCAAAACTTTACATTTTCTTATAACTTTTTTTGTGAGGAAGAGGGGATTTGTGGGAACTTGAGTTCTAAAGGGATTGCTTATGATGATCGTCGTAACTGTTTGCCGGAAAAGAAGTTGCAGAGGAGCAAGAAGGAGTGTGATGTTGTGACTGAGCATCCTGTGGACTGTTACAGCTATCAGTGCTGTGGTGGTGCCTCAGGACCTCTAGCTGCTCCTCCTCCTAGTCATGGCTAGTTTGGTCTAAACTATTACCATCTAAGATGGTGAGTGTGAAGTTGCAAGCTAGAATAAGAATCCAAATTTGGATGAGTAAGGTGATGTGTAAATACTTTCAATTTGAAGTGCTTTTATGTCTGGGTGTTCTTGCCTAGAGTTATATCTAAACCCTACATTCACTTCCTGTTTCTCAGTTAAATTCTAGTTTCTTAACTTTTTTGATTTTGAAAACCTACAAATAAAAATTATATTCGCACTCTTGAACTCTAACCAGAGAATACTTTTTGATGAGTTTCAATCTATAAAGATGGGGGAAAACGAAGAAAATAAAGTAAGTGAATCACTTATAATTATTAAATTATGTCCGACGGTTTTCGTCTCTCAAGACTTTCACATGACTATCTCCAGGCTATTTCAAGACTTTCATATCGACAATTGTGAAAAATGCATATAAATAGATAAATAAATTTAAAAACGCTTAAAGAGAATTTATAGGATGTGACAGTCCATTCTCATCTTAATGCAGTGTCCAAACTCAGTCGGTTCAAATTTTCAACAGTACTTGTATGATGTGTATGTTTTTTAAAGATCAACAATTTCTTCAAATGAATGTACGAATGAGCAAAGTACACATCTAATTTATACTGGCAGCTTCAAAATTGCTGCATTCGGTTTTCCCTCTCACAGACATGGGCTATAATCTTGAACTAACCTAACCCTTGAAGAGAAATATAATTTCAGCGGGAGAAGAAAATACAATTAAGAATTACAACTTTGTCATTGAAACAACTACTAATACACAATATACAAACAATACATGAATATGATTGCCAGCCGCAAACTGTTAGTGTAACTGCAACAGCCCTGACTTGATCATGGTTAATGTGCCGTGCCTCCTCATTTTTTTTTTTTTTTTTTTTTCCATCACCTAAAACAAAATGGCATGTCAGTAAATTTATGAAATGAAAAATTCTATAATACGTACACAGCCAAGGCCACATTGGGTCATAACCAAGTTCAAGTTTGGTTACTACCCAATCTGATCACACAGTCTTGGACTGTATGTGATCACATTGGGTCATAAGTCATAATAGCCCATTGCATTGAATCATAACTCGCATAGTCACAAGCAACTTTTGATGTAGTCAAAAGTGGGTTGTGAATCATGCGCCCTTTGAGGGGCCATATGAAATACCCAGCTCAGGCCAATTATACAACAAAGTTGCTCAGAGAAATCATTGGGATTCAGTCAATGTAACAATGTTAAACAGATAATATCAAGAAATGTCAAAGTTAAAAGAATTTGAAAAAAACTAGAATTAAAAACAAAGCATGTATTGCATCTGAGAACATATAAAGAATTTGCGAGTCTCCTGTATAATAATGAACCATTTGTGAAATTTCCAGTAATTGTTTTGCAACATGACATAAATACGAATAGAAATGAGGCCATATTTTTCAAAAGGCCTCAAAAGCTCAAATAATTTTTCAAAAGCAGTCATGACATAGAAGTGTCTTCTGCAGGCCCTCATGGGGGCTGAAAATCTGCCCTTTCATGAGAGAGAGAGAGAATTTACCTCAATTAACAGGTTGGGCTATGTCAATTGATCCAAAGTGATATACGCATAGAGTAATTTGATTGATCTATTTAGGCCGGTGGTAGTGGACGCCGGCAAGTTGGGCACTCCATCTTTATATCCATCCATCTTTGTAAGCAACCAGAATGGAAGAAATGATCACATGGTGTCACCTATCAGAAAATTTGCCAAGTAGAGTCACTAATGGTTTGAAGAGAGATCACATCCTCAACAATTAAATAAGAAATAAATACAGTACCATGCAGTCGTTAGAACGTTGAGTGATATCAATGGCGGTCATGCAAATGACACAGTCAGTGGCATGATTTGCACCCTGATCAAACCTTCTGTAATAGCTATATTTCTCAGGAAGGATCTGCACCATCATATCAAGATAAATTCTATGTAAAATCAGAGTTGACAACCTTTAAGTTCAAAGTGGTGCATGCATGGGATTGCAACTACACATCTGTATCCAAAAATTTAAGAGAAAGAGAGAGAGAGAGAGAGAGAAGAAGAAGAAGAAGATAGATACAATTATGAATGCTTCAGAACATAAATGTTTCTATTTTTTTCTTTTTAGTAGGCAGGTTTTATTATTAAGATAATGTATTGAAACTAATACCCTATTTGCGACAAAATCAAACGCACCAAACAATGACATAATCAAACCTTCTACACGCACAATCATGGTACACAACCTATCTTAAGCCAAATAGGAGAAATATTAGGGTGAGAACCCTATGAAAAAGAAAAAAAGCAATTACAAACATGAATATTAAAATTTATCAATTGTATGCCAGAGCCTTTGTTTAGTAGAAGTTCTAGTCCTAAACGAGAAATTTATCCAAAACAAAAATTCTGTAGCCAACCTCAAGTAGCTGGGATCAAGTCGAGCCTAGTATCAGGCTGACAATTCACTTTGATGAACTGCAAGGTGCTCAAGCTCTAGCCAAAGAAACTTCTGCTCTGGCTCAGCTCAATGGGGACTTGCTAGGCACATGGGCAGTGATTAATATTCCTAGTGTTAGGTTTTAGCAGTCTGTTGGGCATGCCCCAACTGTTTTGCATTCAAAATTTGAATCTAAAACTTGAAAACAAGAGCAAACGCTGCATGACACGGTACATCATGGAGTCATCATAGATAGGCCTAGTACTCAGATAACATGCAAATGTATCATTTTTGTCACCCTTCCTAAAAGACACTGAACATAAGTTTCTTATGCTGAGAATACAAATAATAAAGTTGCCCTCACTCTAAAAGCTTAAACTTGTAGATGAGTTAATGTCCATCAATATACAGAGACTGCATTCTAGTCACAGGTTTTGTAGGGGCCCTCATTGAGTTGGTCACAATGCTTTCTTAATGCAACAATCAGAAAGGGGTTATTGTGTGTACACACATGGGTTAGAATGTGTATCTTGTTAGTAACAAGAAGAAAAATATCACTATTGCAGCTTGAAAATGAGAGTTGCACCAAACCTGACGAGGGATGAACCATCGAGATCCAAGATAGTGCTGCAGAAGAAGAATTGATGCTTGGAATCCCATGAATGCACACAAACAAATACACCAACTCTTGTCAGGCTCGATGCGCATGAAGTTATGAGGACAGCCAAAGACATACAATGGAATTGCTAGCCGAGTGATGGTCATGCCTAAGATGTAATGAGGATGCAATGGTTTTCTTGAGTCACGAACAACATTAGTTATGATTTGAGGTATCCAAAAGGAGTGTATAAGGAGAAGAATAGGCCGCAGAAATCTATGAAACTCATACATGACCAAAATGCCACCTAATAGTATCCCATCTGCAGATTATTCAATAGTTACAGCAATTTCAGATAAACATCCACACAATGGTTCCAAAATCAAATAATAACTACTAAAGCCATATAACAGAGCAATTTTATGATTATTAAAAATATAGATTCCATGCCTCTTTATTTTTTGAACAATGTTCAAAAGCATGGTGATGACCATAAATAATTTACCCCAGAAAGTTTTTGCCATTGGTGAATTAACCCAATTTTTTATTTTCTAAATGGATCAAGCAAAACACTAAATAGGGTCTAAAGGCAGACATCAGTATAGATCATCCAGATCTGAGTCATGGATATCAAACAAGAGGGGTGCATCAAAATTTACATGCCATAAACGCAACCCTCTCCCATCTTCTGATGGAAATCTCTCCCCATCACGATCTGAAAACAATTTTAAACCCCCAACATCGCAACTCAACTTTGGCAGAAAAAGAGACATATGAAATAAAAATTTAATCTCATCGACTTCGACATAATCCAACTAAAGGTTTTTTTTTTTTATAAATAAAATAAAATAAAAATTAGCAAGTAATTCTTAGTACAGTAGATTTAGTTGTCATTTCACAATGTTTTGTGCTTACTTATATTCCCGGTCAAAGAGGAAGAATATATTTGAACAAAGATATAACTTTTAAGTAGGAGAATGGTAGTTTTTTGACATGTAATATACATTCCCACACCAAGTAAATCTCTAAAATAAATCTCCAGTAAAAAATTTCAATTTTCCACACAAGACAAAGAGTATGTATGAAAAGGAGTAATACTCACAGAACCGGCTATAAAGAACAGAAAGTTCACGCCTCATTGCTTCCCAACCCTCTCCATTATTCATAGGCCGACTTGCTTTCCATATAGCAAGAAGATACCTCATCTCAAATATTGAAAAAACAACAAACTTGAAAAATGCGGCAGTTGCAAAAGCATTAAACAGGGATTCTGCAAGCAAAAAAGTAACAATCAGTGCATATAAAACTTAATAATAGGCAAGGATATGCACAAAGAAAAGTATTTGTAATGCAAATCCATTTTATAGTAATATTTATTTACTCAATTTATTAGTATCTCATTAAATTTAAACATTCGCTTTGTAAGTTCATTGAAGTAGTTTTATTTACACAAGTTTCCCCATCTTTTTTTGTTTGTCCACTACTTTCATATTATATATTATATTAATAAATAAAAAAAGGAGTTCCAATACATCTGGAAAAAATAGAAACTAAGCATGGGAATCTTGAAGTGATAGCAAAAAGTTTATTATACTGGTGCTCTGATCTCATACACAAACTATTCAATTAAAGTAACAGCAAGGAAAGAAATGATGCCAAAACAAAATCAATTCCTACTCTTTTAATAATTGATTTATGTACCAAATTCCATTCACCCCTATCAAAAGAGATTTTGGACTAGTTCATACAATCAATTTTATCTGGTCTTGTTTCTACCTTTCCAGTTACTCTAGATGCTTTTTAATACAGGATTTTCCGTTACTTCAATTTCTATCTCTGTCAATACCGCCTTCCACAAAAGCTACAAAAGGACTTCAGTACAGGGGTCAGTCTCGCAGAGATGTTGAATCTCCAAAACACAACCACAAAAATGCCCAAAATGTTATACAACCATCATTGGCCAACAGGCATGGATGATAACGTGGAAAAAAGGAAAGAACTCTCATGAGTCACAATACACAATTAAATGCCAGAGGACAAAAAAAATGCATGCCTGCAGCAAAAGCAAACATGTATCCTGGCATGGATAAGAATAAAAAAATAGTGAAGTTTTTTTTTTGCTATAAACTTGAACCAAAAAGCACAGTTTGAGAAAGGTAATGAACATATTTCTCAAATCCGTTTCCTATTGCATGTATTTGCCATTTTTTTTTTCTCTATAATATGTAAAAGTCACTTATGTAGCCTATATGAGTCATGTTTATTTGGTTGCTCTCCTCAGAGGAAGCTTTTATCGGATTATTTTAACTACGAAAGAAGAAGCATTTTGAATCTGTCAATGAAACAATTCACAAATTGCCTATTTTGTTTTAAGCTATCCTTCAATAATACAAGCAAAGGAACTCAACACAATAGCATCTCCTTTGTCCTTAACCTGATTGAATTCTTGGAATATCATTATTATCACAACTCATGGTAGATTAATAAGATGAAATTCACATTAATTATGTTGTACAGAAGCTTCTAAAAGAATTAGTTGGTGTTTGTAATCACTGTATAAAAGAATCAGTTAGGTACCACTCTCCATGCCAACTCCTTTTCAGAAAGATAATGACCGGAAGTTCGGTCTGTATTCACCAATCAAAGATTGGGCAATGACCACTTCTTTTTTTTTATAAAAAAAACTCCATTAGAAGGCACTAATCATTCATACTAAAGCAATGGAACTTCTCTGAATTGTAAAACTCCCCAGATGACTTTATCAAACTTACCAACTAGTATCCCTGCAGTCAGATGTAAAAGGCAAAGATAAGCATCCATGATAGCCTGTTGCCCAATCATTAATATTGAAACTTTGGCAGCCCCCTAATAGAATGACATAAATCCATCATTTATTTTGCTTTTATGAAATTATAACACAGTAGAAATATTAACAAGTTTCATCTTGTAAATAAAAGACAAAAAGTAGCGCATATGCAATCTGAGAATGCTGTTATCAAATATCAAACAGGAAAGACTTGACTGAACAAAAAAGTATCAAAAGTGATAGAGAACAGATCTTACAGATTGTGTGTTGCTATGTTCCATTTGCCGTATCAATAACAGAACTTGAAGGAATGAAACCTGGCACGTTAGGAATTAAGGACATCCAAAAGCAGTTGATTTGATAACAATGTGATGCAAGACTAACAAGTAATGAAGGATACAAAAGTGACCATCAAGGTGTAGTTGACTGCTTTGTTGTAATAAACCTCAATGTTAACAGAAGTAGCATTTAACACCATGGGCGAGAAGCAATCTCCATCATCATCAACTGAAGGACTTTCCATTAATCCTTCTATATGATAACGATCACGATCACCATCTACAAGGAGGTAAGCAACTCCAGATGAGCGAAACATTTTACAAACCCTCATCAGAAACTAATGGATGGAAATAAGACGAGTTAGAATTTCCCCAAAATGCAACAGAGTACATACAAGATTCTTTATTTGTATCAGATGCATAGTGGGTACCAAACTTCTCATATACTCTTGGATACAACTCCAATGCTTCATAGATTTATCCACATAATAAATAAATAATTAATTAAAAATCCTTTAATTTTGAACATGTGTATGATACCATCGAACACTCTAGGATGCACGTCTGACATGCTTTGTAAGTTAAGATGCAGTCCTTTCAGCATAGTAATAGGAATATTTGCAAAGGCAAAACATTAACTAGGGTTACTAGGAATTTTCCTCAAAAAATGTTGTTTGCAAATACAAAAAATTTCAGTACTAGTTGAAGTAACAGCCTAATTTGGATCTCCAAGTTCCAGACACAAATTTGAAAGTTGTTCCTAATTGCCTTTTACAAGTACAAATATTTGAAGCAAAAGGCCAGTGTCAGACACATTGTAAGACAACAATGGTCTGGGTGTCAGATACGCGTTTGAAGCACCTGCTGTGGAACATGTAACCAACAAGAAAGTAGTGCGGGAAAAAAGAAAAAAAATTGAAGAATGCTATAGGTTCTCTTTAGTATCTTTTCACCCAAACCCTATACATACAGACATTTTCGGTTCAGTCAAACACCCATCTCAGACACGCTATATTAGATAACTGCATATCCTACCTGAGACTAGCAAAAGAAAAGTTGGGCAAGCATAACTCAACTGTGTCCTCATGTCCTAGATTTGTGGAAATTTAGTGGATTTGACATTTGGACATATATCCACACCTGTTGCATGCCTAATCCTATGTTACGTAGATCGCTTTTATCCCTTAATTATTAGCACTGCATGAAGATTACTATATTTTCTTCAAATATCCAGAAGTAAGATTGATCCTCATTAAATGAACTTCCCCCATTGATGTAACAGTTGCTAGTACTAGCAGCATGTACAAGATAATTTCACACGGAAACTGGTGAAAAAGATTCTTAGATATGCTTGTAGACATACAATGGGGAAACAAAGTTTAAAGAAAGAATCATATACTGAAAGAATTCAAATACCGTTTTGAGTGGATGATATACGTGAAATTTGAGCAGCAATTTCTACATTACAATGTTTCTCCATGTCATACATTGGTGCTGTAATAAGCAAACATAATAATCAATACAACGTTAAGGTAAACAAACTTAACATAAAAGTGTAATAGACAAAATTACAATGTTTCCTCTTCCAAATCTTGTCTCGAGGAGACTCCTGGAACACCTGAGATGAGAAAACTCCAAGCTGTTCAAAGAGCAACAAATACAACAACATCAGGAATCCTCACAGATAAATATATTTTGTCATCATAAAGACTAAGCACTACTCAATGTTTCCTATCCTCTAGTGCAGGTACATTGTCGATGGAAAGGGATGAGTCTGGCAGCGTACAACCTGGTTCTGGGTAGCAGGCTACCAGCATAAAGAACAATAAACCAGAGCCAAGAACTTCCAAGACCAGATTTAGAATTCCTCTCTGAACCCCACTCCACAAAGTTGTATGGTGCAAATTCTTATGGGGGTATGAGGCGTTAAGGAGAATTTCACTATAGGGTCATGACTAGCATATAAGAATTCAGATGGTTGAAAGGATACCTAAGTAAATTTGATTAGATTCATAGAAATATCTATAAAAATCCCAGTGGAGTTGCAAAGCCTAGTCAACTTTTCCCAAAAAGCAAATCATTTTAGGTTGTGTTTGGTTGGAAAATTTGATGAGGGAAATGGAAAGGGAAACCAAAAAAAAAAAAAAATCGATAAGATTCGAATTCCAAGCTATGTTTCGTTGATTTGAGAAATGGAGAAAGAGAAGAGCCTAAGTGAATCCAAAAGACAAAAAGTGAGATTACATTTCCCTTTCACTTTCTTTTTCCATTTGTTTTCCATTATAACCAAATAAAAAGTGGGATTGTATTTCCTTTTCTCTTTCCATTTCTCTCATCAAATCCTCCAACCAAACACCGCCTTAAAGATGTTTAGTTAATATCATGTCATGTAGGGATAAGGTGGGGAAAACAATCAATTTTTTTATATCATTCTCGTACTCAATATAAAATGTACGAAACATGATAAGAGAATAATTTATACAATTTAGGAATAATTACAAAAACCCTTGTGGTTGGCCAATATGCAGAAGACCCGTCATTTGGGGTGGGGGCAGGGAAGTGATGGTGGCAGGGGAGTAAGGGGGATACATTTACAAGGGGTTCATCCGCACATGGCCCAAAACACAGGGGTTAAAGTGAAATTTGCACTCGAAATCAAGCAACAGCTAGATGTATTGCACTAAAGATGTGCGATAAAAAATCATCATAAAAAACAAGTAAATCAAAAATAACAAATAGGGGTTACCAAGTGATATGGATTGGATAATATATAATCTTCTTCTTGGCCGAACTCTCCCTCTTTACCACTGCCAAGTGATAGTGAATGAATATAAAATATAAGTTTCATTAGTTCAATATTAGACAGCCCGAGGACCATTCCAGTTAAAATGCAGCTCTCAAAATTCATGCATTGGTACCGGAAGTCAATACAATTAAGTGAACTACACCAGATTATGCAAAACATATCTATTGCCTATTGGAGAGAGTGACCTTGCTCATGATAACATTAATTATAATATTCATAAGCAACATTAAGACTGAAATATAAATACCTGCTACTTACAAGAGAAAAAAGAATGGTGAAATGGGTGGTATTCGGAGAAAAATCCACTGCTTCCAAGCAAGCATGTTTATACAATGAAGTTAACAGTTGACCAAAGAACTAGTCTAAGTCTCACAGTTCTACATCTTGTGCAGAAGTCTACATGTAAGTTTTTCTAACCATGACTAAATTTGAAAGTCAAATAACTGAAACACTGTCCCAATAAAAAATATATATACAACTGAGATGCTGTAAGAAGCTACCATTTATGTCAGATTTGAACAAATTTTGTTTTAGTTTCTTGGGCATCCTTTAACATTTTCATTTTCTTTTCTCTTAGTTATCTTTTTGTGATGCAAATTGATTGAAAATCAAGTTACTGATAGTTTTTGTATTTTATTTTATGTGAACATCAACACATTCCACAGGAAAAACCCTAATTTCAACAAAATGCTACACATACCAACACTAATATTTCCAACCTCGGCTCAGATCCAAACATGAGACCAAATAACTTAAAGCCCCACCCTATGTTTCACGGACTCTTCAAAATAAATTAAATACCCGTGTCAGACACCTGACACTTGGACAAGGGTATGAGATATGTGTCGGATACTTTTCATTAGACACTTCTTATATATTTGTATTTAACACTATTATTATATGTACATATTGTTGTATAATTGCTATAAATGTCTTTTTGACACTGTATGTTGCATGTAAAACTATTTTATCTCACATAATAGATTAAAAATAAAAAATAAATATGATTCTTTTTTGCCGAATCCCGGTACTCTCAAATTTAAGGTATGATAAATCCGATCTCTAGTCACACACTTGTACCCGATACTTATATCCAAGTCCACGTAACCATAAGATTTCTGAATGTTTTTTGTAGATTCAATTGTGTATGATACAAAGAGTACAACCGATATATATAATAATCCTAGACCTAATCTAAAATAGGAAATAAGAATAACTCTATCTAATCAACCTAATATCCACACAATCAATCTAGTATATTTCCATAATTAACATAATATCCTCACACCCCCGCTCAAACTCAAGGTGTTTTAGCAAAAAACACTAAGAATTTGCCAAGAAGAAACTAAAATTGAGCAATGGTGTGAGTCTTGGTAAAAAAATCCGCAAGTTGCAATGTCGAAGAGACGAAAGGAAGCGAGATAGAGACAGACTACAGATACTGACGAACAAAATGACAATCAATCTCAATGTGTTTCATCCACTCATGGAAGACAATGTTATGGGCAATCTGAATAGCACTGCGGTTGTTATAGTAAAGGGATAGAACGAGGAGCAGAAACGAACTGACTGACCACATGAACAACATAGGCAAGATTAGGACGAATACCTGTCAGATAGACTAAGCAACCCACAAGCTCTCGATATAAAGTAGGATCAGGCAGAGGAACACCATCAGTAGTGTTAAGTTTCACATTAAGCTCAATGAGAGTATCAGCAATCTTAGTGTCAGTAAGACTAGCACGGTGAATAACTTCATTAGCATAATTGGCCTGAGACAGAAAGTAGCCCTTGAGAGAAGAAGTCACCTCAATACCAAGAAAGTACCGCAATGAGCCCAAATCCTTCAATTCAAAGGTGTGGAACAAATGCTGCTTGACCTTAGAGATAGCAGAAAAATCAGAACCAGTACCAGTAACAATCATATCATCCACATACAGTAATAAGGCAACAAAACCAGCAAAGGTGTGGAGGAGAAACAAAGCAGAGTCCTGGGCAGAAGGATGAAACCTAAGCTCAGTAACAATAGCCTAAAAGCGATCATACCAAGCACAAGGAGATTGCTTCAAACCATACAAAGCACGCCGAAGACGATAAACCTATCCAGAGGAATGGTGAAGGCCAGGGAGAGAACGCATATAAACCTCCTTAGCAAGATGACCATTAATAAAAACATTCTTAACATCCATCTAATAAAGAGGCCAATGACAAAACAACAGCGACAGATATCAAAGTACGGATAGTAGTCATTTTGGCAACAGGGACAAAGGTCTCTTCCTAATCAATACCATACTCCTGTGAAAAACCCTTGGCAACCAGGCGAGCCTTATAGCGCTCAAGAGAACCATCAGAATGAGTCTTGACTTTGTAGACCCATTTGCAACCAACTAGATTCTTACTAGCAGGCAAAAGAATCAACTCCCAAGCACTAGTTTTCTGCAAAACAGACAACTCATTCTCCATAGTTTGAATCAAATGAGGATCCTGACAGGCTTCCTTGTAAGACTGAGGTTCTGAAAAAGAGTGAATAGTAAACAAAAACATACAATATAAAGGAAAAAAACATGTTATAGCAAAACCAAATTTGACTTCCTGTTTACGGATGCGAAGGAGATACTTACAGTTAGCAAGATCAGAGTCATTAGAAGCAGGAGGATCAATAGTAGGGGTAGAGACAACTGGTGGAAGGAGAGCCTTGCAACGAGAATACATTAACACCAGAGGAGAAGGAGAAGGAGAAAGAGTAAGCAGGGAAGAAGGAAGAGAGGAGAGAACAAACTCTTGGGGGTCAGTGGAGAGGGACTCAGTAAGAGGGGTGGTATAAGGAGAAGGAATAAGCTCATGGGGAATAGCAGAGATATACTCATCAGGAGGGACCTTAGAAGGAAATGGATCAATATGAACCAAATCCTCTTTGGAAATTAGGACTGTGAGAGGAGGAAACTAAAAGTAAGATACACATTTGAGAAAGGCAACATGGCAGGAGACATAAAGGCGACGGGAAACAGGGTCATAACAACGATAACCTTTTTGAGTGAGACTATAACCCAAAAAGGCACATAGGACAGACCGGACATTAAGTTTGGTCCTATCTTTACGGGATAAAAGGACAAAACAAACAGACCCAAACACACGAAGGAGGGAATAATTGGAAAGTTGAGAAAACAGAGCCTCATAAGGAGACCGATCAGAAAGAAGGGAGGTAGGCATACGGTTGAGAAGAAAAACAGCTGTAAGAACTGCCTCACCCCAAAACGGAGCTGGAACGGAGACAGAGAGGAGAGACCTAGCTATCTCAAGGAGATGACGGTGTTTACGCTCAGCTCAACCATTTTGGGCAGGTGTATCAGTACAGGAAGTTTGGTGAATGGTACCCAAATTGGCCAAATATTCACAGAACTCAGTTTTAAAGTATTCTCCGCCCAAGTCAAACCGCAACAACTTAATAGTAAACCCAAACTGTGTAGTGACCATAGACTGAAAAGTACGGTATATCTGGTAAAAGTCAGATATATGAGTCATAAGATAAGTCCAAGTGTAACAGATGCAGTCATCAACAAATGAAACATAGTATGTAGAACCCCCTTTAGTGAGAACAGGAGAAGGACCCTAGACATCAATATGAACTAAAGAAAACGGTATATCAGATATAGAGGTACTTTTATGGAAAGGTAAGGCTGTCATTTAGGCAGGTTTACACCCCTAACACTTAGTAAGTTGACTAGGAGAAATTTTACCCAATATACCTGATTGAGCTAAAGACCGTAAGCGGTCAGCAGACAAATACCCTAATTTAAAATGCCACAAATAGAAGGACTTGACAAAAAATCTAACTGAAAAGAGAAAAAAGCAGTCGGAGAGGTAGTCATAGGCAGATGTAGGCTCTCCACCACATAAAGGTCTCCAACTCTACAACCAGTCCCAATCTACTGCTTAGACATCTAATCCTGCACAAAACAGATAAAAGAAGAAAAGATAACATCAAAACCGAAGGCATCAAACTGACTGATTGATAATAAACTGACAGATAACTGAGGAACATAAAGGACAGATGAAATAGAAACAACAGACATAGCAGACGGTAAGACAGACCCAACAGATATAACAGACATACCAGACTCATTAGCAGCATTAACAGTAATAGGAAAGGGAGGGGGAGCACAATTTTGAATTAAGGAAAGATAGGGAGCTACGTTACACAAACTCGTTCATTTTTGAAAGGTACCCGTGTCGACACGACACGACACGACACGACACAACGCGGGTACGGGATACAGCCGAGATACGGTGAAATAAAAATGGATACGGCTAATTGTTGTTTTATAATATTTTTGTTACAAAATTTCTTTCTTGTTCTTAGATTGAACAGGAAGAGGGTAAGATGAGAAGAAACAAACCAAGGAAATATAGAAATTCAAAACTTGATTTGAATGGAAAGGGAAAGAAACCTGAAATGTTGAAGCAAAGTTTAGCAAGACGAAGTCAAAGTGCAATTGAGTTCAAAGTGCGAAGTCGATCTCATCTTCCTTACCTGTACTCGTGTCGATCTCTTGTTGCGATCTCGATCTCGTGTTCTTCTCTCTCTTGATCTCTCAATCTCTCCTGTTCTTCGTCTCTCGATCTCCTCTTCTCTCTCTCTCTCTTGATCTGTCTTCTCTCCCGTATTGTTCTCTCTCTCTCACCCCAATATTATTTAAAGATAATAATGATTCTCTCAAGTCCAGCAAGCCACTGACTCCACTACTTTTTTTAAAATAATATCTCACCACTACTCCACTATTTTTATTTAAATATAATGACTCTCTCTCCCCCCACTATTATTTAAAGACAATAATGACTTTCTCTCTCTCTTACCTCATTACTTTTAAAATAATAACTTTATAAAGATAATAATTTTATTTTAAAATATTTTTATAGTATATTTAATTAATTAAATATTATTTAAAAATATTTTTATGTTGTATTTAATTAATTAAATATTATTTAAAAATTTATTTAGAAAAGTTTTTAACATGATAATTTAATATAAAAAAAATTAAAAATAACTATTTATCGTATCCCTATACCTGTATCCAAATTTAGATCCATATCCCTGTATCTTTCATTTTCAGTTTTAAGGTGTCTGACCCTTGGATATGTACCCGCACCCGATACCCGTACCCAAGTCAAAAAATTCAGACAAACGAAAAGATATCTGAAGAAGACCCAAGCAAACCTAAATGAAAAGAGGAAACAATGGAGGTAGACGAGGATGGTTTGGAGGTAGACAGTATATACTGAAGCTGACTAACTTGAGCACTTAAGGAAGCCAAGTCAAGATTAGGAGCCAGAGCAGAAGCGGGGGGAGCCCGGAATTGGTTCTAAGACTGTTGAAAAGATGAGGCAAGCAGACGTCCCTTCTTGGGACAGTAATACTTCCAATGGCCTCTCTAATGGCATAAGGCACACTCATCAGAAGCCAGAGACATCATAGTAACCAGAAACTGAAGGGTTCAAGTGTAACAAACCCTAAATTTACAACCACAACGTAATAACCAGAAGAGTTCTAGGTCTAAATGTAATATCAGAAAAATAATATCAAATGGGTCAAATACCAAAGAAGTTGAGACCCAACCTCAGAGAGAGACAACAAACCAGAACCAGCAAAACCCAAACAGAGACCACAGAGTGAGTCATGTAACCTGGTTCTTTGACTGAAACAGAGACCAGCGATGAAGCTTCCTAAGGCTCCAAACAGCAACCAGGTATGTGAGATCAACTAAGCTCAATATGACTGAGCAAACCCACCAGCGAATGCAAAGCAAAATCCACCAGCAAAAGTGAAACAAAAAGCCAACAGCAACCAGCAAAAGAAAGAGAGGATGCGACCAGCGAAAAAGAGAGAGAAAGGGCTGCGACCAGCGAAGGCAGTGAGAGAGATGATGCGACGACCAACGAAGGTTGTGATGACCTGCAAAATCACAGAGAGAGGCTTTGCGATCTCAAAGAACCAGATAACAGAGCTTCCAGAGAACTAGGGTGAGACAATCCACAGAACTAGCAAAGACGAACCAGACGAAAGGAAGAAGATGGACCAGATGAGTCGACTTCGAATCCGACGAAAGAACCAAAAGAAGCACACCCAAACTCAGATGGGTCGACTTCGAATCTGATGAACCAAATGATGAAAGGAATCAAAAAGCAAAACCAGAGAGAGATTCGTGTTGGCTGCTAGGGTTTCGAACCAAGCTTTGATACCAAGTAAGATTTCTTAACGTTTTCTATATATTCAATTGTGTATGATACAAAGAGTACAACCGATATATATAGTAATCCTAGACCTAATCTAAAATACGAAATAAGAATAATCCTATACAATCAATCTAATATCCACAAAATCAATCTAAAATATATAATCAATCTAATATATTTCCATAATTAACATAATATTCTCACAGTAACGTACCCACCTATGTTATCCGCTACACCAGGTGATTATTTTGATCAGATTATTGAAATAAAATTATAATTGACCTCATGGTATGCCTTTTCAAGTTATAGGAAGATCTTAAAATGACTAGGAAATTTCAGCCTGAGACAAACATATCACCAATCATTGTGACCATCCTTTTAATTTGATGATAGCCAATAGATGAATGTTAATGACATTATTCAAGAACATCAGATTAGATTAACTGAATTCTCACACGGATAGGGACAAATAACAATTTACATCTAAATCGGACAATAAGAACATTTCAGAATGTAACCGATATTGTGCCTCTGCTCTAATTTGTATGCAGACAAGATCACCTATATTGAACATACCCTCTCCACTAACTAATGATCAAGCAGATCTAAGGTATGCAAGATAAGGATCAAAAAATAAAATAATGTAATGTTAAAAAGACCAAGACTGTAAAGAATGCACAATTAGAAAACAATTTGAAGGAACTTAAGATGTACAGACAATAAACCAGAACCCAAGAGTACCTGTTGGCTACCATTCGAAGTTGTCTGAAAGGCCAAATGTATACACCTTCTACCCTGATTTGAGCACCACCAACTTCATGTTCGTTGTCAAACACATCATGAAAAATAATCACCCCCTGTTGTGCACAGTAAGGAAATGAAACAATAATGTACTATAACAACAATGACCAAGCCATGGAAGATCATGTCTCAGTAGGAAAGAGGGACAAAGGAATGTGCATAAAACAGGCTATTGACTTCTCCTAAAATAATTCCTTGGATAGATGCTTCGAATAGTAACAAATTGACTCATGTTGAACAGTGGAACTAGCCCCATTCAATCAAGTTTTATGACTAGAAAGTGCCAGCAAGGCTAGCCTAACTCCTGAAATCTCTTTGTAACCATAGCAAAAATCTAAGATTCAATCTGTCTTCAACCAGGTTTAAAGGGTTTTTGCTAGGCAATGGGCAACTCACAGAAATCTATAATGATTGGATGCACAATGCATCCTCCCAAATAAAAGCACACACATTGTTTAGATCTGCATGTATATTAAGGATGGCATGGCACTTCAATGATTTAATATAATAGTATGGCATAATTCATTACGCCGGTCATCAATTTTCCAATGCAGTTCGTCGCATAGACAAAAGTTGCACAATGGAAGACAGCCCTTTGAAGTGAATTTCAGTTTGCCATTCAATGTAGTTTGCCAAATTATACGTTAAATCTTTAAAACTTCATTTTTAAAAAAATGCTAGAAACATTCATTTAAGTTGATTCGAAAAAGGCAAGGTTTCAAGAATTCAGTGGTTGCATTTATTTAATAATGAAAATTAACATATATGGTATCAGAAAACTCAAATTGGTAGGATAAAGTGCATATAACGATAGTAACCGAGGAAGATGCACTATCTTTCCGCCATTGATTCACTACCTAGCAACTTCATAACAAGACAAAACAGCAAACAAAACAAGCCCGGTTTAACCAATTAAATTTTCCAAAATCATAAAAACCCATTTTTGACCACCCCAAAAAAATTAATAATCATTTAATACATGAGGGAAAAAAGAAAAGTAAAGAGCAATAGAAAGAGCACATCCCAATAAGATGTTTTGTTCACTCAAAGTATTATTCATGTGAAAAATATTATTACAAAAATAATAATTAAAAAAAGGCTTACATGGCCATAAACAACCAGTGGAATGACTCACCTGAACATAATGTACACCATTTATTTTTGTTGGTGTAGTAACTAACTCAAAGATGGAATTTCCGTTGGATTTCCTGAAATCTGGAAACCTAGAGGAGCTATTTGTGGAATCTATGAACCTCCAAGAACCTGCATCTCACATGGCCAAACAAGTATATACTAAGATCCAACAGAATAAGTACCAAGCAAAGAGCATGTATTATACAAGAAACTATAATTTTAATCTTTTAATATAAACAGCCACCAATATAACCCAAAATGATGGCATGTACATTCTTAATGAGAACCAGGTCAAAAATTGCCTCACCATGTTAGACAACCACACACAGAAAAACTTAAGCTATAAGGGAATGGACCGAATAATGTATATCAAGCTCTCAGACCCTTTGTCGCATGCAGTCCCCTCTCACACATGGAGAGACAAGAATGGAGAAATTGAATCAAATACGATGCGAAGACACAGTACAAAATATACCCTAATAAACATGACGGGAGAACGTATATAATGAAAATTGAAAACAAGATCTCTCAGTACCAGAGCTTTAATACCATATTCAAGGAATCGACATAACAAATTACAAACAGAGAGAGAGTATTTAGTTTCTTATGAGCCAAATTCCAAGCAAAAACTTTAATCGTAAGTGGCACATTCGCTTTCCAAATCATTTTATGTGAGTCAAAGATTGGTGCATCCAATATATAAATGAGTTTACAATGTATGTTCGCACAATTACCTTAATATCAATAAAACAAGCCATTTTTTATTAGAAACTACAAACCTTAAATCAAATCACCTAACTCAAGAAACTCATTATCAATGGACGTAAGGCATAAATAAGGAGCAAGTAAGGAAAATTTCAGAAACATTTAGGTAGTGTTTAGTAGAGTTTTGGAATTATAATTTAAGAATAGAGTTGTATTTTGAGTTTATGAGTTTTGGAATTATGATTTGAGTGTGGAAAATTTGTTTAGTTATGAGCTATGTTACATGGACTCGGGTACAGGTGTCGGGTGCGGGTATGTATCTAGAAGTCGGACTCATCAAATCATAAATTTAAGGATACGCGGACTCGGCAAAAAAATGTCATATTTTTATATTTTAAATCTAATATGTGAGATAAAATGGTACTATATTTAACTTATAGTGTCAAAATGACATTTATAACAATTATACAACAATATGTACATATAATAATAGTGTTATATACAATTATATAAGAAATATCCGTTGAAAAGTATCCGACACATATCCCATACCCTTGTCCGAGTGTCGGGTGTCCGACACGGGTATTTGATTTATTTTGAAGAGTCCATGTAACATAGGTTATGAGTTTTGAAAAGAGTTTTAAATTGAGTTTGAATTGAGTGATGTGACATATGATATTTGATACAAAAACTTACAACTCATAACCAAACACATAACCCAAAATTCTATTCAAAACTCATAAAAAAATTTAAAAAAATTTCGCAAATATTTTTTTTATAATATAAAAATAACAAGTGCAAAAAAAAAAAAAAACCGAACACTGTCCCAGTCAACCGGCTGGATGACCGGTTAGTCCAAATTTTCCCGCCTTTGAAAGAGTTTTCAAAAGTGAATGTGGAATTAATTTTGGAAAACGCTAAACAAACACCACACTCAAAAGTGAGTGTGAAATTATATTTTGAAAGCTCCACCAAACGGAGCCTTAAGTTACTCATATGCCCCTAAGACAAAGAACATATAATACAATTAAAGAAGGGGAAATGAATTAAGCAATTTAAAACTTTAAAAAAAAAAAAAAAAAAACGTTTTCCCAATCAGCTGGAATAATAAGATAATCAGATTCACAACAAACTTACAAACCTCTGTATGTTCCAGTTATGTTCCAAGCAGAAAATGGGCCAAATTCATTCTCATCTTTTCTAATAGAAAGCCACTGCAAGAAATGATGACAAGGAAAATAAAAAAGAACAATCTCAGATTCAATAAAACTTGGCTGCATTATAAGACCGCGTGTTAGCAAAATTTATGTCAAATAGCTAAATTTTCAACAGTCAAATGCAATGTTTAAAAAAATGAATTACAAATTCATATATATATATATAAATAAATTGAAAACCAATATTGAAAATAGTCATAGAATTCTAAAGAACAGATGAGCTTTTGAAAAAAGGGTATGATCTATTTTCCTCCTAAAGTAAAAAGAGTAAAAATGATTATACAATATATACAATCAAAACTGACTGATACAAACAACCAGAAAAGGAAAAACAAGAAAGAAGAAACCAAAAGCAATTGCCTAAATATGTTAGCTACAAGCTCCAACTGAACAACACTAGTTCAGTAGTTCCAAAGTGATAAGAAAAAATAGTCCATGTATAAGATAGGCTTTTTACAGCTAGACATTGACTCCATTATAAGCCAAGAAAATGGCCGTGTTCATTCCTTGATGTAACAGATCGGATTCATATGGTAGACCCTGTAAGTACCCGCAAACATGATAATGGTACGGTGAATAATAATTTGTTTCATAGTCAATCAGTGGGACATATAGGAAATTTGATTCACAGTCAATCAATGGTCACATGTGGGAGAAGAGTTTAAAGATAATATGGACTGTGATTTTGTTTTGCTCCTTAATTACATAGGCAAGTTTAGAAACAAAAGACTCTGGGTGTTCACATGACCATTAATGACAAAATGGTAATAGACATTTGCATTCAAGCAGGAAATTATTGGGGGAAGGTAGAAATCACTCATTATGGTGGAGTTGAGGTCTACCAGACTATTGTGTAACTCTCTAATGATCTTGGTGCATCTAAAGCTATTAGGAAAGAAATGGAAGAAGTTCCTTGAACATATAATGTAATTGTCAAAGGACATATAGGGTCAAATTTTGGCATGAACGTGGGCTGCCAGGAGAGAGGGGGCAGGGGTTGCTCTTAAGAGAGAACTTGTTCAAACTCAAAGAATTCTACAAGAGGTAACCTCCAAGTTTGGAGGTTTTGAGGTCAAGTACTAGTACACACAATTGATTGGAGATTGTAAGTATTTATTCCTTGTAAAGGGATATCAAATCCAAACTAACAATGTGTTTATGTGTGTCTACGAGATAGACATGTATTCTAAATGTCCAAACTCCACCTAAAAACGTCTAAAAACATAATAGGGCATGTCTGAATGGGTGCCCAACACATGCCTGGGCATGTGTAACACATGTCCAACATGGACATGGAACCTTTTTAGAAGAATCCATGCTTCTTAGATTTAGCTAGATTCTTGTACTTGTATGGGATGATAGCATGTGTTTCCCTTGGACTGTCTACACAAGTTGTATCCACTTTTAGCACCTTTTGTAAATCTATCTATTATTAATAAAAATACATAACCCAAAAAAAAAAAAAAAAGTTAAGCATCATCAACATTAAATCCCAGCCGAAACATTACTTGGTACCACGATCAATAAAGTTCCATCCCATTAGGTTGTTCAACACAAAATATTTCTTCCATTTAAGTGCATCTAAAGGCAACAAATATGTTTCCTATCACATGGAGGTTTTATATCACATTTTTGTGAAACAATTGCAAGAGAGCTACTTATAGTTACAGCCTATAGGTATTTAGATAGCTTCAATTTCACTTAGTCACAAATAACAAAGATCAAATCTTGGTGAAGTAAGAACACTACAGAAAACCGCTATTAATTTCAGCTACTGTTTACCTTTCCTAAATGAAACTCATGCAAACCCAAGTTCCCTAACACCAGCAAAGAGGTATCCTAATCCCTGTAGACACTAGCCAACGAATTTATGTAGTGGGCCGGGCTTTTAGTTTCACCTTTTTTCCCCCACTTACTCTTACTACTGTAATTTATTTGGTTTTTTCTCTGTTTCGAATATTTAGCATCAAAATGGCCTCTCTAAAGGTCATTCCTTTAATTATATCACCAAATGAACACTACACACATACAAAAGTCTCTAAGCTTTTGTTACCACAACATGACATCTCACAAAACCCTAAGCCTTTACACTGCCATCCAGAACATATGCTACTGCCCTCAAGTCAAAATCCTTGTTTCTTCAGTTTACTGGTGCCAAAGTTATGCTTTTTTCCCTGTATCATGCAGGCAAACCTGCTGAGTATTTTTTGTGTGTGCGCATCTGAAGTGAATAGGTCTCAGTTTCCCCTACTCTTTGTTTTACTAATATATGTAAAATACAAAATGTATAAAAATAAATATGTACTTGCAGACAAAATATTAGAAGTTCTCATCTATCAATTGCAATGTGGCACTTTTTTTTTTTTTTTTTGGATAGGTAAGTTGAGGAGACTCAAATTTCAGTCTCTTTCTTGCAATGAAGCACTGTGAACTTAATTCAAGGTCACATGCCAATGTTTTTAGGGGAAATATCATTTTTATGGGAAGTACAAAAACAATCAATTTAGTGGTGAAGTTTATGAACTTCTCTTTTAATGTTATAAAGTTTCCATTAATTTGATACTACTTTTCCTACTTTCCATTAGAATGATATTTACCCACATTTTTATTGCACATTATATTTTACATTGATCTTCAATGAGAGAGCATTTTATGAAACTACAATACTGAGGATCTGATATACCGATATTATCTCTTATCAACTTGTATGCAAGTTCTGATCCAACCACCTCTTAAGGTCATGGAATGTGAACTCATGTTAGAGTTTTAGACAATCCCCTAACATTTTCTTTTTTCTTTTTCATTTTCAAAACTGATCATCAACAATCACATAAAAATTCAAATTTTTTTTTGTTTTTTGGGTGTGTGTGTGTGTAAAATTTTAATTAGCCAAAATGTATCAAGTTCACTCAATAGAAACCCAGAAAATCAAGTTCAAGAGACACCAAGCCAATAAGGTGTCAGCAACCTAACCAGTCAACTAATGTACTCGTTTACTACAAACCACATTGAAGAAACTGTATTCAATCATAATTTGTAAATTTGGGATCCTAAAGTTCATTACTTTCATCACTAAAACATCACCAAAAAGCAAATTACACAAAAAAAGTTAAGCACAAATGGCCTAAGAATCCACGACATACCAATTAACAAAACCAAATTCATACTAACCTCATCACCCCACGAACGAACCCCTTTCCTCAGAGGCCTAACTCCCGAAACAGGCCGAAAAAACACGAAACAAACGAAGAAACCAAGCACAATCCGAACCATAAAACCTAACCCCCAAAAATCCAAGTTGTTGGCCATAGAAATTTCAGAATCAGAACACTTGATCGCACAATTCAGCTTCGATTTTGCTCAAAGAATTGATGATAACCATGATTGTTAAGAAGGAGAGGAATTGAAGATGTTGCTTGAAAAGGAGTCAACAAATAATAGGAACTAGCAACCCAACAACGACGACGGAGACACCGATCAAAACACCGAAAGTGAGAGGTCAACAAGAAACTAAGAAAATCGATTCAACAAACTAGACCTTTCACCAGTCAATTCCAGACCAGAAAACACTACTATATACATAATACAATACAAAGCAACATATTTTTATATGTATATATATGGGTTTTGTTTGTGTAAACTGTGAGAGAGAGAAGAGTGGGTGGTGATTTCGTCGTCGTTTACTGTAATTGTGAAGTGAAGGTCAAAACAATTGAGTCTCTCTAACTCTCTCTCGCTGTGTGGGTATGAGTTACAAACGATATGTGCGATAGAGAAGACGTGAACGGCACGGTCCAATCAGAGAACGGTATCACATTGTTTATGATGATGGACGGTGAATGAACAACGGTTAGATCATAGATGGGGGACACATGTAAATGGGGTTTTGTTGTATGGACGGTTAGGATCAGACTGTGATGTAAAAATATGACAATAACTTGTGGTTTTCGCTCAAAGTGGGAAAAAAAATACTCTTCAATTGACACGTGGACAAGTAAATTGAATGATGGTAAGGATTTCAATTTTTTTATTTATTTATTTTTTTTTGGTTTTTTCAACCAGAAAAATGATGTTACGAGGTGTCATCACCACATCCGTAGGCCCAGGTCCCGAAGTAGTCGGTTGCCAACCTGATTTAACCCAATCTATGGAAGGAGACCCACCACCAAGGCACCAGTGGAGCTCATCAACTGCTCCAGCCATGGTCAAGTTTTAATCAGAGTACAGCGCGAGGTCTCCGCAGAGAGCCTATGGAAAATCCAGGATTTTTTCGCGCCCCTCAAGAGTCAAACTTGACTCATGGCTGTAAGAAGGCAATGCCTTCACCACGGGCCACCACCCTCAGTGGTCCAAAAAAAAAAAAAAAAGGATTTCAAATTTTTTATTAACTGAATGATTAATTGACGAATTTTACTAATAATTCTTATAATTTGGAACTTATGTCACTTTATTCTTAGTTTTTTAATTATGACACATTTATTCTTAAATTTTGAATCTTATTTCAAAAAAAGACAATTAAAAATAGCATTACTTAATTTCAAGAGCAAAATCGTTAATTTAATAAAATATAAATTAATTTGACAAAAATAAATGTCAACAAAATATTTTAAAATTTTTAAAAATTACTTCTACCCCACCAAAGATAAAAGTATGTAAAATTGATAAATCTTTTAGATATTTTTTTTTATCAAATTAATTTTTATTATGCGTTTGAATAATGATTATATAACGGGTGGTTGTTAGAATTTTAATACGTAATCGTTATATTTAATATATGAAATATTTTTATTTTTTATTTTTTTGATTTAATGGATTGGTGTAATAATGATATTAAAGTTATTGCCATATTTGACTTTTGAAAAAATTGAAACTAATTTAATGAAAATAAAAACTACCCATTACATGATCATCATCCAAATATATAATAAAAATTAATTAAATAAAAATAAATAAATAAATAAATAAATGTCCACAAAATTTATCAATTTTACATAATTTTATCTTTAGTTGGTAGAAATAATTTTTAAAATTTCAAAAATATTTTTGACATTTATTTTTATCAAATTAGTTCATATCTTATCAAATTGACCATTTTGCGCTTGAAATTAAGCAATGATATCTTCAATTGTCCTTATTTTGAACAATATTCAAAATTCATAGTCAAATGCGTCACAATTGAAAAGTCATGAACCAAAGTGACACAAGCCCCAAACTATAAGGACCATTAGTATAATTCGCCCATAATCAAATATTTTATATGAGTTTTGTAGATCCTATACTTATGTAATTTGATAAAAAAATTAAAAATCTATAATATTTTTTTGAAATAAAATAAAAAAACTTAACTCGGTTAATAAATTTATTTCTTATCATAAAATTTACTTTAGTCATTTTAAAATTTTATAAAGTTGTGAATGTACCAAACCAACCTACTTTAAACACTACTCAATTTCTTTAAAATACAACTCATATTCTCAAATCATAGTTAGAAAGTCTTACCAAACGGAACCTAATTCTTTTTTCTTTTCTTTTTTTTAACTCAACACCTCTCTCCTATTAAAATTAGCTTTCAACTATCACAAATAATGACAATTTTATCTACAATTCATTACTACTAATACTATCTCTGGCCTTTACCACAACCTCTCCGTTTCCCTAGTGTCACGACCCAAACCCGCCCCTATAGGTTTAGCATCGTAACCGGCCAGTAATCCTTGGATTACCGAAGGCCTCTGAACAGATAAGCATATGATAAGGGGCTAGCGGAAGCAAATACATAAATATAGTTGTCCAATGAGCTGTGCTGACTTATATGAAACAGAATATTTTAAAAACTTTATATACATAACCATAAGTCAACCATTAACATATTATACCACACACATTACAGTATCTTAAATACAGCCAACATAATTAAAATAAAGTCTCATACATAAACAGAACTAATCAAAACTTGAACCCAAGACACTTCGGGAACCTCCTCGTAAGGCACAAAGGCTGGCTGACAACAGAACAGAACTCTAGGCAAAAGCCTTCGGGCTTGAACTCCAAAACGCTCACCTAAATACATATATATACAAACAGTGAGCTAAAGCCCAGTGAATAACATTAGGGTAAAGGGGTTAGTGAACGAATTCTGAACATTTTATACGTATAAAACAGATCATAGCATAATCATAGTCATCTCATATCAGAACATAATAATGGCATATCCCATAGAACATATCGAACATATCACATAACGTCTTCCGACTAGAGTAACCGGTCCCGGACACCGATTAAACACATATCACCACAATGAAGTGGCTAACGAGATCTCGTAAATGTCATGGACCCGCATTTTCATGCCATCTCCCATGACTTGGGACTATCTATGGATGCCATAATAGATTTCAAACTTGGAATGTTCGTTCACAGAAGCATATATTATTTCAGAAAACATAACATATCATATCTCGTTTGGAACATAATTTTATATAAATGTATCTTTACGATAACGTTACTCACAGTGGTTCCCGTAAATGGTCAATCAATCCTCGAGTCTTGACCTACAATCACAAAATACATAGCACAAAATATGTCTCATCATTACTCATTCATGTGGCCATACATGACTTAGCTTTCTCACTTTAATTTCCCATTCATTCCATGCTACATAACTTGTTCATAATGCCCATATACTCGGATTCTACACATATTACCTAATTCACTTACTTATGTTATTTCTTAGCTTATTAATCTTTAACGGCTCATAAATCATGCCTAAGAATGCCCATAAAGAGATGGGAGTGAAGATATGTGCTTAAAACATCTTTTGAAAACATGCTGAAAATAGGCTGGTGGCTAGAGCCAGCTTTTCTTGGCTAGAGCCAGCAGAAGGCAAAAACAGAGCTCGCTCGAGCCAAGACTTCTTCGCTCGAGCCAGCCTTTGGCAGAGTGCAAAATTCTGAGAGCTCGAAATGTTGGCTCGAGCCACCACTTCTTCGCTTGAGCCAGCTGTAAAATTCTAGGCAGCAAGCTCAACAAAAATGGCTTCCAAACCACCTCCAAACCTTGGGGTCTTGCATGATTTGATCAAACACACAAAAATAGCTTTAGAAAACTTCAATACAAGACCCTTGAAACATCTATTATTCAAAAACTCATCAATTCTTGAAAGGTTTGAACCAAAACTTCTTCATGCAATATTTTTCAACTCTTTTCATGGTCTTTCAAAACCCTTCAAACATGGAATTTTACTTTCAAAACTTGATCTAACATGGATGCATGCTAATTTCGTGGCCTAAGATCAACATAATAATAAATTTTATGATCAAAATGATGATACAACACTCCTACTTCCATGCATGTAGGAATCATGAGCAAATTCTTCATCTTCATAGCAAACCCATGTGAAATACATGCAAATGATCAAGGTACCTTCATGACTTCAACATTTAAACACATTATCTACATGCATTTTAGCTTAGGTTCTTACCTAGAGCCTTGATCTTGCCAAAATCTTGCACAATATAGATGAATTCTAGCAAAGTCTTCAACTTCCACCTTGAATCTACCCCTCTCTCTCTCTAAAATGGAGTTTCTCTCACTCTAAAATGCAAAACTTCAGATTTGGGAGCTCAAAGTGTTTGAGAAATGAGCTCAAGTGAGCTTAATGTGTCATATATAGTTTTAATGCCAAAATACATTAATTAAAACATAAGGCTTGCCAAATACAACTTAATTAAGCTTTAAATCATGAATAGAACTTAATTAGATACTAATCACGTAACATCTTGGACAAATACAATTAATCAAAGTTATCATAAAACTCAATTGTACTAATTTAATTATACTAATGTGAATTAAGCTCTGACTCCTGTTTAATTATTTAATTCCAACCTATTAAAATTAGCGAATCAGACGGAATCAATTTTTAATTAAACTTCTTAGACTGTTCCAAAAATTCTAATTAGTCAATCCATGTGCTCAATTCGGTTTCTGAAAGCATTTAGGCTAACAATTTCAGACCCAAAGTAGAAATCATGACAAATAATTTTCAAATCAAATAGATATGCACAAATTACTACAAAGCACATATCACAATCAATAATAACACATAATTCCATTTAAACACTTAGTTAGCATTCTTAATTACGAATTAGTAGCTAATTACGGACAAGGGTTATTATACCTAGCAACCCTCACTTTCTTATTTGCCACTTGTGCAATGCCCTTACTTACCAGCACTCTTCACCAACCTATTTTTCGCCACTAAAGTTCTCGTAAAACATTCTAAATTGCAATGAAAAGATGGATAAAGAGATTGCGAAAAATATGAGAGAAAGAAAGAGGTTGAACCGTGCTTTGGTGGCAAGGGTCTCCAAAATAGGGGTATACAGTGGTAAATTAAAAAAAAAATTAAAAATTTATTGTATAAAAATAAAAGCAATTCCTGACGTCAATTGAGTCTTCATTTGAGATTAATTTTTTTAACTTGACTTTTTTATTATTTGATTATTTTAATTTAGTTAAAAAAAATTATATGTGAAATGATGATTGATTTTATTTAATAATTAATTTGATAGTTGTAAGAGAAAATATAAAATTATTATAATTTAAATGTGATATTTTATAAAATTTTCTAAATAGCCAATTTTTTTAGTGCCTAAGGCCATTTTCAACATTTACTCAAATCTGTTGTGCAATTCAAATTTAATGAAAAAGACTTAAAAAGTGAGCTTCAACCCTGTCATCAAATGATATCAAATGAGACCATCTCCAACGGTTCATCAAACCCAGCATCAAATTTGAAATTTGGTGAAAAAGCTACTGTTTGGTGTTCCAACGGTTGCACCAAATCCATATCAAAATGAGATTTCAGCAAAAGTTTCACCAAACTGATGACAGACTCCGCATTTCACCAAAACACTGTACATGACCGTTGCCAGGAGACGAACCGGTCGACCGGCCGGTTGACCAACCGATCGCCCCACCAAAAGTTCAAACAGTTCCAAAAAAGGTTCAAACAGGTAAAAAAAAATTTTTTTGCCTAACTGGTCGACCACCAAAAAGGTTCAAAAAGTTCAAAAAATAAAATAAAATAAAAAAATTGCCTTGACCGGTTGACCGGCCGGTCAACCAACCGGTTGTCCCGACGCAAATTTGATGAAAAGGATTTGATACTGAACCATTGGAGCGCGAAGTATCAAATTAAGGAAATTGCCACTTTTTGACTCAGATTTGGTGAAACATCAGGTGAACCGTTGGAGATGCTCTGAAAGAAGCCACAGTTTTTTTTTTATCAAATCAAGAGAACAACCTTCTATTAAATTTTAGAATAAAGGTTGAGACCCCCTTTGGGGGTCACCCCCTTCACCCCTTTTAGTTTTGATTGGTCAACTTTTCTGTTTTTTTTCTTTTTCTTTTTCTTCTCACCTAATCCCCAACCTCCATGTGTGTGAGGGGGTTGTGGGGGTGGGTGTTTTAAGGGAGTCTAAATCAATGCCCTAAATTTTATAAGTGATTGTTGATATATTACCAAAAGGGGCTCTGCTGGGGACCCCCAGTGACCGCCAGTGCCACATGGGCGGCTGCCATTGGTTGAAAACCCAAAAAAAAAAAAAAAATTTGGGCCAATGAGAAGAGACCCCAGCACCCCCACCGGGGGTCTCATGCATTTTCCTACCAAAAGATCAAACTCGCAAACAATCAATTTTGGCTGAAAATTTAATGTTCACCATGCAATCAATAGAATTGATGAAAATAATTAAAATATATATATCAAATTGATTTTTTTTTTTTTTCAAATTTAATGAATGATTTGATAAATGAATTTAGGATTGTGCAAAATACCGCCAAATTCGCTAAAACTGTATCGATCCGCATCAATTCGTTGCGCTCTAACTGCTAACCACGGTTTAAACTTTAAAATTTATAATTCGCCAACTGAACTGCTCCGCTCCGCTATAGTTGATACATATATATTTTTTAACCTCCAATGAGATATCAATGTGAAAATGAGTGTGAGAGAGATTTAAGATATAAAATTTATTACAAATTAATAGTTATATATATGAAACATATTATGTAAAATTATTTTGTGTTATATATATATATAAAATATTATACAAATTAGTGTTATATATTATGCAAATGTATGATAATTAGTTAGAATATAATTCAATCCGGCAATCCGCCAAGAACCGCCCAAACCGCATTTTATCAATCCACTAATCTGCCAACCCACCATTCGGTTTGTAATTTTACTCTCAAATCCTTCGAACTGCACCACACACACTCCTAAACGAATTCCCAACAAGGTAAACACTCCATCTTCACCTCTCTAATAGTAGACCGAGAAACTCCCCCTAAAACCCTAAACGCCCCTCTCCTTCCATCAACGCTCACAAAAATTAACAATTACCCTTTACGTTGGGAATGAAAGACACACACAAAAGCCATGGAAGAGCCAGTGAAAGGAACATTCAAATCGAAAACGATTCAGCTTAATCAGTTAAGTTAAAAAATTAATCAATTTACAATAAAATTAATTAATTAAAATTTTAAAATTTAAATCATCTTGAACTGAAACATGCACAATACTATAATATTAAATGAGAGTATAAAATTCATTTTATATAAGTGAAATAACCCACTTTTTATTTCTTTTCTCGATGTGAGATTGTAATTATTTTAAAGTTAAATATTACGAGAGTTTCAAAATATCATACAAAAATAATTTTAAAATCAAAACGTGAATTGTAAAATAAAAGTTAAATGGAAGCTAACCGATAGAGATTTTCTTAATTGTTTAAAATTAAGAAAAAAAAAATTGGTATTGATTATAAGTGTCACGACCCAAACCCGCCCCTATAGGTTTAGCGACGTAACCGGCCAGTAATCCGTGGATTACCTACGGCCTCCAAACAGATTAACAAAATATTAAGGGGCTGCGGAAGCAATAATGTAAAATAAACAAGGTCCAATGAGCTGTGATGACATACATGGGACAGAAAATTTTAAAACTTATTTATATACATAGCATGCCAGTCAAAGTACACCAATATGTACAGAATATTTACATAAGTACATCCCAAGATCCGACTTTACAAAAACACTACCACTGACTAGCATGAAGTACAAAACTGCCACGGTGTTAGGCTTCAGGCGGAACCTCCTCGGGAGGCGCAACATGTGGCTGACCAAAAACAAAAACAGAAGGCCATCAACTCTGGCCAGGGTCTTGTGCCGGCTCACCTACATATATATAAAATACTGTGAGCGAAAGACCAGTGAATAATAACAGAGTAAAGATTTTTAATGAATGATGCCCATCACAGAGTTAGAAACCAAGGTTCATATCAGAAACACAATCATATCCGAAATAGAGTCTTATGCATTTTCAGATTTCAAATCAGAACAGATACAGATACATACTTGTTTTTATATTCATACTCATATTTTTTTTTTTTTACATAAGATTGTATGTGGTACACCCATTAGCTAACAGATCAGATTGGTCTAGAGACCACAGACAGAGTTGGTACCAACGACCAGGAGGGTCCATATCTTGCGCGCAAGTAGCCATGGTATTATTACCCCTAGGCAATGGCCAGATACAGATAACCACGGTATTGTTTCCCCCGGGCAAGGGCCAGATCCACGGTATTATTTCCCCCGGGTAAGGGCCAGATCCACGGTATTATCTCCCCCGGGTAAGGGCCAGATCCACGGTATTATCTCCCCCGGGTAAGGGCCAGATACTAAGGGTGCCACAATTACTTTTCAGAAAAACTGGACATTCATTCATTCATTTCCAACATATCATAGCTTTTCGAGAATCAATCATTTTGTATCATAGTATACTGAAAATACATAACATTGAACATAACTTTACAAAGTTATTACTCACAGTGGGCGTTGATACCAGTAGACAAAATCAAGAGGGTCAAACGGATTGTGGCACGTGACCTACATAACACATCACGGATACACACTTTGAAACACGCTCTCCAATCGTACAAAACTTACATCAACGATTCTAAGTGTGTACCTAACCCCTTACCCTTAGTATGGAGTCTTAATCATGGCCTAGGAATGCCTAGGATGGAATGAGGGTGCAAAATTGCCTTAGAAAACATTTTTCAAAAGTTGCTGAAAATAGGAGCCTCGCTCGAGCGAGCCTTCCTTCGCTCGAGCGAGCTTCCAAAATCAAAGGCTTCGCTCGAGCGAGAAATCCTTCGCTCGAGCGGTCTGTCGAAACAGTAAAAATACTGAATGCTGCGATTTTACGCGCGATGGTCGCTCGATGCTCGCTAGAGCGGAGCCCTGGACAAAGGTGCTCGCTCGAGCGAGGAAGCCAAATCTGGAATTTCCAGATTTGCCTTCCAAGTTCGAACCAAGCATTCTTCAACCAAAAACTCAACCTCTTAGGCCCAAATTCTGGGAAAACATTTCAAACTCATAGTACATCAAGTTTCAAGAGTCAATTTATAAAATTATTGCCCAAGAGTGAGTCAATTTGAGCACCATTTCCATAAATTGTCAAGAATCAAGTTTAAACAAACATGCATGAGTTCCAATCCATTTCAAAGCTTCAAATCATGATCCAATGCAACATTTAACTCAGAAATTTGTTGTCTTCAAAGGCTTTAGCAAAAATATGCACATGCATGTAGAAATTTAACACCCAACAACTTCAATTCCTATGAATGTGTACATGCATGTATGTTACACTACCCAATTCAACAATTTCAAGCTAAATCTAAACTTTAATCCTCCATATGTCATGGAAATATGCAAGAACTAGTTTAATCACATGAAAGAGGGGATGAATTCTCACCTTTAAGTCTAGAATGTCAAGCTTAGAGGCTCTAACACACACACACCTCTCCAATCCTCTCCAAGATCAAGCCAAATCACTTGTTGAGTTCAAAATTCCCAATACTACACCAATTTTCCCTTCTCCTCTGTAACGCCCTCAAAAATAAACCCATAATAGATAATATAAGCATGCATTATTATATTAAAACAATAATATAAATCCATCCATCAGAGTAATATGAAATAAACATCATAATAAATGCCCTACGGGCTTACATCTTGCCAAGCCAACACTTGGATACAATTTACTGAGTTCTAACTCAAAACAGATAAAGCCCTAGGCTTGAAGGATTACAATGTTCAAATAAAACAAATAACAAATAAAACCAGTCTTCAAATTCAATTCCTCACAAGCTAAGTCCTTGGAGGGAGTGAACCACCTGAACCTGAAAAATAAAGTTCCCATATAGGGTGAGCCACAGCCCAGTAGAGAAATACTAAACCAAGCATAAGCAATAACTAAAGCATTAGCATCTGATACATGGTTAACACACTATAATCAAGTTACAATATTCATGACACGAATGTCTACACTGCCTATGACACATTGTCTATGGCACATTTTACTTTCCACTTATGGCTCAGAACCTGGCCAAATAACTCAACAGGGTTTCATCTTTTATTACCATTACTTCCAATTCAACAGGAATAACAATTCAAGTTAGACCTAATCATAACAAATACACATAGTGGTATTGTATCATTCACAATCAATTCACTTCCATACTTCCCAACTGATACACATTTTAGTGATGTATCATATTCACAATAAATAGAAATATATCTATTAATCAATAAGCACACATAAGAGTGATGCTACTGGAGTCCATCCCCTATCTCCTCCAAATAAATCCGGTTTAGAGGTCCATCCCCTATCTTCCCCTAAACCGTGGAGTTCATCCCCTATCTCCTCCAACACCAATGCATATGCAATAAAACACACAATTGCCATATACAACACATAATTAATACCCAAATGTTCTGTATTAACTCAACAGTCAAACAATTGACTCAATTCCAGTTATACCTAAGCCGCATGCAAGGTCTACAACAATCAATGGCTATCCTCCACCGATAGCCCAAAACAGTTATTTCTAAACAAGAAATAAATATATCATTGAATGTAAATTTAACATTCCCAATTCTATGAATTAAACCAAATTCCACATTATTCCTTTAAATTAATTATACAAATTAATCTAAACCAAACCCTAAGGTTTCTTCCAAAATTACCAAACTACCCCCACATACCAAAATTACCAAACTACCCCCCCACATACCAAAATACTAACACTTATGATTAAAGCGTATAAATGGAGTAGGAAATCCCTACCTCGAATATATAACTCAGAAAGAAGAAGAAGGAGATGATGCCTAAACTTCAAAGTGCTCCAAACCACGAATTTCTCAGATTAAATGAAAGCCCTCACTCCCCTCTATCTTATTTATAAAGCAACTAGGGCAAAAACCCACCCTAACTAGATCAAACCTAGGAGAGAAGGTGTTTAGAGAAAGAGAGAACTCAGAAATTAGGGTTTTTGGATCAAAAGGGGCTGAAAAACTGTTTTAAAATACGCTGCTGCGTATTTATACCTGATAGGCTCGCTCGAGCGAAGACCTGGTCGCTCGAGCTACCAGACACAGAAAATCCTCGCTCGAGCCAAGAAAGGCTCGCTCGAGCGAAGAACTAACAGTTCGCTCGAGCGAAGAGAAACTCGCTCGAGCCAGCTAACACTGCTCTCAGGTCTAGCACTGGACGCAATCCTCGCTCGAGCCAAGAAATGCTCGCTCGAGCGACGGACCAAAAACAAAGGCCTCGCTCGAGCGAAGATAAGCTCGCTCGAGCGACCAAGCCAAAAACTGAACATCAACTATTGGTTTTTAAACCCAACTAACCTGCAATTAACCTGCCTAACATATTCCACAACTCACAACTGAAGAATTACAAGACAACAACAGCAACAATATGATAATGGAATCTACGGAACTTAAGTCCGGAAACACTAATCAAATGGGAAAAGACCGGGGTCGCTATATCCTCTCTCTCTAGTCGTTGGTCTCTCAAGAGTATGAAAGCAAAATGTTCCAAGACTAAGCTCCTAATTGTCTAAGTTAGTGGCCTTCAATGGCGTAATCGTAAATAAGCTAGGTTCATTATTAAAATGTTATCTAATTAAATTTAAACATTCCAAATCGAATTTTAATTGAACCTACCATAAAATCACATAAAATCTAACTAGGCTAAAACGCCAATCAATTCCGAAATCGGGCGCCGATAAGGCTTCCAATTTGCAGATTAAAGTTTAAAACACAAATAGATGTTTTGACACCAAACAGTTAGAAACACGTAATTCATGCAATGCACATGCAATTAATTCTAGATTTCCCTTTAGTTATTATTAGACATAATTACGTTCTAATTAGCGTTAATCAGGGTCGGGGTTATTACAATAAGGCTTCTCACTAAAATATTCATTTGCTCATATAAATGGGAGTATAATATTCACTTTATATAAGTAAAACAATTCATTTTTTTATTTCTTTTCCCAATGTGGGATTGTAAAATAAAAGTTAAATGAAACTAACCAATGGGGATTTTTTTAATTGTGTAAAATTAAGAAATTTCAATAATTTATATAAAATTGTAGCATAAGATTCACTTTATGTAAATGAAACAAATTCATTTTTTTTCACCCGATTTGGGATTGTAAAATAAAATGTAAATGTAAGCTAACCAATGGAAATTTTCTTAATTGTTTAAAATTAAGAAAATTCAATAATTTTAGAATAATGGTTTTGAGTTTATAGAATGTTTTTCCCTTAAAACCCCCTTTATAAGATTCATTTTATATAAGTGAAACAGCTTACTTTTTATTTATTTTCCCAATGTGAAATTGTAACATTTTATATAAGTGAAACAACTCACTTTTTCTTTATTTTCACGGTGTGAGATTGTAATTATTTTAAAATTAAATATTATGAGAGTTTCAAAATCTCATACAAAATTATTTTTTGAATCAAAACTTCTATGTGGGATTGTAAAAAAAAAAAGTTAAATGAAAGTATTAAAATTAAGAAAATAAAAAAAAATGAGTATAAGATATTGATCATAGGGCTTCTCACTAAAATCTCATTTTGCTTATACAAATGGGAGCATAAGTGAAACAATTCACTTTTTATTTCTTTTTCAGATGTGGGATTGTAAAATAAAAGGTAAATGAAAAACTAACCAATATGAATTTTCTTAATTGTTCAAGATTAAAAAAAAAATCAATAATTTTATAATAACGGTTTGGAGCTCCTATAAAATTTCTTTCTAAAAAACTCATTTTCCTTATATAATATATAGATAGATAGTGAAACAAACTTTGCTTTCTCTTTTTTTCCCAATGTGGGATTATAAAATAAATCATAAACTAATTAGTTTTATTTTTATATGATTAAATGGAAGTTAGCCAATAGAATTTTTTTAAATTGTTTAAAATTAATAAAATCACTATGAGAAATAGCGATTAAACCGGTGAATCGATCAAACCCAAAATGGTTCAGACTAATCAGTTAGGTCAAATGACCAACCAACTTATCCAAAAATTAATTAATTAAAACTTTTAAATGTTACTTTAATTTTAAAATTTAAATTGTCTTAAATTGAAATATATACAATACTATTAAGATTCATTTTATATAAATAAAAAAACTCACTTTTTTTTTTCTTTCTTTCTAATGTGGGATTATAAAATAAAATTTAACAATTATTTGGGTGGAAAATTTATTTCTAATCAAGCAATCTCATCTTTCAATATTTAATCATATCAATCTTTAGTTTATTTCATATCAAACAAATTTAATCAATATATTTTGATAAAACTACTAAAATTGCGGTTAAACCAACAAATCAATGAAATAAAAAATGATTTAGCCTAATTGGTTAGGTCATAATTAATTAATTAAAATTTTTAAAATTTAAATTATATTGAATTGAAACATACACAACACTACAATATTAAATGGGATGGGAATATAAGATTCATTTTATATAAGTAAAATAACTCGTTTTTTTCTTTCTTTTTTGATGTGAGATTATCAAATAAAAACTGGTCAATGGAGATTTTCTTAATTGTTTAAGATTAAGAAAATCAATAAAATTAGTATGAAATGTTGAAACTCTCACAAGGCTCTCACTAAATGGAATGATAGTATAAGATTTTTTTTATATGAGTAAAATAACTAATTTTTTTCCCTTCTTTCGTGATGTGAGACTATCAAATAAAAGTTAGCCAATGAAAATTTTCTTAATTATTTAAAATTAAAAAAATCAAGAAAATTAGTATGAGATGTTGAAACTCTCACAAGACTCCTTTCTAAAAACACCTTTTTGTTTCTTATATAATGTATACATAGGTAGGATGTGATATTTTGTAAAATTTACTAAGGCCTCGTTTGGAAACATGTTATTTTAGTGATTTTTTGGCTAAAATACGAGGTAAAAAAACTAATATATTTGGGATGAGTTTTTAGTTTTTTACGAAAAAATATACAAAAAGTAGAGAGAAAATGAAATATTTGACTTTTTAGTATAGATTGATGGTTTTTTGATTTTTTTAATGACTTTTTGACTTTCAAATTAAAAAATAATGTTGTCAAACGAGACCTAAATAGCCAATGTTTTTAGTGCCCGAGGACATTTCAAACATTTACTCAAATCTATCCACTATTGTTAGTGCCTAAGGTGATTTGCAATATTTACTCAAATTTATCATGAAATTCAAATTTAATGAAAAAAAACTTAAAATATGAGTTTCAACCCTGCCAACACCCGATATCAAATGGAATAAGCAACAATTTTTTTTATCAAATAAAGGGAACAATCTTCTATTAAATTTCATAGGTGGTTGTTAATAGATAACTGAATGAATAAACTTCTGAACAATTAATTTTAAATGAAAATTTACTCTTCACCGGACGGAAAATAAAATTAATAAAAAAAATTAAAGTATATAATATCAAATTATTATTTTTTTTTCAAATTTAATAAAAGATTTGATAAACAAAATAGTCCCAAGAAGGTAAACACTTCCATCTTGGTCTCTCTGATGGTAGACCAAGAAACTGGTTGGTGAATTTTGTGAGAAATTTAAAAAAGAAAATATATATATACTATTCACATTTTACTTATCTTTACTATTTCTCACTCCCAATCCCTATTCGAATCCCCAACCAAACTCAGCTAAACCCCTCTCTCTTTCCATCAACGCTCACAAAAATTAACGATTGCGCTCTACACTGGGCACGAAAGACACACAGAAGCCATGGAAGAGCCAGTGAAAGGAACAGTAACATCACTGTCGTCCCTGTTCCCCCCTGAGGAAGCCCATAAAGCCTCAAAGCGCGTTCAGGACACCATCGCCGATCGCCACAAAGATCTCGACCAGCTTCGAGAGTTCATAGACGATAACACCAGCCTCATCAATCTAGTCCAGAAACTCCCCGAAGAACTCCACCACGACATCATGGTAATCACCCCCCGAAACCCACTAATTAGTGCCAAAAAAATACTCACACATACACATGGGTTCGTAGATTTTGTCGCGTTTTTAGTCTTTGATTGTTCTTTTTGGGGATGGTTTGCAGGTTCCATTTGGGAAAGCCGCCTTCTTTCCTGGTCGTTTGATTCATACCAATGAGTTCTTGGTAATTTCATTTTTAATCACACTGTGTTGTTGTTAAATTGCAAATTCCTTTTTTGGGTATCAATCCATCGATCTCAATTGTATACATGCAACTACTCTTTTAAGTTTGTATCAATTTTTTAATATGAATTGTTCATACCAATGTGTTCTTGGTAATTTCATTTTTAATCACACTGTGTTGTTGTTAAATTGCAAATTCAATTTTTGGGTGTCAATCAGTCATGCAATGCAACTACTCTACGAATGGATAGTTTCTTTAATTGACAGGATTGTTTTGCCTCCAAAGCAATCAAACTTTTTCAAGTTCTTGGAAACAGACTCTTCCTTTCATGAAAATCTTTTTATGATGTGCATATTAGTAATTTTAATTTAGGGTCTGTTTGGTTGTTAAAATTAAATTATTAATTGACTAGTTCAATGTCTGCATATTTGTAAACGAAATTATCCAAAATTTGTGTAGGCATTGAACATAATAGATTTCGAGTCTTCTATTTCTAGATTGGGTAATTATAATAGGACACTACACACCGTTGGTCCCCATTAATTGAGGGTGCTGTAAACTTATTTTCCTCACGAAAATTTACGGGTTTTTTTTTTTTTTTTGTGGGTTTGTAAGTTTTTCATCTTGAAACAAATTTAAATTTTCATAAAGAAAGGTAATTTGCATTTCTACAACTAAACACATTTAATTCTAAATAGGCCTTAAAGAGCTAATTCCAAAATTGCTTAATCCACTTCTTTGGGGACAATTTAAAAGCCCCTTAATGATTAATTTAAGGGTAAATAATAAAGACAGTGTAAAAGGTCATAGTTATCTTATTAAGAATTTAGATGACGAGATAGGCTATTGCCTGATTAGATCCCTGTTATATATGACTTGATATTTTTTAGAAAGGTTTTTGATTTATTTTGGAGGGCCAATCAGCTTTGCATAGGCATTCATTTGCCAATCTTTGGCTTTGGGGACTTCTAATATGATTTTGGGGCCAATCATCTTTGCCAATCTCAACCATTGTCTAGAATAATTTGTTCATGATATTTACTTTGTCACTCTGGAATAGTATTTCTCTGAAATGATTTTGTGAGCTACATGACATAATATAATTTATCCTTGCATGTTATGATTACTTTATTTGCAGGTTCTCTTGGGAGAAGGTTATTATGCTGACAGAACATCTAAACAAACCATTGACATTTTAAAAAGAAGAGAGAAATCTTTGGAATCCCAAGTTGAGTCCCTTAAGGCTGCGATGCAGGATCTGAAGGCTGAGGCTTCATTTTTTGATGCCACAGCTGCAGAAGCGGCAGTATGTCTTTCAATTCTGTTGTTTTGTGGAATTTAAACAAATTTTGCTTGAATTAGCAATTTTTCATTGCTTTTTATTGAGCCCAAACCTTGTTTGGTTGAGTTTTCAAAAACTGTTATAAAATAAATAAGGAAAATGTATGTGATGAAAAAACAATCACCCTGTTTGGTTGAGTTTTCAAAGACTTTCTTCTTCTTCTTCATATTATATATAAGAAAAACAGAAAACAGTTTTTGTGCCTATGCTTGTTCTCAACTTCTTATCCAGACTTTTAAGGGCAAAATGATCTGTCCATCCTAACCTCGAAGGACAAAATAACCTGTCTTTGTGCTTGATGTGGTGGGCTTACCTATGTAATCACGTTATTTGTTCTACGAATTTTCATCTTGTTCTTTTTTTTTTTTTTCACATGCCAATGTTCATCTATTGATATTTTCATTCATGGGTAAAACAGGAGGGTCTTGTGGAGATAAGAGAATATATTGACGAAACTCCTGTTGAGAAGGTGTCGAAAGCAGGCAGGTTCTCGCCTTTTATTATCTTTGATTATCCTTCGAAATTTTGGACTGCAGTTGAATTTGTATGTGTTTGGGGGATTTTGCTTACTGTTTTTTTGTGTTGGGTTTATATGCTATGTGATGTATTTATAGTTTTAAAAGTTGATAAATTAATATTCTACTTGTTTAAATAAAACTTATTTTTTCTTTACTAGTCATCATTTAGAGCAAAGTAATTTTTACTAGATAGTTGGAGGATATGGGTATTGGACCGGTGTTTGTTATGTTCAAGTAGCACCTGTAATATCATGGAAAAAAAATGTTTGTTACCCATCAGTGAAAAATAATTCATTTCTAGTTCTTGGTTATTGTGAAATGCTTTGTGGTTTGCCTCATTGTTACATGTGCAGTAGCTGGTTCTTTTTTGCATGTCTTTATTTCTACGCTCCAATCAGCTGACTTCTTTGGGTGACAAAGGCATTTCTATTGGACTTCTAATTTCCAGTGTTGAGATTGTTGTTATTGAGGCAGTAATACTCTTTGTATGATTTCAGGTACAGCAGAACCAGATCCTCCTAATTTTTCTGTGGCAGACAACATGAATGCTGTTGTTGAAGATGAAGATGAAGAATATGCCCGTATATTGTCCAAGATGGATGAACTTGAAAGAGAAGAACTTGCAGCCGAAAGTGTCAATGAGGTTGATGAAGATGAAAATGAAGACAATGCTCGTATGATGTCCATGGTTGATGAAATTGAGAAAAAGGAACTTGTAGTTGAAAGTGTCAGTGGGTGCAACGAGGATGAGCACACCAAAGCTGATTTTGGTGGCTATAAAATCCAATCTTCTCTTGATCAGAAGGCCAGAAGTTCAGAGGTAATGTTTAATATAGTTGATTTTTCGCTTGAAATGTGGAACTAATAGCTCCTCCACCAAATTTGCATTAGATGTTTACTGAGTTTCAGGAACTGATCAAATAGGGCCATCAGTTAAGTAATCCACCCAAGCAGCCAAAGGATGAACATACAATTAGTAAAAAGCTTACACGTAAGGTCACTTTTCAACAAGATTCGGACAGCCAGGTGAATGTAATAGCCGTATCTTCACCATTGCTTTCCTTGTCTAGCTATTTTGCAGATTTTGCTTACTACATGTCTGATGAGCTTATTCTTCGAAACACATGTTCACATTCATTTCTTTGTTCATTTATGAAAATTCAAAATGCAGTTTGAAGGTTTTAAGGTGCAATCAGTATCTGAAGGTTAGTCTGATGCATTCTCTGTTTTTCTGTACATGCATCATACATGGTTGCATATTACGTTTGTTGTGTTGAATTTGCAATTATATTGTTATATATATATAGTTTTCAGAAATAAGTTGTGAAACAGTCTGGGATCTTTTATGTACTCCCGCTCTCATTTTATCTTAGTTGACAACACACAATTTAAGGAAGCATCTTTGGACAATAAATTTACAAAATGGCCTTTTTATTTGAATATATATATTTTGGGGAATGGGATTCTACATGCAGAAACTCAAAGAAGAGTAACATAGGAAGCTGACTAAATTCCTTAGATTCTTAGTAGTTTTCAAGGTTATCATGATTTTATTTTATTTTTGAACAGCAACAATTTAGTATCATGATTTTATTGGGGGCATGCTCTCTTTTTGCAATGCTGACAAGGATCTTAAATTTTGTATTTGAAATTATGCTGTTGAGATTGTAGAGCATATTACATCCACCCGTAGTTGTAATTCTACCTTAACTTGTTTCCATTGATTGGCTTGTCATTATCTAATTGCAGATAAAGTTTCAAGTGATAAAAGTTTCGCACTTAATAAGGCCAGTTCCGCTGAGAAGCCTTTGTTACTTCCTGAAGTCAAGGAGAATGATCAAGTGGAACCCCAGTCAAAAAATAAGGTATTGCTCGCTTGATTCCAGTACCAACATGCTTGCTACTTGAAACAAATTTTTTTTTTTTTTCCCTTTCCCCAAATGGAAAATGCTTGTGTTCTGGTCAATAGTCTTAAGTAGATAGATGTGTTACTGGTTGAGAATATAAGCTCTATCCTTTTCCGGCACTGGTTTAAATTAGTTATGTAATCATTAATAATGTAAGCTCTTTCTCTCATTTGTGAAGTTGCAGGCTTTTACAGGTTCGATTGTGGAGCACACTCACAACTTAGAAACAAGTCCAAGGGAACGAACGACTGCTTCGTCTAAGGTTGATCTACTGCTGCCTTTTATATCCATACATAATTTTTGTGATCCTTGTTTCTTTGCGAACTTTAATTTTGAATATTTTCTTCTTTTTTTTTTTTCTTTTTCATTTTTCTTTTTGTCTTTTGTAGTCTACTACACCCCAAACGTCAAAACCAGTATCCAGATTCAAGATGCAGAGAAGATAGCCATTGATACTTTTAAAATATGAAGAAAGAAAAGATGTTAAAAGGTCCAGCTTGTCATTGTAGATTGGGCAGTTTCTGTGAACCTCAAACGTGAAAAGGTGTAAGGTAGTGATCGGTGAGGCGGAGAAACATGATAAATTTTGTCATATTTCTATCATGTCATATTATTTAAAGGACACAGGATTCTCTATTCTAAAATCTCTGTCCCTGTTCCCAATGCACGTTCTTAGTTGCATTGGGGACAAGTATTTTGAGATAGAGGAAGGTCATGAAGTTGATTTTCAATAGATAGGATTCGAGTTTAAATCAAATATTATCACATGGTTTGCACTTTTGACAAGATTAAATCCAAAAGCCCACCAGCTCGAGTTGATATTAGGAAAACCCAAAACATGGAATGGATTAAAATTAAATCAAATTAAGTTTGTGTTCCAATCATGATTAAATATTGAGTGTAATGGAACCACCTTGTGAAGTGGTATTACCAACTAATGATTAGATGGACACTTCATCTCTCATTAATCCAATTGCATTGCAATGGGAGATTTTTTTATTTGTTGATGATGTCACATAGTATTATTTTTGTTATATGAATATGTTCTGTTATTTTTTAAGGTTTTTTCTTCAGCAAACATTTTTATTTAAGGTGATCATATTACTTTTCTTTATTGTTACATTTACAAGTTTTTGTTGCACAGAGAATTAAATTGCAGTTGAAAATTGAATCGCATATTTTAGGCCAAGTTTGGCAACTCAAAAATAATCCATCTTTTTATCTTTTTATCTTTTTTCCATCACATCGCATCTCTATTTTTCTGTACATCTTTTTGTAAAAAGACAAAAAGTATATTTATTTAGGTCATTCCAAACAACCCCTTAGAGTAGACATTTGAAGAGACGAAGAAAAAGTAATTGAAATATATGTTCATTGTTTTCATTTTCTCATTTCTTTTTTCTTTACAAATTTTTTCCTAAATTTTTATCCAAACATAGTAGTAATAACACAAACCGGTCGGCGTGGAACCAAGTGGAATCATCAAGTCTGCTATAATAGATCAAAATGAGTTTCAATTTCAACATTCTTCTTTTAGAACTCATCTTAATGTTCATACAATTGCAGCCCTCAGATTTGAACAAAGTGTTTTTGTTGAGTGATAACAAAATCATCAAATGTATAACTTATTTGATTTTGGTATACTTGGTCTATTAAATGACACGACGTGTGGTAAGTCCAAAATTGAATGTTTTAGCATTCAAACTTGGACATTAAATTTTTCTTTGGGTAAATTACAAAAAAAAAAAAAAAATTTAAAATTTAATCTTTTTAACAAATCAAACTCGAAGTTTTAAACTTTTTCAATTTAAACTATACACCTTATATATTATTTTCAACTAGTGGTAAACATGTGCTATGCACGGGATGTGAAAAAATTAATAACATACTTCTAAAGAAAATAATATAAATAGTTAGATTTTTGTATGCAAATTATGAAAATAAAAAATATTGAAACATACAATTTAAGTTTCACAATTTGTGTATCAATTTTTTAATTTGTCACAACTTCAATTACATAATTTTCAACCTCCTTGCCAGAATTGCAAATTTTGGCGAGCTCAACTCGAACAACTTGAGTCAAGCCTGGAATTTTATAAAGATTGGGTAAAATAATTTTTAATTCGATGAGAACCTATATAAAAATTCAAAAATTTGAATTAAATTTGAGTAGACTTAACACTAAATAACTTAAGCAACTGAAACAAAACTGTATATATAAATATATAAAATTATTGCTACTTTATTTTTTAAAATAATAAATAAAATTAATTAAAATTTTAATATTAATGAACAAAAGCAAAAGTAATATGCTTAAGTTTTTTCAATAGAACTTTTAAAAAAAAAAATGTTTAAAAATACACATTTTAGAAAGTTATCATCAAATAAGTTGATATTAAAAAAATTACAATTTATAATGACATAAAATAATTTAAATATGATTTTTCAGAAATTATTTTTAATTTGAAAATTACAATAAATATTTAAATAGAATAAAAACAATTTTTTTACAAAATTAAAGTATTTAAATAAAAAAAGGGTAAGAAGAAAATTTAGAATGGCATTTTTATTTGATTTGAAAATTTTAGTTGAATAATAAATTATCGCTTATAACCCTCATCTTTTTTTAATAAAAAAAGAAGTTTTTCAAACCATCATTGTGAATAGAAAAATAGCATTTCTTTCTATTTTGTTTTAGCAAAAGTCACATTTTAGTAATTTGAGGCCAAAAAAATTCTTTTTTATTTTAATTTGTTTAATTGACAATTGAGATTAAAAATAAAATTAATAGGATCCAAAATGTTTAGCAAGTGCTAACAAATCTAGATGAATAATAAATTATCACATGTAACTTTCATTTTGTTTAATCAACAATTGAAACCCCCTCCAAAAAAAAAAAAAAAAAAAAAAACAAACAAACAAACAAAAAAACAAACAGAATCCACCATCTTAATGTTTTTGTCTTTTGTTAAAAAATGTATATATTTGTATTAAAAAAATTTATTGTTCAAGCCCTTGAAGTTTAAAAGGATATAAATTTTTTTTATAAAATTTAAAACCAAAAGAGGCAAAAATAAAAATATAAACTTTTAATAGTGAATAATAATTTGAATACTTGTATTTAATAATATATTATATTTAGACCAATAATATTATGATATATCGGTATGACACATGTGAATATTGATCTCATTCTAATTATAGTAGCATAATTTAAAGAAGAATTTAAATTTAAATTTTTATTTTGTAATTCAATAAATGATTCTGAATTTAAGGAATGAATATTGATCTCATTCTAATTATAGTAACATAATTTAAGGAAGAATTCAAATTTAAAATTTTAGTTTAAGAATATAAAATTAATTTATAAACCAATCAGATTATGACACATACTAATATTAAACAAAATTAAAAAATGATAAAAAAGAATTACAACTTTTAGCCTTATCAAGATGACAATATTTTATAATTATAATAATATATAGATATAGATAAATCATGCAATAGATCATTATTTAAAACTTATAAATTATGAGATAGATCATTATAATTTTAAATTTAAATTAATGGATTGCTTTCTATATAATGCCCCTCAAATTTAAATTTTGAAATGGATTAGTGTATTTTTTATTTGTTGGGTCATTTTTTAATAAATCCTCTTTCTTAGTATTTTTTTCCATCTAACTCATATTCTTTTTGAGTATTCCATTAAGTCATGTTTAATGTAATATGAACAAATCATTACTTCTAATTTTTTGAACATGCTTCTATTTTGAAACTAATACATAACAATAGTCCCTCATTTTATGCAGAAAATCTCTCTCATTCTAAAGAGAAATTTTTTCTCTTATTCCATGGAGAAAATCTCTTATTCTAAGGAGAAAATCTCTTCCACATTCCATGGAAAAAATCTCAAATTATGAATTTTGAACCTTTTTATAATTTGAAAATTTTAAAAATAATGTAACAAAAAATTTGAATGAAAATCAAAATACAATGTGAATGTTTATAGTAAACAACAAGCATACAATTAACTTTTGAAAAAAATAAAACATATACTAAAGTACATTGTGAAAGTACATTGTGAATGTTCACAATAAACAACAAACATATAACTTACCTTCAAAAAAATAAAATTCTTACTAAAATACAATGTGAATGTTCACAATTTATAATTAACCTACAACTAGCCTTAAAAAAAAAAAAACTCATGCCAATGTAAACATTTACACTGCAACGTGAAAACATAAAACAAAATTAAAAAAAGTAAAAAACGACTATTTCAATTGTTTAACGGTAACAAAAGTGATTGTTCAACTAATAAACATAGTAACAAAAACAACAAATATACTTAACTTCTGAAAAACAAAACTTATACCAAAATATAATGTTAATTGAGAGGGTAATTTATATGAAAATTGGGCCGAGCTGGGCCATGGGCCGTTATGGGCCAACAGTACGAAGGGTTGAGTAAAGAGGTGTAAAGTTACTCCGGTCCGCAAGAGGTGTAAATTTACTCCGGTCCGCGAAAGGTGTAAAATTACTTCGATCCCAGAGAACCTGCGGTAAGTTCAGTCGTCACTCAAAGTTATCCCGGTCGGGACCGTAGTATTGGTTATACCGGTCAAGACATACTATGGTTAGCATTAGGAGAGCCGAGGTAAGAGCAGTAAATGGAACAGCCGAGCTAAAGTTATCTCGGTCTAGTCTGCGGTTTAGCATAGCCATGCTTACCTCGGTCATATTGAAGTCTGACCATGGTAAAACCATCTCACTTGGTTTAAAGCAGTGAGGAGGGTGTTGATGGATAAGCCTTATCTGTCAGGAATATAAATCCTAGAAGGACTCTACCTGGAGGAGTAAGAGTCCTATTAGGATTGTGCTACACAGAACCTATAAAAGCTCACAAACATCACCTATGGAGAGGTAACACAACTTTGATTCTCGAATACACAGAGCTTTTGTCTATTTGTCTATTTTTGCTGACTTAGGCATAGGAGGGGTATCCGGCACACACCCGCCGGCTAGCTCACGTTTGTGTTTTTAGGGAGTAAAGCGATGTCGTACGGAGGAGCGCAATCTTGATCGACAGGATTATACGAGGACAATATTTCGTGCTCGTACAATTGGCGCCGTCTGTGGGAATATCAGACAAGAACAAAACCTCTTAATCAAGTTCTTCCTCTTTAGAATCAATGGCGCACAACGAAAATTTACCACAGTCCGCCATTGACGGACAAACACCAGAGGGGGGTGCGAGACGCGAAGGTTTGCCTTCTATCCTCCTATGGCGGACTTGGAGCCACAACGACAGAATCCCATGAGGGATGCGAGGGGGAGAAGGCGGACTAACAGCCCCCGTCACTCTCGTTCACAAAGTCCTAAGAAACAAAGGCGAAGGATTGATCCTCAAGTTCTGGAGAATCGCGTGAAAGAACAGGATGAATTAATAAGGAAGATGGCAGCAGATATGGAGGCCATGAAACGCCAGATCAAGGGGAAATGGGTGGCGACAGAAAAGGGGCGTAAAGGCAATACGCCCCCTCGCCACTCGGAAGATCACAGTAGGCATACCACGCCATCACAAGCAGAGAGTAGAAGCCTCAAGACGGGCGATACTCAATCCAGAACCTCTAGGACTCATTGCTCCAGGTCTGAGAGAACGAGGACTGAGAGGTCGTATACTGAGGAAGCACCTATCGGCCCTCGCGCACACACTAGACATCATCCAGGCAGACGGAGTTGCCAAGATCATCCGACTTACGGACCGTACTGGAAGAAAGGACACGATGGAAGGAGGATAATAGGGCGCGCGACCCTCACAGAGTATCTGCCTTTCAGAGGTTGGCTCCTCGGACGCATGGAAGCGTCGAGGTTGGAATGCCATTACCACGACCTACCTACGAACCAACGGACAAAGCATTAGCGAGGCTGCAGACCTCGCCGTTCGTTCCGGCAATTGAAAACGCGCCCCTACCTTCAGGCTTCCTTCAGCCCAAATTCACCACGTACGAGGGGAAGACAGACCCCTACATGCATCTAAGCCACTTCCGCCAGGTTATGGCGGTATATCGACGCAATAAGGCTTTGATGTGCATCCTCTTCCCATCAAGCCTTGGCGACCTAGGCCTGACTTGGTTCGAAAAACTTCCAGAAGGCAGCATAGCCTCCTGGGCGCAACTAGCAGAGGCGTTCGTAACAAGGTTCAGAACGAACACCAAAACGCCAGTGGAGATCGACCAGCTTCTCTCCATTGACATGGGCGACAAGGAGACACTTAGATCCTACAATAGTCGCTACTGGGAGACCTTCAACCAGATTAGGGACTGCCCCACCAATCTAGCCATTGCACAGTACAAAAGAGGCCTCCCAGTCGGGAACAGACTAAGGGACTCAATCACCATGGCACCGCCCCTCACCATGGAGGCCTTGATGGAAAGAGTGCATCAGCACATCAGAGTGGAAGAGGATGGCGCCCGTGCCAAAACAAAATCTGGCACGACCGCAATACCGGAGAAAAAGGCCTCAGCAAAGGTCAACGCGGTAAACCGTCCGAGCAAAAACGGACGAGGCAGGCGGGACAACGGAGAAGACCAGGATAAAAGATGGTTAAGAGTCCGCACTACCATTACCACGGTATTCAAAAAACCAATCTACCGGATTCTAAGCGAGATACGCGATGAACCTTTCGTCAGATGGCCTGCTAAGCTAGGAGAGGCTCAGAAGGACTACGACGAAAGGTCACGGTGCGCCTTCCATAAAGAAAAGGGGCACCGCACTGAAAATTGCACGCCATTGAGACAGCACCTGGAGGAGTTGGTGGCAGCAGGTCACCTGGATAAATACATTGAAGGAGGGACACAACCAGCACCCCAGGACCACAATAACCCCAACGGGATGCCAATCGACGCCCCACCTCAAGGCGTAATCAATGTGATACATGGAATCTTCGAACCTGAGCGTGTATGCGAGCTCAAAGGGTCAATCAAGAAGGCCGAGCACTTAAGGGAGGTACTAAGTGCACAACCTACCATCAAAAAAAGGAGGACAGAGGCCACAAACATCATGTCTTTTTCAGATAGAGACTTGGCGAGGATATATTGCCCTCACAATGACGCCCTGGTTGTCACTCTCCGAGTCAAGGATTTTGACGTCAAGCGGATTTTGATTGACCAGGGTAGTTCATGTGAGATAATGTATTACGAAACATTCAAACAATTGAAGCTACAAGACAAAGACTTAGCGCCCGCCGTATCTCCTCTGATCAGATTCAATTCAATGCCAGAATGGCCAGTCAGCAAAATAATCCTACCAGGTAGAGCAGGAAGCGTGACAAAACAAGTGGAATTCTGGGTATTGAAAGTCCCTTCCACTTACAACATAATCTTGGGAAGAACATGGCTGCATACCATGCGATCGGTAGCGTCATCCTACCATCAAGTAATGCGGTTCCCCAACGAAGCCGGGGTAATTGAAGAAGTCTTTGGAGACCAGATCATGTCCAAGCAATGCTTTGTCACTGTAAATGGCAGTCGCGCTGTCAAGGGATATGTTCATTCGGTGGAAGAACCTGAGAGTAATGAACTGTTCGCAGATGACAGCAAAGCAGCTAATCAAAAAGCAGTGGAAGACTTGGTAGAGGTAAGAATAGATGAAAAGAACCCGAATAAGTTCTTTTTGCTCGGTTCGTCGTTGTCTAGCACTGAGAGATTAGAAGTCTTGGAATTTTTGACCTCTAACATCGAAGTGTTCGTCTGGACACCATACGACATGCTAGACATTAATCCAAACTTCATCTGTCACCAACTCAATGTCCACCCATCCGCCAGACCAATCATTCAGCGCACACGCAGATCAGCACTCCACCACGCCGAGATAGTGGCGGAAGAAGTAGAAAACCTGCTAGAGGCAGGAGCAATCAGAGAGGTGCACTACCCTAGATGGATCTCTAATACGGTGGTAGTGCCAAAGAAGAACGGCGAATGGCGTGTCTGCGTCGACTACAAAACAGTCAACAAAGCATGTCCAAAGGACAGCTTTTCCCTACCACGGATAGATCAACTGGTAGACCTAACGGCGGGGCATAACCGACTTAGCTTTCTTGATGCGTACAAAGGCTACCATCAAATCGCCATGTACGAACCAGACCAGGTGGTCACGTCCTTTACAACTCCAAGAGGACTGTATTGCTACAAGGTCATGCCCTTTGGCCTAAAGAACGCAGGGGCAACATTCTAGAGAATGGTCACCAAGATGTTTGAGCCGTTGTTAGGCAGAACAATGGAGGCCTACATCGACGACATGGTGGTCAAAAGCAAGGATAAGAATGATCATCTCAAGGACCTAGGTGAGATGTTTGAGATCCTAAAGAAGCACAAGTTGCGCCTCAATGCATCTAAATGTGCATTTAGAGTAGGATCTGGCAAATTCCTGGGCTTCCTGATAACCAACCGGGGTATAGAAGCAGACCCCTCCCAGATCAAAGCTATTCAGGATTTGGAGAGGCCTAACTCAGTAAAAGAAGTGCAGCATCTCACTGGCATGGCAGCTGCACTCAACCGATTCATTAGCCGGTCGTCAGACAGACTACGACCATTTTTCCATGCTTTAAAAGCCAAATTTGAGTGGGACGAAGAATGCGACCGCGCTCTGGAAAACTTGAAAGAATACATGTATTCTCTACCACTGCTTGTCACCCCATTACCTGGAGAAGAACTCTTCTTGTACCTGGCAGTCTCTCAGCACGCAATTAGCGCAGTGTTGGTCCGAGCGGAAGGAATCCAACATCTGCCCATCTTTTATGTCAGCAAGACATTATTGGGCGCCGAAACAAGGTACTTACCACTGGAAAAAATGGCCTTGGCCTTGATAATGGCCTCAAGGAAGTTGTCACATTACTTTCACGCCTACACCATAGTCGTCCTCACAGCTTTCCCATTAAAAGCTTTGTTTGAAAGGGCGAACTTTTCTGAGAGAATTTTGAAGTGGGCAGTAGAGTTGGGACAATTTGACATCAAGTTCCAACCCCGAACCGCGATAAAGGCCCAAGCTTTGGCAGACTTTGTCGCAGAATTTACCCCAGGAAGTCATCATATCTGTCCAGTCGACCTGACTGACACAACCGAACTAGGGATAGAAGTTGACGCCGGAATAACGCAACCTCTGGTACATGATACTCAACCAGACCCCAAGGCAGACCAGAATAAAGAAAACAAGGAAGAAGCAAACCATGCTACACTAAGCCAAGACTCACCAACAAATAAAGACTTGGTACAATCAGATAGCAAGGGGCAAACAGCAAGCATGGACCTTGAAGAAAACACCAGCAACATTTTGGACCCCAAGGCATTATCTGATCCCTCCACTTGCTGGAAGTTATTCGTTGGAGAGATGTGGAAGCTCTTCGTGGATGGAGCATCCAACCGGCATGGAGCAGGACTCGGCATAGTCCTCATCTCCCCAGACGGCTTAGTAGTGGAGCAAGCAGTCAACCTGGGTTTCCCAGCATTAAACAACGAAGCGGAGTATGAAGCGCTTCTTGCAGGCCTGAAATCAGCATTCTACATGAAGGCCACCAAACTAATGATTTACAGCGACTCGTAGCTGGTGGTAAACCAAATTTCAGGCGACTATGAAGCAAAGGACGACAGGATGGCTAAGTACCAAGAGTTGGTCAGAATAGAAATCAAGAAATTTAAAGTAGTCATGATAGAACAAATCGGCAGGGAGGAAAACAACAGAGCAGATGAATTAGCAGGCTTTGCTTCAATGGCAGATACTTCCATCCCTCATCCATTACTGATCGACTACCTACCTAGACCAAGCATTGAAGACCCCGAAGCAGAAGAGGTATGTTGCGCCGAGTTAGGCCCTTCTTGGATGGACCCCATCATACTGTTCTTAAAAGATGACACCCTACCAGAAGAAAAGAAAGCGGCCAATAGAATAAGAGCAAAGTCACAACGATTTTGGCTCTCCCCATCTTTGGCATTATACAAAAAACCATTCTCAGGACCGTACCTAAAGTGTGTTCATCCTAGCAAAATTGAAGCATTCTTGTTCAAAATACACGAAGGCGTGTGCGGAAGCCATCAAGGGGGAAGGTCATTAGCATACAGGGCAATCTCGCAAGGATATTGGTGGCCTTACATGCAAGCAGACTCAGAGAAATATGTGAAGAAGTGCGAGAAATGTCAGAAGTTCGCACACCAAATACATCAACCTGCCAGAGAACTTCTACCCTTAACCAGCCCATGGCCCTTCGCAATGTGGGGCTTGGACATAGTGGGACCACTTCCAACAGCACCAGGCAACAAGAAGTTCTTTCTTGCAGCAACCGACTACTTCACAAAGTGGGTGGAGGCAGAAGCCTTAGCATCAATCAAGGAAAAAGACGTAAAGAAGTTCGTCTGGCAAAACATCATCACTCGGTTTGGCATACCTAAAGCCCTAATATTAGACAACGGCACTCAGTTTGATGGCAGAATCTTTAGAGGCTTTTGTGAAGAATACAAGATCGAGTTCTACAATTCTACACCGGCATATCCTCAAGCAAATGGCCAAGCAGAAGCATCAAACAAGGTTGTCTTGGATGGACTGAAGAAAAGGTTAGAGAAGGCAAAAGGCAAGTGGGCAGAGGAACTTCCCCATGTTTTATGGGCTTACCGCACCACACCTCGACGATCAACAGGAGAAACACCATTCTCCTTAGCCTATGGTATGGAAGCAGTAATCCCACTAGAAGTTGGCCTCCCCACAATTCGAAGCGAAAATTTTGATCCAGACTTAAATGGCGAAGCCATAGCATTGGAGCTCGACCTTGTAGAAGAAAGAAGAGAAAGAGCACTGGTTCACATCGCCTCATACCAACAAGAGTTATCTAGGAAATACAACAAAACAGTGCATCCAAGGCAATTCAAGATCGGCGATTGGGTGCTGCGCAAAGTGATGGGAAACACCATAGTACCAGGAGATGGCAAGTTAGGGTCCAATTGGGAAGGACCTTACAAAGTGATTGGATTAGCAGGAAAAGGGGCATACCACTTGGAAGATGAGGACGACAAAGCCATTCCCAGGCCATGGAACACTGCCAATCTCAGATTATTTTATTTTTAACTTTCTTCAAGCATATGTAATTTTCCTTTTCCTTTCTCAATAAAACAAGTAGATTCTTTTCAATATAAGTTATTTTCTGTAAAAGATAGCTTTAGTGAGTTAGGAACATTGTAGACATAGTTGGCCGAAAAAACCAACACCCTTCCTAAGCCCAGGATAAAGATCCAGGCTGCAGGACGTTTGGTCGGAATAACCAAACACTCTACTGTAGGTTGGCTGGAAAAACCAATCTATAGGTTGGCTGGACAAACCAACACCCTTCCTAAGCCCGGGATAAGGATCTGGGCTGCAGGACATTTGGTCGGAATAACCAAACACTTTACTCTGGGTTGGCTGGAAAAAACCAACTTAGAGGTTGGCTGGATTAAACCAACACCCCTCCTAAGCCCAGGATAAGGATCCAGGCTGTAAGACGTTTGGTCGGAATAACCAAACATTTTTCTAAATTGGCAGAAATAACCAATTTAGAGGTTGGCTAGATTAAAACCAACTCTTAGTACTCTTCAGCCAAAGTAAGGATATCGGCTAAAGAGTGGTTGGCTGGATTAAAACCAACACTTAGTACTCTTTAACCGAAGTAAGGATATCGGCTAAAGAGTGGTTGGCTGGATTAAACCAACACTTGGTACGCTTCAGCCGAAGTAAGGATATCGGCTAAAGAGTGGTTGGCTGGACTAAACCAACTCTTAGTACTCTTCAGCCGAGGTAGCTATCTCGGCTAAAGAGTGGTTGGCAGGTATACTTATAGTTGCAATGTTAAGACCGATATAAAGTATCTCGGCAAGTGAATACTGTACCTCATCCTATACTTCAGTTGGAAAGTAAAGAACAAGCATAGAGATCAACCGAAATAAGAGTTGGAACAAAAAGTAGACTTCATTGCAAATTTAAAGAGAGTACAAAGGTGGGGCCTCAGCCCGGTTACAATTTTTTCCAAAAGCAAAGAAAAGAAAAAAAACCAAAAAGAAGAAAAAATACAAAGTCAGTTAAACAAATCATCAAGGTCAGCATCAATATCAACCCGGAGCCCGGTTTCAGACGGGAGCACGGTCTCGATTGGAAGCTCGGTCTCAGCAGGCGGCTTGTTGGTCAGGTCTTCCACCATTGGCTCCAACCGAACTGATTGATCAACCGGGTCATTGACAACCGGGGTATCTTTTGGCGCGGTTTCTTCATCATCATCATCTGAGTCCTCAAGAAATTATTACTGAAGGGCAGCAGCATATTCCGTCATAGAGCTCGGAATGAAGTATGCAGGAGCGTTGAAAACCTCGATTTCTGAACTGTGACCGAGCTGCTCTACAGCCGCCCTCCAACCGCATTTGAAGAAGAGATCCTTGGCAGCTTCACATTGTTTAATGTAAGTCGCCTCCCCCTCCTTGAAACCCTGGAGCTCGGTGTCATCAGCATTCTTCTTCAGCTGCTCTATCTCAGCGTTTTTCTTTCCCTCAAGTTTTGCCAGCTCGCGCAGATATTTGTCTTTTATTACGGCTGCAGCTTTTTGTTTTTCTGCTTCAGCCGAGCTAACAAGTCCGGTCAGACGACCGTTCTTAGATTTTAGCTCGGCTATTTGCTTCATGGCTTGTTCTAGCTCGGCCGTCTTTTCGGTCACTTCGGCCAGGGCTTGCCTTGTAGTCTTACGAAGTTCAAGCACACGCTTATGAGCGATGTGGCTCTTTTACATGGCCTGCAAAAGAAGGGGGAGACTTGTAATCAAACCGAGATGAAAGTTGTGCAAATTAGAAAGGTTAACAGAAGAAGCTACTTACAAGCACCATGGATTTCGTGGCCGAACGGATGGCCCTCAGTTCGGTCAAATGTTGGTGGTGCTCCATGTCTGCTGGAAGGCAGACACTTTTGGCAAGGTTAAATGCCATTAAGTGATCTTTTTCAGCGACCACTGAGTTAGTGTCCTGAATATCTCGGTTTTGAAAAGTCAGGTTGGGTGCCCACTTGGAGGAACTGGCTCGGTCGGAGCGCTCTGGTTGCGGGCTCGGTAGAGGGCTTGGTGGAAGAATAGTTTCGTCTTCATCAACAAGAAGTTGCTCGGTTGGGGTAGTCCAGGCACGCTTGCTTGGGCGAGATGAGGAGGGTTGTTGAGATGGAAGGACCACCACGGTTTCCTGAATCTGGTTCGGTGGTGGTACCTCGGCTCGGTTTGTTTCGGTTAGAAGGGCCCTTACTCTGTTCCTCTTTGCCATATCTTCTTCGGTAGTGGTTCGGACCAGGTTGATTTGAGGCAAGGATGGATCCGGTTCAGGAGCGTCTTCCAGCAAGAAGTCTGTTACTCTGGCTTTTCGTCGACTGCTGTATCTGTACGTCGGTTCAAAATTCAGTAACTTGGCCCAACTCGTTTCAGGATATCGTAGTGCGGCGCGAAGGGTGTCTAGATTGGGGTAACTGTATAGTGACTTAAGGTGGGCCGAATCTGCATAAAGAAGACAACTGTCAGTTCGGTTCAGGAATAGAAAACTGAAATAAAAAGGAGCATGCAAACTAGCCGAGGTAATTATACCGGGGGTTCCTTTCTTCCAGTTTATACTGCGGCCTGGGATCTGGGCTTGGTGGTCTTCAAAATTCCCAGATACTTAGAAAAAATCATCGTCGTTTAAATCTTTGTCCGGTGGGTCCTTTATTATTTTCTTACACCGGCATTGTATTCTTAAATAATAAACCCAACCGTCCTCTTTTGAGCCTATAGAGTATTGATGGAAGAGTTCAGCTAAACCAAGGTTAATGCCAGCTCGACGGTTTAGTTCGGCAATGCCATTTATTATGCGGTATGAATTGGTGGATAACTGGGTGGGGCATATCCTAGTTTGCCTAAGGAATTCGCAAAGTAAAGGCTGTACAGGGAATTTTAGTCCGGTTTCTATAATTGATAAAAGGGTAAAGGGAACAAAGCCGGGGTTTCCCCATGGGGTGGTGTCTAGATCGGCTAGGGTGAGGTGAACATCGTCAGGGATGTTATAATCCTTTTGAAATTCAGCCATTCCACCAAGTGTGTTTACTAAAAACCTATACTTCCCCATTTATAAGTTATGAATAAATTTTAGCTCGGTCCGAGAAAGGTGCTGAGTAGCTCGGTTGAGGGCTCAAAGGAGTGCCTGGGCAACTTAAAGCTGCAAAGTGAAAAACAAGTGTTAAGCACAGATCGTGGGACCGTGTTAAAAGAAATAAAGGCAAGACAAATGTAGCCCTAGTTCGGTTTTGAGCAAGGGGTTCGATAGCTCGGTTCGTGCAAGGGGGTTTTTGTTATCTCGGTTTGTGCAAGGGTTTTGTCAGCCCGGTTGAGCCTCTGGGGGCAGCGCTCTTAGTTCGGTTTGAACTATGAAGGCTAGTCTAGCCCCAAGTTATAGCTCGGCCGTGGTTGAGACTATCGAGCACACTATTACGCAGACTTAGTACGGTTTGTTAGCTCGGCTAAAGTCAAAAGATGGTTCGACTTGTTTAAATTACTGGTATATAGCATGAAGTGTTGGTTCGGTTGAATGGTCTGCCTAGATTGACATCCACTACAAACAACTTCCTAGTTCGGTTATATTATGATTTTGGATCAAAACTAGTGTTTCTCATAATTATTTCTCGAATCAGAGAGGTTCTATTCCTAAGTTTTTTCAGAAAACGCAAGGCAAAGCACAAAATGAAAAAATGTGTTTTGCAAAAACACGAACACTATGCTATGGATTGTAGAAAGCAAGTGCAAAAACAACAAAAACAAGAGAGATTTGGGTAACTTACCAGGTCAAGCGGCACTGGAAGAGGGAAATGGCACTAGGAGGCAAGAGCTTCGCAGTTACCAGATTAAAGAACAATAGAGGCTCAGAGACGAAAGAGAGAGAATGAGATGAATAGTGTGAAAATGATTCAAAATGCTAGGGTTGGTTTTGAGTAGGAGAAAGAACCAAAAAAACGCGGGACTGTTCAAAAAACACGGAGTACGAAGACGGCGTGACAGCTGCATTGGGCTAATCAGAGTGTGCCACGTACTCTTGGAACGAGAAGCGATTCAATTGCTGTGAATGAAGAGACGTTATGACCGGACAGGTAGAGCCCGGTGTAAATTTAGTTCGCCTGGAAAGGTTAAAGAATTTTAGCTCGGCTGGAAAGGCTCAAGAGTTTAGCTTGGTTGTACGGCTAAAGTTTTGTAGATCGGCTAGAAGACTGAAACTTTTTAGCTCGGCTGGTAACAGGTAATCCCTATCACGCTTTGCAGATGGAATTAAGGGGCAATTGAGAGGGTAATTTATATGAAAATTGGGCCGAGCTGGGCCATGGGCCGTTATGGGCCAACAGTACGAAGGGCTGAGTAAAGAGGTGTAAAGTTACTCCGGTCCGCAAGAGGTGTAAAGTTACTCCGATCCGCAAGAGGTGTAAAGTTACTCCAGTCCGCGAGAGGTGTAAAATTACTTCGGTCCCAGAGAACTTGCGGTAAGTTCAGTCGTCACTCAAAGTTATCCCGGTTGGGACCGGAGTATTGGTTATACCGGTCAAGACATACCATGGTTAGCATTGGGAGAGCCGCGGTAAGAGCAGTAAATGGAAGAGTCGAGCTAAAGTTATCTCGGTCTAGTCTGCGGCTTAGCATAGCCATGCTTACCTCAGTCATATTGAAGTCTGACCATGGTAAAACCATCTCACTTGGTTTAAAGCAGTGAGGAGGGTGTTGATGGATAAGCCTTATCTGTCAGGAATATAAATCCTAGAAGGACTCTACCTGGAGGAGTAAGAGTCCTATTAGGATTGTGCCACACAGAACCTATAAAAGCTCACAAACATCACCTATGGAGAGGTAACACAACTTTGATTCCCGAATAAACAGAGCTTTTGTCTATTTGTCTATTTTTGCTGACTTAGGCATCGGAGGGGTATCCGGCACACACCCGCCGGCTAGCTCACATTTGTGTTTTCAGGGAGTAAAGCGACATCGTACGGAGGAGCGCAATCTTGATTAACGGGATTATACGAGGACAATATTTCGTGCTCGTACATTAATGTTCACAATTTACAATTAATGTACTACTACTTTTAAAAAAATAAAATAAAATCATACCAATATGAACATTTACATTGCAACATGAAAATATAAAATAAAATTGAAAAAAAATGAAAATCGACTATTTCAATTGTTTAGTGGTAACAAAAATGATTTTTCAACCAACAAACATAGTTAAAAAAAACAAAAACAAAATACAACTAACTTTCAAAAAAAAAAATTAAAAAAAAACTCATACAAAAATACAAGGTGAATGTTCACAGTTCATAATTCACAATTAACATACAACTAATCTTAGAAAAACTAAATTCATACCAATGTGAATATTTACACTGTAACATGAAACATAATTGAAAGAAAAAAATGATTATTTCATTTGTTTAATAGTAACAAAAAATGATTGTTCAAACAACAAATATAATAACAAATAACCAATAATATGTGAACATTCACATCTAGCAAAATATATAATTATGTTCATATCTATATTCCAACACTTATTTATCAGATTTTCAAACAATGTGAAATGTGAACATTCACACTAATTGACAAAAAAATAGAAACAACGGCAGCAATAGAATCAGAAATCCAAAAAAAACTTAATCACTCTAAAAACAAAAATATCACCCATATTCTTATCTTCATCATTATTTTTATCAGTATTACTATCATTAACAATCTATGTAATTTCACAATTCACAAATCCAAATCAAACCAAACCTACCTTTGAAGAATATGTTTGTAACAAAATTGACTAGACATAAACAGAGTTTCGACTTACAACAATGGAGAAATATAGAGTTTCGAACACAGAATAACAATGGATGAACACAGAACTTTGAACACAAAGTGACAATGGAGGAACACACAGTTTCACCGCAACAATGGAAGAACATAATATTATTTCACCACTATGTGTAAACTAAAGTTTATAAACCCTACTAAATAGAAAGGTTTCGAAACCCTAACACAATGAAACAATACTACAAATGTGAATGAAACTGATTAAAAAGAAAAACATGAATAATAATAACTACAAAAATAAAGGTAGCAACAAAAAGGAAATATGTATATCTTTTTTTTATGTAATACATATTAACAATAGACATAATGGTATTATAGTCCAAAAACAATATAAATCAAGAAAAAAGGACCTCGTGGAATAAAAGTATAAATACATTGGACTAATTAAGTTATAATTTTTCTCAGCGGATTTATTGGATTAGAACACCTCTAAATGAAATTTATCAATAAAAAGTCATTTTTTTATTTAATATATTTGATATACTTTCCATTTAAAAGTCATAAATCAAGGATTTTTTTTTTTGAATGAGATAAATAGAAGATTTTTTTAATTATTTAAAATTAAAAAATTAGAAATTTTAATTTGAGATATTAGAGCTCCCACAAGATTTATGAATTAAAAAACCCCTTCTCCTTGTATAATATATAGATATATAGATTCAATCCATCTGTTTATCTCCGTTTTAAAGCACTAAAGGAGAAGAAGGATAATTTTGTCAATTTACCATATAAATATATACATACATCTAGGGATACTCAATGAATATTTTGATCTGCCCAAACCGACCGAACCCAACCGAACCGATCTGTCGCATTTTAGACAGATGCGTGATGACGAGCAAACGGTTGTAGATTAATTTTTTTCAATTCACCTAGTTTTGGACGGATGGCGGATTTGAGGTTTCTTTGACTGCAACCGAACTGCCAAACCGCAAGCACCCCTAGTGATATGTAAGACTTTGTATTTTCAATTTGTTTAGATATTCTGTTTGTGTTTTTAATTGAAAAAGAGTTTACATATTCTATTGTGTTTTTAATTTATTTTCAATTTAGAAATTCTTTTATCAAATAGCAAGTGTTGATATTTGGTATTTTTGTGTGAAAAATATAAGGCTTAATTTTGTCATTTAAAAAAAAAATAAATTAAATAGTTTTTGAATAAAAAAAGAAGTAATGAAATATTTTGATAATACATGGTTTTCTTATATGTATTTATTATTTGGGTTTTGACAATTTACTTGATAATTTTTTGATTATGTTGAGTTGGATTGTTATAAAAAAAAAAAATAATGTTGACAAGTTGTTATATTATGTTCAAAATTTGTAAAGGTTTAAACCGCCAAATCGATTCGCATTCATCTGCCAATCCACTAAATCTGCATTTGCTAATCCAACAGACGAATGTGGATTGATTTTTTCCAATCCGTCAATCCAGCAAACGGATGATGGATTGGAGGTTCTCTGGCGACAACCGAACCGCGAGCACCACTATATACATCAGATACCTACACAACATCATATATATGCATATATATACATTATCTTCTTCCCAATATTTAATCGCCGCCACCACTACCGCCATCAATGCTTGCCCTACCTCTCACCACCACCACTACCACCCTCACCACTCTCCCTTACTTCTTCCTCACCGACACCCCTACAAGCGAACAAATTTATTTTTTATCTTCTTCGATTTTGCTTGTATTTAGGCCTCGTTTGTCAATTATATATTTTAGTCAAAAAGTTATTATAAATTATCACATCACTCTCTTTATATTTGAGTGTTGCTATTAGCATCCCATAAATTATTTTGGACCTCCTATTTTTTAATTTTTTTATTACAATAATAACCTCAAATAAAATTATTACAAAGGATATCATTAATTTTGGGATACCCCATTTCATAATTAAACCTACACACCTACTACATCATGAATTAGAATTTATGAAGGCATCCACTTCCATCACCACCTATCCATCTTTCCCAAATCCTACCTTCAAAACTTACCTACCTTAAAAACCTTGAAAACCCTTTGGCGGCAATATTCTGGCGGTAACGGTGGCAAACTTACCCACCCTACACTTCTCTAGCAATGACAATTAGTGAAAGTTTTTTCGGCAACCACAACTCCATAAGACGAGAGGAGTACAACAATAAAAGCTTAGAGGAGGTTCATAACTTTGACGTTGTTCTTAGCTCAGATGAGATTGATCTTGTAAGGATAAGTTTCTTGAAAAAAAATGACAAAAATAATAAAATCTATTCGTCATTTTTTTAGAACATAAGACCGAAATTCGGGAACACATGTCCGAACATTGTTTATTTGTTCAGGAACCGGTAATCGAACATTTATTATTTATTCGGAAACAAGTAACCGAACATTATTCATAGATTCAGACCTATTTTATTGAGAAAACTAAACCAATTATTATAATTTTTTTTGCAAGAGAAGAAATTATTATGAAAAAACTAAGAAATTATGTATGTGTGTATATATATATATATATATAGAGAGAGAGAGAGAGAGAGAGAGAGAGAGAGAGAGAGAGCGCGAGCATACTCCCTGTGACAATTGTGGATGAGATAGCAGAGACAATAATCACATTGTCTATTCTTCTTATTTTTCGTGGGCTTTGTTAGGATTTTTTTGAAAGTGGGGTTTTTTTTGTGGTGTGGGGGTGTGGGGTGTGGGGGGTGTACATTCAATGGTTGAAATATTTTCATAAGGATAATTTTGGTATTATTTGGAGGGAAGAAATTTTAAAGGTTTCAAAATTTATAAGTGGGGGTCCAAAGAAATGAGAAATTTAAAATAATTTATGAAATGCTAATAACACCACTCTTATATTTCTGTATATCTTTTTATAAAAAAATAAAAAATTATTAAAATAACCTATTCCTAAACAAGATCTTAGTTTTAAGCAAAATCTACATGCTTTGAAAGATCAATTGCCAAACATATCTAAAGCAAACAGATTTTTCCCTTTCCGATGTACCAAAACAAAAAAAAAAAAAAAAGCAAACAGATTTTTGTAGTTGGGTTTCACCCAACAAACAGATTTAAAGCAATAACAACAACAATTGGCAACTCATATAATTTGTGCACAGATCTCAATTTTGTAACAACCCACCCAACAAATGGCAACTCAAAGAATTTGAAGAATACACAACTGGAGGTGCTAACTTGATTGGATAAATAAAGACCCATTAAGTACCACTGTGCAATGAATGGCCCATCTACTAGAAAAATTGAAGAAATGCGTTGTTTTTAGAATTACGACTTATTTTTTGTAATTTTAAAAATTATAATATGTCCAAAAAGTATCTAATTTCATAATAAATAAGTCTTTTTATTAATAAATTATCAAGTTAATTAACAATTTTTAATGATGTTAAAATTTTATTTCAATTAATAATTTAGATAATTTTATTATTACATCTGCGAGTAGTTCGAAATTTCATTTTTTCAGTCAATTCTATTAAATAAAAATTTTTGACAGGGATGTATTTGTAATTTTTCAAGTTATAAGAGACAATGTATATTATTATTGTCGTAAAGGTTGAAAATCTTTCATGATAATCTTTATGATATTTTTTTCATAATCCCTAACATTACTCCTTCAATTCCCTTCTCCACCCAATAAATATAGTTACCCAAAACAGTAACAAAAAATTATTTAGAATTTTAAAGTGTGGCTTAGATTGAATACTGTATTGTGTGTTATGAGATCCATGTATCAAATGAATTTTAATTATCTATTGATATTTTTAAGTAAAATGTTAAATAAAAATTATGAATACGTATTACTAGTCTCTATCCCTCTCTCATAAAAACAAAAAAAACTTACTATATATTGCAAAACAAAAACAACGTAACCTAGTAATAAATTATTAATGGTTGTATTGTTGTAATCTATTAGATATGAAAAACAGTCTTAGTACCTGGAATTATTAATGGTCCCATATAATAAAATACTACACACTAATTAATGGATGAAAAATTTTCATGATATATTTTTCATGATCCCTAACATTACACGGAATTAAAGTCCCGACCAACTAGGTTTGCGCAAATGGATAAATCCCAGTGATTGAAGATAAAAAGGAATTGAACTTACAATATACTAACTCGCGTAATTGACCAAGTGTATCAAAATTGGTCAGTTTTTGAAGATTTTGTTAATAGTCAATAAAAATATAAATAAAAAGAAAAAGGGGAAATTACTATAATAAAAAATAAAATAAAATAAAAGTTCTCAAAATTTGACCCCTTTAATAAATTAAACTCCAAATTTTTAATTTTTTTAATTTAAACCCTATCCTTTTAAATTGATTTCACTTCGAATCATCTGTCCATTTCTGTTTCGAAGCATTGATGGAGAATAAAAAGAAACACACGTGGGACTTTCTTATTTGTTTCTCTAAGTTTATATCAGCTTTAAACTGTTGATTGAATCGCACCAAATCTAAACTCAATCTCATCAACATACCACCACTGCATCAAAACCACACATCATAAATTCTATCATACCTTTCATCACATGTGAACGAACCCGTGTACCCCTCTCTCTCTACACATCAATTTCCACATCTACTGCCATGAGTGTGATGGCACCTCTATTGTAGATCCACGTAAACCTCCATTGCATGAAAATAAAGACAAAAACCCCTATTCTATTTGAGTAATGTTAGAAATTATGAAAAAAATGTCAAGAAGATAATTATGAAAGATTTTTCACCTTTAGATTATATATATAATAAAATATCATATACTAATTAAATGATGAAAAATTTTCATAATACATTTCATGATATTTTTTTCATGATCTCTAATATTACTCATATATCACTCTCCGTTTGTTTAGACAGGAATAATTTTTAATAAAAAATTATTTTTAGAAATATTTTTTGGAAAAAATATTTTTTCATGTTTGCCGATGGTGGTGGTGGAAAGAAAGGTGGAGGTGGAGGTGAAGGTGGAGGTGGTGGCGTGGTAGTGGGGCGACGGTGATGGTGGCGGTGGCCGTGGTGATGATGGTGTGGTGGTGGAAGTAAGAGTGGTGCTAGTAATGGTGGTGATAGTATGGTGATATTAGTAAAATTTTAATCCAAAAAATATTTTTTGCTTTTTAAAAGTAAAAATATTTTTTGCTCAAACATACTTGTTTTTCATTAATCATAAAAAAATATTTTTCGTTGACTTTCATTTTTTATTATATCAAACATAAAAAAATATAAAAAATATTTTTTGTTTAAATAAATAGAGTGCTACTCTATGGAATGGTGGTTTTCATAGTTTGTAAGTTTGGTAGATAGACGGGGCTTTTGTTTATTTATTTAAATTGGTGACAACATGAAACACTTCTATTTTATGTATGTGGGAATGATTTTTCTAAATTCTAACTAAAGAAATTAGCATTATTGAGCATTGAGGAGAGCCAAACCACACTTGTATCCACACGGGGTAAACAAAATTGGGGAAAACATTACCATAATCTTTGGGTAAAGAGTGCTGTGTTATTAGCATTTCATTAATTATTTTGGATATCTTATTTTTTAGTTTTTTTTATTACAATAATAATTTTAAAAGAAATTATTAAAACGGAAATCAATAATTTTGAGATATCCTATATCACAATTAAGCTTACACTACATCATGAGTTAGGATTTATAAAAGCACATACCTCCATCATCACTCAATCATATTCTCCAAATACTATCTTTAAAACATACCCACCCTTAAAACCTTGAAAACCCTTTGGCGGCAATATTTAGGCGGTAATGGTGGCAACTATTTGATTACCTATACTTCTCCGGTAATGACAATGAGTGAACGTTTTTTCGACAACCACAACTACATGAGACGAGAGGAGTACAACAATAAAAATTCAGAGGAGGTTCATAACTCAGAGGAGATTGGCCTTGTAAACTTAAGTTTCTTAAAAAAAGGGCAAAAATAATAAAAATTATTCGTCATTTTTTTCGGAAACATATGACCAAAATTCGAGAAGACAAGCTTGAATATTGTTCATTTATTTGGGAACAGGACACCGAAGATTTCTTATTTGTTCGGGAACAGATAACTGAAACTCGTGGAGATCGCAGTACCCACAAAAGGGAAATTTTGAATCAATAACAAAAAATCCTACATTTATTTTCTTAGGTTATGAACAAGTATGTGGAGATGAAGTAGTAATTACATTCGTGGGTTTTGTTAGGATTTTTGAAAGAGAGACTTTTTGGGGTGTGACGGTTGCATTCAATTCAAATGGGTGGAAGGTTTTCACAATGATATTTTTGGTATTATTTAGAGGGAGAAAATAAATTTTAAGGGTTTTAAAATTTATAAGTGCGAGTCTAAAATAATTGATGGTGTGCTAATAGCAGCCTCTTGGGCAAAATGTCAAATAATGAATGTTTTGATTCTTTTACCATCAATTCATTAATTTATTGCAATTTCAACCCTTTTGAGATTCTTGGGTGGATATACAAATTGAGTAATGTCAGAAATTTTAAAAATTCTACCAAATGTCTCACATGGGTATGAAATCCACACAATGTAGGTCCCATGTAGATCCCACACCCATGTGAGACATTTGATAGAATTTTTGAGATCTTTAACATTTTTGATACAGACTACCACAATCTTAAAAACTTAAAATCCATAAATCTTTTCTGTTTTTGTTTTTGATTCTTTGGATAATTCTAAATGGATATATTCTTGTTTTTTAGACCCGGAAGAAAATTTTCATTACAAAATTAATAAAAGATCAGATTAATTTGATACAACAGTATCACAAGATCTAAAAAAAGAAATAAACAATCCAAACCTTTATAAAACTAATAATAAAATGAAAAGCATTTTAAGTTGAGAAATTTAAATTTCAAAAAATGACTGTTAAAATATACGAGATTATGCCAAGCGTGAGAACTTAGCTGGAGAATCAAAGTTTCAATTTGAAACGGTTATCTGCAAAATTTATGACAGTTACTCAAGTTTCCAGCCTATGCGTTACACATTTTTTCCATTTTACAATTAGGCATTACCTCACTCATCAACGGAAACCTCACTCACCATATCTCTATATATCCATCTAAACCTCAATTGAGTTTCCCATCTCCCTCTCTCTGTGTCTCTCATTCATTTGTCTACTTTTTCCTGTTTTGCTTCTGCAATGGAGTCTCAAAGATATCTCAACTTTCTTCTTTTGAGCTTGATGTGCTTTTTATGCTCATCACAGGCTTATAATTTCTATGTTGGTGGCAAAGATGGGTGGGTCTTGAATCCTACTGAGAAGTACACCCACTGGGCTGGAAGAAACCGCTTTCAAGTCAATGATTCTCTTAGTAATTATCTCTCTCTCACTATATATATCACAATCCATAATTGTTTTTTGAAGTTTTACACAATTTCAAATTTTAGAAATGCCTATAGAATTGTTATCTGAATGAATAGATATGCTACATTCAGTAAATAATTGCTAATCAATTTTCAAAACCAATTTGTATTTTCTATTCATTCAGGTAACAATCATCTTTATACATAATTACATATGGATGCAGGATTTTAACGTAAGAGGGTAAACATATATTTTAACAAAAATTTTAAAAGGAAAGTATAAACTACAATATCAATTTCTATGGACATAAAATATGAAAATAGCATAAATATATATATATATAAACAATCTATTGACACTAATTGTGAGAAACCAAATTTTGTTGTTATATTATCTCGAAATTATTACACTTTATTACTTTAAACCCCCTTTCATAGGTAGAAAGGTCTAGATTGTACAATCATTTTTTTCTCCAAACTTAGAGATAGTGAATTTGTATAATTTAAAAATAATTAATAGTTAATACTAATATGTAAAGAGTTTTTTGAGATCGTGGGGGGCCATCGTTGCCCCCTCGTGCCCCCCTCTAGGTCCATCATTGATTACATACGCATAGTGTGTGCAGCTGTCAGTACTATATGTATGTATGGATTCCTCTATTTCTTTCAATGATTTGAGTTGTGAGTATTTGTTTTTGCAGTCTTCAAGTATAAGCAAGGGTCTGATTCTGTTCTGGTTGTGGATAAAGATGATTACAACAAATGCAATAAAGCCAAACCCATAAAATCTCTAGAAGATGGTGATTCTGTGTTCAAGTTTGATAATTCAGGTCCATTTTTCTTCATTAGTGGTAATGGTGATAATTGCGAGAAGGGTCAGAAGCTCATTGTTGTTGTCTTGGCTATAAGAAACACCACTCAAAAAGCTTCACCATCACCATCTTCATCTCCATCTCCATCTCCATCTTCGGCAGCAAAGCCATCGCTATCGCCTTCTCCAACACCGAATCATCCATCACATTTTTATGCTCCTGCACCGGCTCCATCAGTTGCACCACCAGCATTTGGTGGTGGTTCAATTGGTTTAGTGATGGGTTTGAGTGTGGTTTTGTTTTTACTTGTTGGGTTGGTTTAGGTCTAAGGGTTGATAAGAAGTATTAGGGCGTGCAATGTGAAAGCAACCAAATGTAAAACAAAAAGGATTGTGGTGTGTGCCAGTACACATTAAAGTTTTTCATTTTTATGTTTTTTGGTGGGTAAACTAATCTTTTCTTTTTCTTTGCTAAGTGGTTGGTGATTTTATCATTAATGGTTTTGACTTGTGCTTTTATTTGCTAAGAAATATTTTTCAAATAAAAAAAAGTTTCATATAAAAATTCATCTCAAATTTGATTTATATAAGTTGTGTATTTTACCTTTTTAATATAAAAGAAAAAAAGAAAAGGAAACGTAATAGAAATAAATGTATAACCGTAAATCTAATTTTCAAATAATATATTAAATCTATCTTTTCAAAATTAATGAGATTAATTGGTCTATAAAAAAATGTTTAGAACTAAATGAATCATCATTTCTCAAGATAATATTTATTGGTAAATTTTCCTTATTTGTAAAGGTAAATTTTATGTGTAATTATTTATATAAGTAAAACTCCACATTTATATGGATCAAAATTTTCTTTATGACATAAAGTATCCAGATTCACATTAACTAAGACGTGAAATCAATGGAAAATGGTTGACACTACTAATTAGTGGTAGCACTAATGATGTGGCAGCGTTGTGCCTTGTTTCTTGTTTTTGTGTTTTTTTTTAAGTGTGTGCCAACTCACTAGTGGTGTTTTAGAGCACCACTTTTTAGTGGTATGTATTATTGCCGGAAATCAATACATCATCTGTATTATGGGCTAAATACAATTTTCATTCATTCAATCAATAATATTAATATATATATATATATATATTTTCATTCACCCAAAAAAAGATATTTTTTCTTTCTTGTGGATTCAAGATTATATTTTTCTCGTAGATTCGATAGTCATTTCTCCAGATAATATTTATAGGTAAATTTTCCTTATTTTTAAAGGTAAATTTTATGTGTAATTATTTATATAAGTAAAACTCCACATTTATATGAATCAAAATTTTCTTTATGACATAAAGTATCCAGATTCACATTAACTAAGGCGTGAAATCAACACATCATTTGTATTATGGGCTAAATACATTAGCTTTTATATTTTCTCAATAGATATGTGATACCAAGCACAGTTGAATTTTTTTGTATCCTTTATACTATTTTATTAAGAAACTCAAGATTAAAATTGAATACGTTTTTTCTATTTTACAATTATCACAATAAAATTATTTTTTCATATATGTTAAAGGGTAAAAGTATAAACTTATGCACACCATTGCTCACAATTATCTATTTGGAAGTCGCTTATAAATTTCTACATATTTTTTCTGTTGTCACTCGCACATGTTATTAATTACATGTGATGTGTGTCAAAAAAAGTTGGTTTTATGATATATACAAATCTTACCAAATAAATAGTTGGAATCAATGAAATTAGATTCGCAATGGCCCGAAAACTTGAGAGAAATGGAAATAAAAAAAATACTTAATACGTAAAAAGAAAAAAAAAAGAGTAAATTATATTGATCCTGTTTGAGATTTAGAAAAAACAAATATAGTAATTCTCATAATTTTGATATAATTAAATTGAATTCTCTTGAGATTTTAATTCATGTAACACTCAGTCATTTTTTGATTATTATATAAATGAAAAAAATGCCTTTTTTACATGAAAATATATAATTTACACTATTTATTTTCGTGTTCTCGAAATATTTGAATTAGTTTCGGTTCATTTAACCTTACTAAAAGAAGATCAATATAAATATCAAAATTATAGAACTTAATATATTTTTTGGGAATCACTATTCTCACCCCACTTTACTCCAAATACACTCCCTTTTTTTTTTGTCCTTTATACATAGTTACTATTTCTACTCCACTTTGCTCCAAATGCGCTCCCTTCTATGTACTAGTTGTGGTGTACATGCGTTGCATGATTTTTCATCTCGATGAATTTTGTAGTTTCATGTTACTTTTGAGGGTAAAATTTATGTATATATAGCAGATTTTTTTTAGACATCAAACAAACAAAATCAAAATAATACAATATTGACATACAAAAAATCAAAATAAAGAGATACAGAGTATGAAAATAGCCTGTGAAATTCGAGGGGGCACCACAAAATCACTATCTTAAAATCGCATGTGCCTCATTCCATACAAGTTTGAACTAACTCATACAACTCTAAGATTCAACTTAAAATATTCATAGTAGTTTAATTCACAATGAATAGCTGTAGCAGACCAAATGTCAAGTTTGTATTGGATGCCCAAAATTTAAAGAAAATAGTAATATAATGGGAAAAAAAAAAATTAAGAAGAAAAATAAGAGTGTTGGGGCCAAAAATCCATTTTTAAGTTTTTTTCCCCAACAATCCAGTGACTAAAATATTATGTTCATAAGCACATACTTATTAGCTCCATTTCGTAGCTCGAAATATCGAGGCTTGAAAGGCTCGACTTCTTTGTACATCCACCTTATTTCTTTGTACAGGTCATCCCTGCTACAAATAGAACTCAACACATTTCATTTGAAATAAAAAAAGAAAAAGAAAAAAGAACAGAGTAGAGAGAGTGAGAGAGAGGAGACCCATTAGTGCCGACGAGGTTGTGTGTGCGAAAGGGTGCTGCCGACGAGGCTACTGCTGCTTCTACTAGTACCGATGGGTGTTGTTGCTGTTGCCGTGCATGCGAAAAGTGATGCGCTGCTGGTGTGTGTGCCGAAAGGTGTCGTCGCTACTTCTTGATTCATGCTGCTTATGATTCATCTTCTTGACCCATTAGTTGGTTTTGTTTTGAATTTAGGGTTTCGCATTGAACTCTGCAAAAATCTGCTGTGTGGAAATATTCAAAAATCTGCTTATGATTCATCTCCTTGACCTATTAGTTGGTTTTGTTTTGAATTAAGAGAATGAAATATGTAGTGAATAATTAAAAATTTGCTGGTCATACTCATATGATTAAAAATAATTAAAAATCTGCTGGTCATACTCATATGATTTTTGCACACATTGTTGATGAAATATGTTGAATCTTCTGTTAATAAGGAACATTGTGTGTGCAAAAATCTGTTAGAGCCTATGTTTTTAAATTTTCATAACTCATTGATTAATCCATGACAAATGACTGAAAATTTATGTAGTGAACTTCACTGTTAATAAGGAACATTGTGTGTGCAAAAATCTGTTAGAGCCTATGTTTTTAAATTTTCATAACTCATTGATTAATCCATGACAAATGACTAAAAATTTATGTAGTGAACTTCATGTTAAATAATTTCAAATTTTTCATTTTAGATTAGACAATTATGTCACTTCTAAAATAAAATTCTCATTTGAGACCCATTAAAATCACCTTCTGTCCTATGTATCTGTGCTTTGAAACAATAATTTTTTTTTTCTAGTTTGCAATGGAAGTGTAAAAATGAACCTGTATCTTGCTTCCTTATAATGTTGCTTGTTGTGTGATAAGAATGGTGGTGGAGGCAATTAGTGTTTTGTCTTTACTAACTCTTTTAATGTCTATTCTATTTCACTTTGAAGCTACAATAGATATTAATTCAAACAATAATTCATTCAATGTGAGTGAGGAAGTTGAGGAACAAGATAACAATGTTGAATTTAATGAGAGTGGTGAAGTTGAAGAACCGAAGAAGGGGATGCATTTTATCTCAAAGCAAGAAGTATACACATTTTATACAAAATATGCGAAACAGCTTGGGTTTGCTATAGCTTATAGAACACAAAATGTAACGAGGGATGGGGAAGTAAAGTACTCTGGAATTGAATGTACTCGGGCGCGAAATAGAACAAAAAGATCAGAAGTAAATCCCCTCGAACCATCTTTGTCATCAAAAATTGATTGTAAAGCAAGGGTAAGAGCCAGTCTACAAAAAGATGGAAGATATAAGTTAACCACAGTTGTGCTTGGGCACATTCATGATTTGATTCTGACTGACTCACGGCATTTTGCAATAAATAAGAGGATTCTTACTCCGGTGAAGAGGAGACTAGAAATTAACGATGCAGTAGGGATTGAGGTGGCTAGGAATTTTCATTCCATAGTTGTTGAAGTAGGAGGATATGAGGCATTAACGTTTGATGAACAAGATGCAAGGAATCATATTCAAAATGCTAGAAGATTGAGACTTGGGGTAGGAGACGCTAAATCAGTTACATTTTATTTTCATAAAATGCAACAACAAAATTCGAACTTTTATTCGGCAATTGACCTTGATGAAGATGGTTGCATGCAAAACTTGTTTTGGGCGGATGCAAGGAGTAGGGCGACTTATAAAGCATTTGGGGATGTTGTCTTTTTTGACACAACCTATTTGACAAACAAATATGATATGTTGTTTGCTCGTTTGTAGGAGTTAATCACCAGGTACATTTTTCATTCCGTACTACATATGTATATTTCAGAATTTGTTAAACTTAAAATATTCATCAATGTCTGGTACTATAGGGTTGCAAAGTGCGTCAAGGTGAATCTCGTAAGTTAAGCTTTCCTTGTACAGGAGGCATGCAACACACTATGTATGAACCGGTACATGTTAAATATGAAGGTTGTTTCGTGTTTGTTTTTGGATTTTAATTTTATTGTTTCAAATCACTAATTAACTTGTGTTACTATTTCATCATAAGGTGCCGCCAAATCAATCTTACTATTGTTCTTCTATGGATGCCATAGAAGGCAGTATGTATGTACCAGTATGTGTTGAACGGACTTAATATATTGCATTTTGTTTGTTGTGGGTTGATATTTTAGTTCTTCAAATTACTAATGCCATTTTGTTACTATTTCATGATAAGGTGCCGCAAAATCAACCTTACTATTTGCCTTGTATGGATGTCACACAAGACAGTATGTATGTATCGGTACGTGTTGAATGTATTCTTGCGACAAATTAAATTTTATATTGGTGAATATGTTTGTGAATTTTTTTTTGTAATATTTACTTTATTGTTACAGGCACCGGTTAGCACAATGGGGGACGACATTGGAAACACATCTCATACTCAAGCTGGAATGGTCAACAATATTAGCAGTTAAAGTTCAATAGTACCATCAAATTTGTTGACTTGAACATTGATGGGGATCCGAATGTACCATTTTTTTTTTTAGTTTTGAAGTGCTAATTGTACGTGAATTTCATTTGTAAACTTCGAATTGCTTGGCTTCATTTGAAAATTGATGGAATTGGTGGCTATTCCATTTTAGGTTGAATTGAATTATAGGTTCAACACAATGCTTGGTGGAATTTGTTGAGTGAATTCAAGGTCCTTGAACTTGTTGACTTGAACATAGACCATTCATGGGCTGTGTTTCTTTATTTCTTCCAATTTTTTTGTTGAATTGAAAATTGGTGGAATTGGTGGAAGTTGTTGACTTGAACATAGACTATTCATAGGCTGTTTTTGTTTCTTTCTTCCCAACAGTCTCCATTTTATTTATGTCTGTATTCTACACAATGCTTTTCATTCAAAAAAGAAACCTGTGTGTATGTGTTACCAAAGTAGAAAGCCAACAGTCTCCCTTTTATTTATGTCTGTATGTTCTACACAATGCTTCTCATTCAAAAATAGAAACCTGTGTGTATGTGTTACCAAAGTAGAAAGCCAACAAATTTCTTAAATGCAAGGATTCAAACAAGGATAAAAATGAGATCAATAATTTGTAGTTGCATTCAGTATCTTTTGTAGCTACATTCAATAAAAATGAAATCAATAATTTCTTAAATACAAGTATCTTTTATAGCTGTATTCAGTCAGTCAACCAGTACAGAAATAAGACATGCACATAAGAAATATTCATCTTAATAGAAGTCAAAGAAATGTGCACATTATACACATTATACACACTGTTAACCAAGATCAATTAACCAACCATTACATATAGATTTTTAAATCATGTTCTCAGCAACCCATTCCCATGAACACTCCATGATCAAGCTATACACTTGCAGGTGTTAAGCACAAACAACAAAATACAAAACAAGTATTGATTACATTCATAACATTGTCCAAAACCTAATAATTGAGTCATTTAGATGATAAAATACAAAAATAGTCATTGTACTTGAAAATCTTCTCCATCCTTTGAAGCTTTCTACCATGCTCATGAATTGCATTGTCCATCTCACCAAGCCTTCTCCTTATATCATTAATTTCTTTTGTTCTTATAGTTGTTCGAGGTCCAGCATATTGGAACGGATTGTGGAGGTAACGTCGTCGTCATCATCATCTGCATACTTGAAGTAATTGCAGTGTTCGTTCGCACTCTACAATGCACAAGAATCAGTTAATCAAATCACAAAAATGAAATTTGTAAAAAGTAAAAGATTAATTTATATAACAGATACTTACATATTTTGTTGGGCAAACAAAAAACACATGTCCTTGATTTCCATTCTCATTGGTTCGTACAATATACACGGAAGCTGTTCTTTCACAATCACACAATCTTGGTTTTAATCTTATGTTCCTATTATTAGTAGAAGATGAAGCCATTTTTTTATCTGCATACAAAATACCAACAGATTCAACTACCTCATACTGATGGATAAGCCTCATACTGATGCATAATGATGCATTTATAGTGATGTGATCCATAAACAGAGTTCAAAGATCAGATTCAACAAACAGATTTAAACAACAAATTTTGGTTGTAATATTATCATTTTTTGCATAGATATTTACATATTTTACCCCATGGGGGACTATAACAAATCTTTACATATTGTTTAAAGAGTTCTAAGAACAGATTCTTCAAATAACAAATTCAACAAACAGATTCAAAGAACAGATTTTTGTAATGTGATCATTTTTTGCACAGATACTTACATGTTTTGCACCATAGGGACTATAACAGATCCTTACATATTTGAAGAGTTGTAAAAACAGATTTTGCAATTATCATATTCTTCAAACAACAAATTCAACGAACATATTTTTATAATGTGATCATTTTTTGCACAGATACTTACATATTTTGCACCATGGGGGACTATACCAGATCCTTACATATTGTTTAAAGAGTTCAAAGAACAGATTTTGCAAACAACAGATTCTTCAAAGAACAGATTCAAAGAATAGAATCTGTTTAAAGAGTTCAACGAACAGAACAAATGATAGATTTATAAGCCAAAACCCTAACAATCGGTTTAAAGAGTTCAACGAACAGAAAAAAAATGATAGATTCATAAGCCATAATGACAAAACCCTATGAATCTGTTGAATCTGTTTTGTTAAATGATAGATTCTATGAATCTGTTCGTTTGTAATCTGTGTTAGGGTTCAACGAACAGATTCGTTTGTAGAGTTCAAACAACAGATTTTGTAGCGTTCAAACAAAACCCCAAATAGATTCAAAAAACAGAATCAAAATAACAAAATAAGAACCTTAATAATCATAGATTCATAAGCCCCAAACACATTTTCACACAATTAAAGGGAACCCTAACACAAATTCATGGCAAATTCGAAAACCAAAAAGTCACAATCGACGAATTCGTACAAAAATTGAAACCAAAACATAAACCCTAGTTTTGTCGAATTTGGGTTTACCGTAGATTCGTTTTCTTCTGGTACGTAATGACGAGTTTCCGGCGTTGTTAGCGTATGAGAGGCATCGAGTTGGTTGGTGATGAGTTTTAACAGAGCTCGTCGTTTGTTGTTTACTTTTCGTCGTCGCTCGTCGTTCGGCTCCGTTAGTGTATGAGTACAGAGGGAGGAGGTTTATGAAAGATGATGATGAAAGGGATAAGAGGATTTCAGGGAAGGGATGAGATGGATCTGGGGAGAGACCTGGATCAACGATTCAAAGGGGAGAGACCAGAGGTTTTGTTTGTCAGGTTTTGAGTCTGAGGAGAGAAAAGCGAATATAAGTCATATTTTGGGCCACTCGAGCCTCGATTTTTCGAGCTACAAGTTATTTTTGCATACTTATTTAAAATGATTAGTAGTTGTTTGAGATGTGTTATATAAGTGCATTTTTTGACTTTTTGATTAAAAAATTAGAGAAAAAAAATATGTAAGTTTAGGATAACTTTTTGACTTTTTACAAAAACATGTATAATAAAATATTATAGTAAAATCAAAATGACAATTTTACCCTTTTGACTTTTTGACTTTTAACTTTTTGATTTTTTAAGTAATTGAATTCAAAGGACAAAATAATCATTTTGCCCTAATAGTCTTTCCCACAAGCTATCCTTAAATAGTATAATCTTTTTAACTTTTTTTAATAACTTTTTGACTTTTTTTAATTTGTCTCAAACAAGGCCTGAATTGCCTATCTATATATATGTGATACTCATATGTGATGTTGACTCAAAACCCATTGCCCAAAGCCAAATCTTTTTTCTCTCTCACTTTCCTCATTTTCTCTCTTTTCCATAACTACTGCTGAAACCCCTCTGGCACCACCGCCATCCTCACTCTCTCTCTCTCTCTCATTCTCTCTCTCTTCTCACGACTCCTCATTCTTCCCTTATTTCAGATTGTTCGAAACCCTAGACAATCCATTGGCTGATCTACGCCGCCACCACTATCTTCTCTCTCCTCGTTAGCGACTCCGACCCCACCTCCATGGCCATCAGCAAGCTTTGAAGTTAGGATCGCTGGAGAAGGCCAAATCAACTGCATGCATCGTTTTCTTCGGCAAATCTGATGGCAACGCCTCGGGATCTGTGGCTAGTTTCGCTAAAGTTCTCTACAAATGGACCAATTTCGGCAAATGATGGAGGTCGAGGTGCTTTCTCTCTCTCTCTCTCTATATATATATATATAAATGTTGATGTTGATGTTTATGTAATAAATCTCTCTTTTCGATCTATATATTTGCATTTTTGGTTAGATCTATCTCAAATATGAGATTTACTACTTCAACCTCTTTATTTTAACAATTCTATTTCAATTACATATACATACATATATACACAAGTTTAGCTCTGAGAGTGTTCACCATTTTGTCGTTTGTGTTTGTTTTGATGATGGCCATTGTTGTGATTTGTAGTTTGAATTCACAACAACAAAAAAGGCCTTTGGTGACAGACTGATTTTGTCTCCAAACATCAAATTTTCGTCACTAAAGTGATCTGTGATGAAAAAATTTTCTCACCACGTTTGTCGCCTATACGTTGTCGCTAAAAGTACCTGGTGACAAAAAACAGTTTCGTCGCCTATTTTCATTTTTTGGCGACGAAATGTTTCGTCTCCAAATGTTGCATTTTTCGTCGTCTATAACATCAATTTCGTTACCAAAACTAAATAATATTTTATTGTAATTGTTTTTGGCGATGAAATATTTCATCACGAAATAGATTTTAGTGACGAAAGTTTTCCTCACTAATGATATAGATTAAGGTGACAAAAAAAATTCATCACTAAAATGAGCAAAAAAGAAATTTCTTCAATGACAAAAAACATTTTGTCACCAAATATTTCAATTTAGTGACGAAATATTAAGCAAATGAGACGAAATTATTTGTTTGGTACTACATCATTAGCAACAAAATTATTCGTCATGTTTTTTGAAAACTAATAGCGACATTTTTTATTTCGTCGCTAATAATAATTAAATTTTTTTAAAATGGGGGTACTATTTTCAAATTAAATTTTTTTTTTCAGTAAAAATTCCCTGCGCATTTCAATAACCTATTCAATAAAATATCTATTACAAATCAATATAAAAATATGTTCATTTTTATAAACATCACAATCGAATTTCAGCATTATCCACAAAAATACAATATGAACTGCATGCAGATTACCAAACATGTCTCTTAATATCCACAAAAAACATGTCTACTAATATTCAAAAAAATATAACATCAACCGCATGCGGATTAGCAAACACGTCTCCTAATATCCACAAAAAACATGTCTACTAGTGTCAACAAAAATAAAATATCAAGTGCGGATTACCAAACATATCCTGTAATACCAACAAAAATATAAATTTACAACGCAACCAAAATACATGTAAGGTAATATAAACAAAAACACAAAATGAGCTAGCTTCTGCTCTCCAAATTACCAAACATGTCCATATCAAATCTTGAATTTGCAAAAAAATGAAACACCAAGAAAAAAAAAAGAAAAGAAAAAAAGAATGAAAGTTAGACAATTATTATCTTATCAATTAAATATAAAATTTAATATGCATTTTTCGACTTAGTTTTCAAATTGAGAGTCTGGTGCTAGTTCCGTAAGTTTCCACAACTTACATTGGTCCCTCTCGAGGTGTTTGAGGTGTTCCCCCAGGCCTTCACGTGCCTATTACACGATTTTGGCCCCTGATGGTCTATTTACAAGCTTAAATGTTGAAAAAAATTCATTTTTGGACTTAGTTTTCAAAACGAGAGTCCTATGCTAATTCCGTAAGTTTACACAAGTTACAACGGTTTCTTCCGAGGTGATTGAGTGTTCCCCGGGCCTTCTCGGGGTTGTTTAACGATTTTGGGCCCCGATAGCCTATTTTTCAAGCTTATTGGAAAAAGTGCATTTTTAGATTTAGTTTTCAAACCGAGAGTCCTGTGCTAATTCCGTAAGTTTTCAAAACTCACATTGGTCCCTCCCAAGGTGTTTGAGGGCCGTCTCGTGGCTGTTGCACGATTTTGGGGTCCGATGGCCTATTTTTCAAGCTTAAGTGTGAAAAAGTGCATTTTTGGACTTAGTTTTCAAACCAGGAGTCCCGTGCTAGTTCTGTAAGTTTTCACAACTTACATTAGTCCCTCTCGAGGTGTTTGAGGTGTTTCCTGAGCCGTCTTGTGGGTGTTGCACAATTTTGGCCTCCGATGGCATATTTTCAAGCTTAAGTGTGAAAAAGTGTATTTTTGGACTTAGTTTTCAAACCGGGAGTCTCGTGCTAGTTCCGTAAGTTTCCACAAATCACATTGGTCCCTCCCGAGGTGTTCCCCGGGCCGTCTCGTGTCTATTACATGATTTTGGCCTCCGATGGCCTATTTTCAAGCAAGTGTGAAAAAGTGTATTTTTGGACTTAGTTTTCAAACCGGGAGTCCCGTGCTAGCTCCGTAAGTTTTTACAACTTACGTTGGTCCCTCCTGAGGTGTTTGAGGTGTTTCTCGGGCCATCTCGTGGCTGTTGGACGATTTTGGCCTCCGATAGCCTATTTTCAAGCTTAAGTGTGAAAAAATACATTTTTGGACTTAGTTTTCAAACCAGGAGTCCCGTGCTAGTTCCGTAAGTTTCCACAACTCACATTGGTCCCTCCCGGAGGTGTTTGAGGTGTTCCCCGGGCCATCTCGTGGCTGTTACACGATTTTGGCCGCCGATGGCCTATTTTCAAGTTTAAGTGTGAAAAAGTGCATTTTTGGACTTAGTTTTCAAACTGGGAGTCCCATGCTAGTTTCGTAAGTTTCCACAACTTATGTTGGTCCCGCCCGATGTGTTTGAGGTGTTCCTCGGGCCGTCTCGTGGTTGTTCCACGATTTTGGCGTCCGATGGCCTATTTTTCAAGCTTAAGTGTGAAAAAGTGTATTTTTGGACTTAGTTTTCAAACCGGGAGTCTCGTACTAGTTCCGTAATTTTTCACAACTTACGTTGGTTCCTTCCGAGGTTTTTGAGGTGTTTCCCAGGACATCTCATGGCTGTTGCACGATTTTGGCCTCCGATGGCCTATTTTTTACGCTTAAGTGTGAAAAAGTGCATTTTTGGACTTAGTTTTCAAATCGGGAGTCCCGTGCTAGTTCCGTAAGTTTTCACAACTTACGTTGGTCCCTTCCAAGGTGTTTGAGGTGTTTTCCGGGCCGTCTCATGGCTGTTGCACGATTTTGGCCTTCGATAGCCTATTTTTTACGCTTCAGTGTGAAAAAGTGCATTTTTGGACTTAGTTTTCAAACCGAGAGTCCCGTGCTAGTTCCGTAAGTTTTCACAACTTACGTTGTTCCCTCCTGAGGTGTTTGAGGTGTTCCTCAGGCCGTCTTGTGGCTGTTACACGATTTTAGCCTCTGATAGCCTATTTTCAAGCTTAAATGTAAAAAAGTGCATTTTTGGACTTAGTTTTCAAACCGGGAGTCCCGTGCTAGTTCCGTAAGTTTCCACAACTTAGGTTGGTCTCTCCCGAGGTGTTTAAGGTGTTTCCCAGGCCATCTCGTGGCTGTTGCACGATTTTGGCCTCCGACGGCCTATTTTCAAGCTTAAGTGTGAAAAAGTACATTTTTGGACTTAGTTTTCAAACCGGGAGTCCCGTGCTAATTCTGTAAGTTTCCACAACTTACGTTGGTCCCTCCCAATGTGTTTGAGATGTTCCCCGGACCGTCTCGTGGCTGTTGCACCATTTTGGCCTCCGATGGCCTATTTTCAAGCTTAAGTGTGAAAATGTGCATTTTTGAACTTAGTTTTCAAACCGGGAGTCCCGTGCTAGTTCCGTAAGTTTCCATAACTTACATTGGTCCCTCCCGAGGTGTTTGAGGTATTTCTCGGGCCGTCTCATGGCTGTTGCACGATTTTGGCCTCTGATGTCCTATTTTCAACCTTAAGTGTGAAAATGTGCATTTTTGGACTTAGTTTTCAAACTGGGAGTCTCGTGCTAGTTCCGTAAGTTTTCACAACTTATGTTGGTCCCTCCCGAGGTGTTTGAGGTGTTTCCTGGGCCGTCTCATGGTTGTTGTACGATTTTGGCCTCCGATGGCCTATTTTTCAAGCTTAAGTGTGAAAAAAGTGCATTTTTGGACTTAGTTTTCAAACCGGGAGTCCCGTGCTAGTTCCGTAAGTTTTCACAAGTTACGTTGGTCCCTCCCGAGGTGTTTTCTGGGCCGTCTCGTGGCTGTTGCACGATTTTGGCCTCCGATGGCCTATTTTTCACGCAAGTGTGAAAAATTGCATTTTTGGACTTAGTTTTCAAACCGGGAGTCCCGTGCTAGTTCCGTAAGTTTTCACAACTTATGTTGGTCCCTCCCGAGGTGTTTGAGGTGTTTCCCAGGCCGTCTCATGGCTGTTACACGATTTTGGCGTCCAATGGCTTATTTTTCAAGCTTATGTGTAAAAAAGTGCATATTTTGACTTAGTTTTCAACCGGGAGTCCCGTGCTAGTTCCATAAGTTTTCACAACTTACGTTGGTCCCTCCCAAAGTGTTTGAGGTGTTTCCCGGGCCGTCTTGTGGCTGTTGCACGATTTTGGCCTCCGATGGCCTATTTTCAAGCTTAAGCGTTAGAAAAGTTCATTTTTTGACTTTGTTTCATGCCTACATGTTGGAGTAGTGCAAATTTCAATGTAGTTTTCTAATTGGAAGCCACGTGCATAATTCAGTGTTTGTGATGTTTCTCGGGCCTTTACATGCATATTTCACTATCTTAGTTGAAGAAGAAATTTCTACTAAATTAACATAGAAACATAATATACTAACCAAAAAGCTTGTCCATCAGAATCTGAACTTTCCCCACTCTCAAAATTTCCCGTGATACCTTTCTGCCTCAAACACTCGATGATACTTTGTATCTTCTTGCTTTGTTTTTTCTTTGACTTTTCAAACCTTGCAATTTGTTCATTTTGTTGTGCTATTTGCATCTTGAGGCGTTGAACATAGTCACTATTTTCAGCAGGTGCCATAGTTGTATTCACAGAAGAAGAAGGCCTCATGCCGAGTCCTTTCACATAACTCGGCCTTGGCTTAAGCACCTTAACTGACAACTCCTCTAGGGTCAAGGGGATCGCACTAGTCTGCGAGAGGTGTTCTGCTTGCGTCTATATCATGTTGTCTTATTAATTTGAAATAAATCAAACAAGTATTAGTTATTCTACCTTACACAGCAAAATAAATAATTTTATCAAAATTGAAAGACATTTTCTTGTACATACATAATTAACTTGGCTCTCTGATAAAATCCATTCATGCGTGTCCGAATTATAGTGGATGGACTTGTAAAATTCTGCTAAATCGGGCACTTTGCCATTTGCAATTATCTGTTTCATTTGTTTTTCAATGTTATTTCAAATATTTAAATAACAAAGCCTACTAATCCAATAAAATAAATTAGTAGAACGCACTGAGCTGTGTACCCTGACCGAGATTGATTTTGATCCACATCGATGTTTGTTTTCATTTGCATCCTATTATTCACATTAGCTAGTGATTGTTCTTACACAATTGAAACACTAATAAAAACAAGAAAAGATAACATTAGTAAGAAGAAACTTAATTTTTGGCAATTAACATATATAAAACATTTTACCTTGAATTTTTTACTATTCCGCTTGTCAATTAGAGATGTCCACTGATTAAGAGTAACTCTTGCAGGTGGGTGGCTTCTCTCGTAATCCTCCTCTCTTGTATCCTTAAGTTGCTTGTATTGTTTGTGCAACTTATAGGTGAAACCACTCAATCGTCGACCAAATTGTGTGTCTAAAGCCTTTGCTACATCAGTCCAATTGCCTTGTAGATCAAACTGATCCTGCAAAATAAAAATAAAAATTAAAAAGAACTAGAGCCTAAACATGAAAACTATAACTAATTAAAGTATAAATCAAGACAATAGTCCAAAACAATATGTTCAAAATAAAGTATAAATCAAGAAATGAACAGTCATATCCTTTTATTTGAAGCCTTATCACAAACAATGCTGTAACTTCAACGATAAGAGTTTGTCAATAATTACCGCTAAGCGTTGGATCATCGGCTCCTTATTAGTAGCATTCACCTTCTTCCACCTACGAACGCTCAGGTCTGGTAACTGCGTTCGAACCTCTATACCAATCTTGGAGACTAGCTTAGAGGCGTTATCTCCTACTGGTGCACGAGACTGTTCAGATATAGGAACTAACATCTTCCCATCCTTATCGACAATGCGATGGGCCTGTATGCCGTGTGTCGGGCCACGACCACGTCTGTCATGTGATGTTGTAAGGACATAATATTAATTGAGTTAGTAAGTAAACAAATGCAAGTTAAACCTTAAAAACAACTTTGCAAAGTTACCAACGATGCTAGATGCAGTCACCTCGTGCTCAGGTTGCACATTATGAGGTGGTAAGGGTTGGGTACCGGCCTCCTGACTTGGGGGATCCATCCTTTCCTCTGGGGTGAGAGTTAATGGCCTTGAATGAGACTGTAAACGGAGTCCTGGTGCCATCTCTTGTTCCTGAAATAACATAATCAAATAGTTAAAATGATATTTAACACAGTTAAAATATATTTTAAAAAAGATATGATGTGTAAGATATGTGAAAAAGAAATGTAAATAGTAAAAGACATGTGCACACACAAATATAAAATAATGTGTATAATACCTCGCGGTCAAAGGAACCCAGTGACTCATCATCATTGTCATCCTCACTCTCTGAAGGGTTATACTCAACATCATCATCTACCTCAACCCTAATTCCCTTTTCCCTTACATTTGCACATTTGGGCTGAACTGCACTCACTAAAGAATTTGTAATATTCTTTACTCCAAAATTGTTCATTATCTCACAATTCTCTTTGATTCGCTTATTTCTTTGTTTCTTGTATTCTGTTAGCTTCTTAGTTCTCAAATCACCTGGTTTCAACCATTGTTTTTTGCCTCGGACCATTTTCTACAACTATATAACATAATTCAACTTTAATTGAAAAATATAGACAATGTCATCATGCACCATTAAATAAAAGAAGAAAAAGAAAGTAACATAAACATATAAAATAAAAATTACATTAATTAATAACATCTGTTCGAAAATAAAGTATAAAATAAAAATTACATATCATAATCCATATCAGGATCCATATCAACATCAGGAATGTTATGTTCTTCATCTCCTTCATCATCTTTATTCTCTTCCATTATCTCATCTAATGACCCTACTTCTGAAATAACATTGAATTCAACATCATCCCTACATTATCGAACAATTGGGTCAATGTCAATTGGAACAACATCGGTAATGTTTTCTTGTTGGAACACATCATTATTTTCTAAAGGATCCAATAATTCTCCATCACTGGCGTTTGGAACATCAAAGACACCCCTATGTTGCACCCTTTGTATGACATTCCAAGGTTCACCCAATTTGGTATCATTCAGATAGAAGACTTGCTTAGCTTGACTAGGTAGCATAAATGGGTCAAATTGGTACCACCGACTTTTCATATCAATGCTTGTGCAATATGTATCAAATCGTATTGTTTTGTTTCTACCAATGTTACCGGTGTTGTACCATTCACACTGGAACAAAACAACCATTTTATCACATATGTAGTCAAATTCCAAAACCTTGTACAAGTGACCGTAGAAGTCATGCAATTTTCCTTCATGATCCCTTTGTGTAAGCACACCACTATTCTGACTTGTATGACGGTTGTCTAGATCTCGAGTATGGAACCGACTGCTATTGATTATGCAACCTGAGTACTCTTTCACTAGCAAATTAGGACCATTTGCTAATGACCACAATTCATTAGTTGCCTCTGATGACTCTTCCATTCTCAATCTATTTATCTACAATTACATGTAACAAACAATAAGTAAATAATTTATGAATGACGACATTTTATAAAACTTTAATTTTGTTTAAGTTGTAAATGTCGAAAAATTATAAATGTTTTACCCTCTCTTTAAATCACTTGGGAAATTCTTGTCGTTGTATGTGGGTTATGTCATGTCCAGCTTGAGTTTGTAATAGATTTTTGTGTTCCCTACTCAAAAAAAAAAAAAAAAAGTGATTACTACGTAGTTCTGAAAATAAAAAAGCTAAGCATAAACATAATTCAATGAAACAATACTCCAAATACTTTTTTTTATCTCTGGGCTATTGTACAACACAAACCAATGAGCAATATCACGAATTTCTTGAGACATTTCAGCATCTCGTGTGATTAGACCAATTGGATGTGCAGTTTCTGTGAATACTGTCAACCTTTGTTGACGTTCACCACGATCTTCATTCCGTTCTGGTCGATTATACACGGTTTCAATCCCATCAACATACATTGAATAAAAAGTAATGCACTCTTTGACAATGTAAGCCTAGGCAATTAAACCTTCTAGTCAAGCTCGGTTGGTCACATATTTTTTTAATGCTCCAAAAAACCTTCAAGAGAGAACAAATTAGGAGTATAATTACATATGCAACACTCTTATGCAAATCTCATTTACAAGTATTAAGTGTAAAAAATACCTTTCAATTGGGTACATCCATCGATATTGTACGGGTCCTCCAAGAATAGCCTCACGAGGCAAATGAACAGCCAAGTGGATCATCACATCGAAGAAGGCTGGAGGAAAGATCTTTTCAAGCTTGCATAAAATGTGTATTATACGTTCCTCTAATTTCTCCAGTTCGCTCCGCCTTAGTGTCCTAGAGCATAGGCCTTGGAAGAAATTGCTTAACTCAAAAAGTGTTGTGCTAATTTCTTTATCCACGTAACCACGCATTCCAATGGGAAAAATTCTTTGTATCAGTACATGGCAGTCGTGGCTTTTTAGGCCTGTTAGTCTACCATTTCTTGCATTCACTGATTTGGATATGTTTGCCGCATACCCATCTGGATACTTGACAGTTTTTAAAAATTCAAAGAAACCCTCCCTCTCTGCAGGTGTCAATGAAAAGCTTGCTCGAGGCTTGACATATGACCCATCGGATCGTTGTGTTAGCCATAGCTTTTTCCTTATACCCATATCTTCCAAGTATAACCGTGCCTTGTCTGTGTCCTTGTTCTTTGCATCAATGCCTTAACATAGTTCCGAAAACATTTTCACAGAAATTTTTCTCCACATGCATGACATCAATGTTGTGTCAAAGTTTTCGCTTTTTCCAATAGGGTAACTCATACAAGATGCTTACCTTTGTCCAATTAGGTGCTTGACAGGGCCTTTTTCTATTACTTGGATGCTTTCCATATATGACACTTGTCACGTTGTCCAACTGGTCTTGTATATTTTCCACTGGTAACTCCAAAGATCTTTTTTGTTTCTCAATCTTACCATTGTAAGCCCTACTCTTTCGCCTTTCTGGGTGGTCCTCAGGCAAGTAACATCGATGGTTAGTGTACCCTGTCTTACTTCTCAAAGATTCAAAATACGGTTCATCATTGCATGTGTAACAAGAATAATGACCCTTTGTTCTCCACCCAGATATGTCACCAAATGCAGGCCAATCATGTATTGTCCACAACAAAGCTGCATGCATTTGAAAAGTCTCATTGGTGGAGGCGTCGTAAGTTAATGCACCATTTGTCCATAAATCATTCAACTCATCCACCAATGGTCGCATGTAGACGTCAATACCAATCACTGGTTACGATTCTCCAAGAATAAGTAATGACATCAAACAAAATGGATCCTTCATAACCAACCAAGGTGGCAAGTTGTATGGAATGAGTATGACGGGCCACAAACTATAAGAGTTGTTCATGTTCCCAAAAGGGTTAAACCCATCAACGACTAACCCTAGCCTCACATTTCGAGGCTCCAAGGCAAACTCGGGATGTTGTGCATCGAATTCCTTCCACTCATCACTGTCAGCGGATGCCTCAATATCTCGTTGTCCACTCGTTTGTCTTTGTATCATCTCATGTCCTCAGCCCTCTTCCTTGACATGTACAATCTTTTCAACCTTAGTGTCAAAGGAAAGTACCGCAATACTTTATGGGGGATCTTCTTACCCCTTCCATGATTGATCTTGTATCTAGATGTCTTACAAGTCGGACATTTATCTAGTGTTGCATTCTCCTTCCAAAATAATACATAATCATTTATGCAAGCATGAATGAGCTCATATGACAAGCCCAAGTCACGTAGTATTTTGTTAGCTTTATAAGTTGACTTTGGAACCAAATTTTCTTTCGGTAAAAGTCTACTTAAAAACTTTAGCATCATATCAACTGACTTATTGCTCCAATGATTTGTTACCTTCATATTAAGCACCTCGATCACAAACTTCAACAAAGTATAATTTGTACAATTTGGGAACACCTCATGCTTGGCATCAATCAACAATTGATCAAAAGTTCTCACTTCCTCCCCTTGGGTTGTATCAGTCGATTTCCCTCTTATTCGATCTTCCACTAAGGCTTCAATACCACCTACAATTTCATCACCATCAAGTCGCATCTCATTATCATGGTAAGCCTCGTTTGAAACATGGGGTTCCCCGTGCTGGTGCCATATAGTGTAAGTTTGCATAATCCCATATTGGAGCAAATGAATTTTCACATTTTGAAGATTTTGTCTATAAACATTCACACACTTTATACACGGGCACAAAATATTACCATTTTGGTCTAAATCCCCCATTGCAAATTGAAGAAATAACTTGACCCCATCATTATATGGTTTACTTATCCTTCCATCAGCCGTCCTACCTGGGGCAATCCAACTTTTATCCATGTCTGATCACAAATGAAAGATTAGGAACAATATAGTATAATGTAGACTTGTGTATTTATGAACTAATTAAATTGAAAAATTCAATAAGAATTTCACCAAATATATGTCCAGATCTTTAATGAAGATTCTTATACAAGTTCTAAGGTTATATGCAAGTAAGGAATAAAAACTAACAAAAATGGCACGCAATGAATGCTATCTTAGGTAAACTAATCAATATTTTCTGACACAACATAACTCCAGTGTCTACTTATATGCTTTGAACATACGATGACATAAGTTAATATACATAACATGATCAAATTCACCCACAAGGTTCACATTATCACTACAACAAATATCACATTTTATAGCACGCAATGAATGCTATCTTAGGTAAATGATAGCGTTTGTTAGAATGCTATGTTAGTCCATGTTATTAAAAGTCTATTATTTTTTATAACATTTATTAAATGCTATGCATAAATGCTATAAAAAAATATATTATAACATTCTTGGAATGCTATGAAATGGTTGAAAATTTCTTTAAAAATATAACCGTAAGTATTCATGAATGCTATAATAAAGTGTGACAACATATTTTGTGTAGAATTTTCAGTGATATGATTTTTTTTCAATGCTACAATTAAAATGTTCTCATATTTAAAGATAAAAATGTCTTAATTCATTCAACATCAATATTTAAAAACCTCACTCATTGCATAAAGACGAATATCATTAAGGTAGAAAACAAAAACAATCATTAAAGGACCAAAATAATTACATTGTCCTCATACCAAAATCTAATCAACATATCAACAAAATATAGCTTATAAACATCTGAAAAATAAATAAATAAATAAATAAAAATCCCAAACATAGCAATAATAAACTCAATCAAATATCTTATTACTTCATCTACAATCTGCACATCCTTCGAGCTTACTCTAAGATGAGTTTTGGCCTCTCTTCTTTCTAAAGACAAATGCAATAAATAAATAAAAATAATAATCAAATCCCCTAGTTAACAGAAGCATTTAAAAAGGTAAGGTTAATTAATTAAACAATCAGGAAAGCTAATGGATTAAATCTTGGTTCAATACCCAAGCCAACAAAAAAAAATTAATATAAAGAATTCAATTTCTAGATCAATGGCTTTAATTGGATTTACATAAAGAGTATAAAACTGACTATGTAACTTTCAAGTGTAAACTATCAAGCAACAAATTGGGAAAACAAATATTGCTTACTATCAATCTTTTTCAAAAACTAGTTTGGTAAAAAATAATTAAACAATATATAAATTTTAGGTGGAATTACTTGTTAGTGGGACAAGAAAAAAAATTCACATACAAAGAAAGATGAACATTGGCTGCTGAAGTTATATATATATATATATTATATTATATGTATCTAGAGCATATACATTAGAGAGAGAGAGCAGCGAACGAAACTATTACACAGAGAGAGCATCAAGAGAGAGAGAGAGAAAGAGAGAAGAGAGGAGAGACTAACAGCGGTAGTGGTGAGCCGATATTACACAGAGAGAGCATCAAGAGAGAGAGAGAGAAAGAGAGAGAGAGAGAGAGAGAGAGAGACTAACAGCGGTAGTGGTGAGCCGATCGGCACAGCAGTGGTGGTGAGGAAAGAAGAGGCTAACGATCGGCAGCAAGAGAAGGAGAAACCAACGGCGGCAGTGAGGAAAGGCTGTCGGTGGTGAGCCGATCGGCACACCGGCGATGTGTGTGAATCGATGAAATGTTAGCAGCGACAGTGAGGAAACTGTGTGTGTGAATGAGGATAAGGTGTGTGTGTGTGTGTAAAATTAGGTTTGCTGGAGAAATTATTGTGTGTGTGTGTGTGTGTGAGTATAAGGTCTGTGTGTGTATAACCAAGCATAACAGGTTTTTTTTTTTTTATTAACATATGCGGGTTGGGTGAGAAGAAGAAGAACAAATCTGCTTCCATAGGCGCCAATATATTTTCATTTCCCTCTAAAATATTTAGCAACTAAATCATTTGTTGGTGACAAAATTATTTCTTCACCAAAGATAAAAATATTGGCCACAAAAATAGTTTTGTCACTAAATGATATTAAAATATTAAAAATTATTGGTGACAAAAATATATTCGTCATTAATAATTTTATAATTGGTGACCAATTGTTTCCTCACCAAAAGTCTAAAAATTTTGGTACCCTCCGAAAAATTAGTGGGAAAATCTTCAGTGACAAAAAAAATATAAATAATGACGAAAAATAATTTCGTCATCTAATTTTTGTATTATGTATTTAGATTGGTGACGAAATTTTATTTTTGTCTCTAAAAATAGTACATTTGGAGACGAAATATTATTTTCGTCATTAGTTTTCGTCTCTAAAGACTATTTTTGTTGTATTGTATACATCAGCTCAGATTCGTCGAGGTGATGATATTGATGAATATTGGCCACCAATTGAGGATGTTGGTGTTGAGATTCTGGAATTCGATGCGTCTTTGAGGATGTTGATGATGATGATATTTTTATTATTTATTGTTTGTAGGTTTTTTTCTTTTTTCTTTTGGGTTCTTTGCATTTGAAACTGTTCAAGCAAAGAAATTGTTCTTTTCTTTTTTTATTATTTATTGTTGTTGTTGTTGATGGTGATGAAACAAATAATTTTTTTTGACAGGTAGGAGAGAGAGAAGATGAAGAAGAGAATCTATCAATTTTGGTGAATGAACAGATAAAAAATAAAAAATTAAACATATATATATACATATGTGGGTGTATGTACTAGAATATATTTGAATGATGGTGCTAGAAAATTTCAGCAGAAACAAAAGAGAGTGGGAGAGAATCTGTGTGTATATGTGACAATTTGAATAGATAAAAAAATAAACAAATAAGAAAAAAATAGGCTTATGAAATTCAACAGATAGGGAACACTAAGTTTGAATTTCAACAGATAGGGAAAAAATAATTGAACAGATAATAAAATTTGGACATATCAATTTAAATAGATAAGAGAAAAATTGAATAGATAATAAAATATGGACAGATATTTGAATTGATAAGTGAAAAAATTAAATAGATAATAAAATTTGGACTGATATTTGAACAGATAAGGGTAAAAAATTTGAACGGATTGGAAATTTTTTGAACAGATAGTCAATGAAAGTCAACAGATAAATTAAGGAATAAAATTAGAAACAAAATGTCCTTCAAAACTAACAAAAAGACTTTTTACCAAATTATTTTACAAATGATAGACCTTTTACCAACAACAAAAAATCCATTTGACCGAATGCCTTAGATACTCTCTAAATTGGATTTATCACCAATTTACTCGAAAAATAACTATCGTTTTTGTGTCTTCAAATTGTATAAGACTCCTTATGCTTTTGTAACTGATGCATTGGTTTGGTTAAATTAAAAAAAATTTAGATTTAAATTTAAATAGACACATATTCAATTTAAAATAGTGTTTATTAACCAAGTAATGTTTGATTTGAAATTTCAATAGCAAATTTAAAGTTTTTATTTTTATTTTTTTTATAAATTACAAATGATTATATTTGTAATTTATATTTTTATATAGAAATTTTACAAAATCACATTTAAGTGAACATGAATAAAAGTTTCGTAATTATATTGTATGTTATATATATATATATTGAATTTTTAAGAAATAATAATTATTGGTGGTTATTTGGTGGTGGTAGAAATGTAATAGTAGTGCCAAAGGCAAACGCGGTGGTGATAGTGAAATAATGATTGTATCTTTGGTGACAATGGCATTGGTGGTGAAGATAGTGATGGGTGTAGTAGTAGTGGTGGTAGTTGTGGTAGGCATAGTAGTATCTTTGGTGAACTCACATTAAAATTGAGTACGTTTTTTCTATTTTAAAATAATCAAAATAAAATTATTTTTTCATATATTTTGAAGGGTAAAAGTGTAAACTTATGCACACCATTGCTTACAATTATCTATTTGGAAGTCGCTTATCAAATTTCTACATATTTTTTCAATTGTCACTCACACATATTATTAGTTACATGTGATGTGTGCCAAAAAAATTAGTTTTATGATATATACGGATTTTACAAAATAAATAGTTGAGATCATTGAAATTGGATTCACAATGGCCCGAAAACTTGAGATAAGTGGAACTCATAAAAAATAAAAAATACTTAGCTGGCTGTTTGTACTCATTTTTGTTGAATTCTTGTCAATAGGTGGATCAATCAGGGAATGACATATGGTAGGGTCAAAGTGGGTATCTTGCATTAATTAAAGGACAAGTGTCACCAATAAGAGTTGATCCTGTGTGTGGGGTAGCCCAGATGATGGAGCAGTTATTAGACTAAGTCATGGGTTTAGTAAGAAAGGAATCATGTGCAAAGTGGGAGTTTCTCTCTGTCGAGGGAAAAGAGAAAGCCGAAAATGGTGATAGATATGTGGTATCATATAAGGAGGGTCATTCGACAGGTAAAAGTGAAGATGTGGTAGCACTTGAGTCTTTGAAAGTAAAGGGGCAGTTACAGTAGGTGTACAGTGGTAGTTGCAGATTTGAAGAATCGTGTGATCATGGGTTAGAGAAAGAAAAAAGGCTATAAAGGCGGGAAAGTGAAGAAGGAAAAGACATCATCATCACAACTACACATAACTTTTAAACTAGGAGTAGTTGATTGTAACTTAGGAGTAGTTTCCTCTGTAATTTATAGTTTGTAACTTGGTAAACTTTAGTAGTTTCATTCTGGAATTACTTCTTGTTTACTTTGTAATTACTAGTTGTTCCAAAGAAGTCCTCATTCCTTTGAGGCATTTGAACCAATTCCACAATTGCTTAGTTGTTCTTGCTAAATTGTCTTGTTAAAATTATTGTTTAGTTGTTGTCAATCAAGACCTAACATAATTTTTACTAACACAGACTTTAAAAAAAAAAAAGTAAATTATATCGATCTCCCTTAAGATTTAGAGAAAATATAGTAAATCTCAAATTTTTAGACATAATTAAATTGAATTCCATTGAGATTTAAATTCATATAGCACTTAGTCATTTTTTGATTATTAATTTGTTAGTTACATGAATAAAAAAAATAACGTTATTCTATATTTTTACACGAAAATGTATAATTTACATTATTTACTTTTGTATTTTCGTAATATCTGAATTAATTTCAATTCATTTAATCTTACTAAAAAAGATACATATATCAATATGACTATAACACTCTAATTTTTTCAAACTCAAAGGAGGTCATGGTAATTTATCCAAAAAAAAAAAAAAAGAGTGGAGCTATTGGCACCCCATCAATTATTTTTGACCTCTATTTTCTAGATTTTATTTATTTATTTATTATAATAATAACCTCAAATGAAATTACTAAAAAAGACATCAATAATTTTGGGATACCCTATTTGTCACAACCCAAACCCCGCTCCGTAAGGGTCGGTGAGGTGAGCGGCCAGTAATCCAAAATTACCAAAGGCCTTCTTCTTGTACAAAACAGGATATAATCGAGGCTAGCAGAAGCTTATATAACATAATTAAAACAAATAGTCCATTGAGTTGTGCTGACTATATGATCAAGCACATAATTACGTTAATATACTCACCCTGTAATACATACCAACATGTACAAAAACATTTATACATCATATACAAAAAAAAAAACTTTCATATACATATATACATTTTATTAAAACTCCCATGTCAAGAACATAAACCAAAGGCCATTACGACTTAGCTGTAATTCGGAGGCACCAAAAACTCAAAAGGCTTCAAATGGTGGCTCGGCTAAAGGAGTTCTTCTAGGCTTGCCTTTCATGTCGCCCGCTTATACATATATATACACACAATAAGCTAAAGCCCAATGAATAACATTAAAGTAAGAGGCTAGTGAACGAATTCCGAACATTTCATAAACATAAAACAGAGCATATCATAATCATTCTTATATCTGGACATAATAATGGTACATCCAACAGAACATAACAGATCGTCATCCGACTAAAGTAATCGGTCCCGGACACCAATTATCAAACAGAACACCACTTTGTCAAGTGGCTAGTGAGATCTCGTAATCACATATATGTCATGGACCCGCATTAATATGCTGTCTTCCATGACTTGGGATTATCTTTGGATGCCATAGTAGATTCAAAATAGGACATTCGTTCACTTTAACAAAATAACATTTCATAAATCATAACTTATCATATAACATTTCGAATAGAATTCATATGAACATATCTTTACAATAACGTTACTCACAGTGGCTTTAAAAACCGGTTGATCAGTCTTCGAATCATGACCTACAAACACAAACATTCATAGCACAACATCTCAAAGCACATTTAATTCATTTAGTCGATTTTTTGGTTTATTTGTTACTTGTTCGTTCGGTTGTTTCTATTTGTTCTTTAATTTCTTTCCTATTTATGATATGGACATGAATTTGAAATACACTTGAAAACCATACAAATGGAGGCCCGGAAGTCAGAAAAACGGAGAGAAAACAAAACCCGGGATTGATCTGAAAACCACATGTGCGGAACCACTATCGTACGTGCGCTCATATGTACAATTTTAGCAGAATGCAACCTGGAACAGGGGAGGTTTGGCCACATGTGTGAGGCCTCAGGCCGCACGTACAGTCTGGGTAAAATTCTAGTCCGAAAAGCTGTTTTGCAATTGGAACTCAAGCTTTTCAAAATCCATCTTCAAATCCATGCATATCAAAGCTCAAAACTTTCAAAAACAACTTGATTTCCATATTTCTAACTTCAAAACCTCATAAACAACACCCAATTTCCACCTAAAAGCTCAATGTTTAGAGTACAAGTATAAAATAAAAAATAAAACATACAGGTTTGAGTTCCAATCTTGCAAATCCATGGAGTTTCCTCCTCAATCCTCAAAATCATGCAAGAAAACATGAATCTCATGAAAGTATGCCATGTTCTTGAACTAATTCTTACCATTTCTTCCTTATCTTGTTCACTCATATAGTCTACTTCATAAAACTTCCAATTAAGCATGATTTCCTCTTAATAAAACTTAGATTCCATAGATTTATGAATGTAACAACTCAAATTCAAGAAATTAGAGAAGAGTTCTTACCTTAGTTGGTTGAATTGTAGAGTTTTGCCTTAAGTCCTTCTTAGTCTTCTCCTTCCTCTTGCTTTCTTCTTGAGTTCTCTCTCTCTCTCTCTCTCTCTCTCTCTCTCTCTCTCTCTCAATTATATCTCTTCCAACAAAACCCAATAACTCATCTTAATATATATATATAGGGTCATTAGCTTAATTTAACTAATTAAGGATTAGCCTAATCAGTTGTAACTTATATTAATTGATTTAAATCTAATTAATTTACTATAAACTCTAATGTGAATTAGGCTCTAATTTCCTATCCAAATATTTAATTCCAATGTATATAAACTACTGATTCAGATAGGTTCATTTCTTATTCATATACAACTGTCCACAATAACACACTTTAAAACATAATTAACTCATAATCAAATAATCATTGCAAATCATATGATTAACTTAATTAATCAAGGAGATGGTCGTTACATTCTCTCCCCCTTAGGATGGTTAGTCCTCCATACTTAGGTACCTTCATCAGATGCAGATTGAATGTCTTAGGTTCATACCATTTCCCATTTACGCAAGTGACTTCTTCCCCATTCAGCTTGTTACAGACATTCAATTCATTTCTCGGTCATTCAACAGTTTACAATTCAATTCAGCATTCGATTCAGTGATCCATTTCATTTATTCAAATAATTTATAAGTGGTTAGGAATATAAAGTAATTCCATATATTAATCCCATGACAATCAATGCAATGCTGAAGTAGTCATTTGTAAGATATTTTATACTATGATTGACTGTGATATGGAGCTATTGTGTACATTTTTTGGGCCATGCTATAACTTTGTTATAACTGTAAGAACTAATGAACTTGTATTTGATTGAAGTCTGTTTACTTGGGGGGGAGGGACTATGAATTGCTTATGAACAGTACTTAGACATATACCTCCGACTAATTGGGAACACATGTATTATGTTAAAGAATGATTGCTTCGGCGCTACCTTTACTGCCATAGGATTGATTGGTTAGAGAATGGTTGCTTCCGTGCTACTATAATTAGAATTTGAAGCTATGTGAATTGTTAATAGCGGACTATTTTGATATCACGACAGCGTGGAAGTATATAAATTTTTGAAATATCTTACAAATGACTACTTCAGCATTGTATTGACTGTCATGGGATTAATATATGGAATTGCATTATATTCCTGACCACTTATAAATGATTTGAATAAATCAAGTTGTTTTTGAGAGTTTTGAGCTTTGATATGTATGGATTTTGAAAAGCTTGAGTTCTAATTGCAAAACAAATTTTCGAACTGGAATTTTACCTAGACCGCACGTGCGGCCTAAGGCCCCACACGTGCGATTCAGAAATGTTCATTTCTTATTCATATACATCAGTCTACAACAACACACTTCAAATAACACTTGGTACATAATTAACACATAATCAATGCAAATCACATGATTAATTTAATTAATCAAGGAGGTGGTCGTTACATTATCTCATAATTAAGCCCACACACTCACTACATCATAAGTTAGAATAAGTGTTGCTATTAGCACTCCATTAATTATTTTGTACCCCCCATTTTTTAGTTTTTTTTTTATTACAATAATAACTTCAAATGAAATTACTAAAAAGAATAATAATAATTTTGGGACATCCCATCTCATAATTAAGTTCACACACCCATTACATCATGAGTTAGGATTTATGAGAGCACCTACTCCCATCACCACCCATGCATCTTCCCCAAATCCCACCTTCAAAACCTACCTACCCTCAAAGCCTTGAAAACCCTCTGGTGACAATATTCCTGTGGTAACGGTGGCAACCATTTGATTATCTTCACTTTTCCGGCAATCACAATGAGTGAAAGTTTTTCTGGCAATCACAACTCCATGAGATGAGAGGAGTACAACAATATAAGCTCGGAGGAGATTCATAGCTCTGATGGTATTCTTAACTCAGAGGAGATTGGCATTGTAAGGGTAAGTTTATTAAAAAAAAATGATAAAAATAATAAAAATTGTTCGTCATTTTTTCAGGACTAAACTCCTAAACATATGATCGAAATTCAGGAACACAGGCCCAAACATTGTTCATTTGTTCGGGATAGGTAACCGAACATTTTTTATTTATTCGGGAACAGATAATTGAAATTCGTGGAGATCGCAAAACCCATAAAAGGAAAATTTTGTATCAACAATAAAAAATCCTACATTTATTTTTCTCAAGTCATGAGCAAGTATGTGGAGATGAAATAGTAATCACTTCCGTGGGTTTTGTTAGGATTTTGGGGATAAAGGCTTTTTGGGGTGTGGAGGTGTGGGGATGTGCAATCAATTGAATGGGTAGAATGTTTTCACAAGGATAATTTTGGTATTATCTGTGGGGGAGAAAAGAAATTTTAAGGGTTTTAGAATTTATAAGTGGGGGTCCAAAGACATGGGGGTCTAAAATAATTAACAAGGTGCTAATAGCAACACTCGTTAGGATTTATAAGAGTACCCACTTCCATAACCACCTATCCATCTTCTCAAATCCCACTTTCAAAATCTACCTACCCTCAAAATCTTGAAAACCCTTTAGCGGCAATGATGGCAACCATTTGATTACATACACTTTTCTGGCAATAACAATGAGTAGAAGTTTTTTCGGCAACCACAACTCTATGAAACGAGAAGAATACAACAATAAAAACTCAAAAGAGGTTTATAGCTTTGATTGTGTTCTTAGCTCAGAGGAGATAGGTCTTGTAAATGTAAGTTTCTTGAAAAAAATAAAAAAATAATAAAAACTGTTCATTATTTTTTCGAGACTAAACTCTTGAACATATGAACGAAATTCGGTGACACAGGTCTGAACATTATTTATTTGTTCGAGAATAGGTAACCAAACGTTTCTTATTTGTTCAGGAACTAATAACCGAAGCAGCAGCAGAAATAGACAGACAAAGGAGGTCGGACCACTCTTGGGTGGTCGACAAAGATCAATCGGTAAGTGAAAAACTGTCTAGTTTTGCTCGCACAGAGAGCATACAAGTATAGTGATATCATAGATGAATGACATAAAACTAATCAGAGAAGCATGAAAGTGGATTATGTTGTGTGTGTAAAAAGAGGTAATAGAAAAAAAAAAATCAAATAGATTGACAAATCTTATAATAAAGTAGAGAAAAAACTTCTTAATCACTATAAATTTTTTCCACTGGTTCACCGTCATGGGTTTTATTAGGATTTTGAGACAGAGGCTTTTTGGGTGTAAGGGGTGTGGGAGTGTGCATTTAAATATGTGTAATGTTTTTACAAGGATAATTTTGATATTTAGAGGAGAAAAGAAATTTTAAAGATTTTATAATTTATAAGTAAGGATCCAAAATAATTAATTGAGTGCTAATCACTATGCTTGGTTATCATTTTTCAAAAATACTTTTCAGAAATTCTACTTTTTTATTTTTCGTGTTTTTTGTTTTTACTGAATTTTTTAAATATTTTGAGCATTTTTAAAAATTTTTAAACATACCTAACATAGATATACCTAAAAAGTAAATTTTTTTTGAAAAAAGCCTTTTAAAAATTTACTAAATACAAAAAATACAAAAAAATACGAGAATTCAGTACATTTTTTGTATTTTTATGTATTTATTAATTTTTAAAAATATTTTTTTATAAATTTTTTACTTTTTAGATACATCTAAGTAAAGTGCATCTAAAAAAGTAAAAAAATATTTAAAATTTTAAAAATATTCACTAAAAACAAAAAAAACAGGAAAATCAAAAAACTCAATTTTTAAAAAACTTAATTTAAAAAATTCAAACAAAACACACTGAATAGTAACACTAAAAAAAAAAATGAAATCCGTTAAAAGACAGAAATGCCCTTTTAGTCATAAACATTTCCTTGGGTTCTCCGAAACCCTCCTTGTAATACCCAATTCTCGTCCTTGGAAAATCCCTACTTCCAATTTCCCTCTATAGAACTCTCTCTCCTCGACTGTTTCTCTACTCGTCTGCTCTGTTCTGCTCCATTGTCTTCTACAACAGCCTCACTCATGACTCCAATTTGACATAGCCAGGGTTTCTCTTCTTCCCACAAATCTAGCTCAACGGTATGTTCTAAGCCCCTTATTTGCTTACACACATACGTATATACTTATCGAACTTGATTGAAAATTGAAGTTTTCTCTGAAATTTAGTTGAATTTATATTGCAATGCATCAATGAATAGAAATTTAAGCGTTTTATTATTGTATTTAATTTTTAATTTTACATTGTTTTGGTGGAAAACCCAGAAAGTAATGGTTGAATTGAAACTGTAGAAAGTACGTAGCTATTTTGTGTCATTGTCTGGATATATCTGTCAAGTACACTTATGATTTAAACATGGCTTAGGAGATTTGTTAATTTATTTTAGTCTAGAAAACTGTCAATGGTTGGCGTATCCGTGTCGTGTCCACGTTGGCCACCGACACTCATTGGATACTTCCCAACACGTGTCAGACACTTATCCCAACGTGTCCAACTATTCTTTAGTTTTTAAGATCTGGACACTCTTCGGACACACTTGGGAGACACACATGTCCATCACTTGGACTCCTGTGAAACTAATTATAAGTTTGAACAAAATAACTTACGGTACAAAGATAAAAGCAAAATAATATAGATTTATAAAAATTAGTATTATATTGTATTTTTTTTATTTATTATCTTTGAATGTATATTCAAATATATAAGATATAATAAATATAAAAAGCTATATATTTTGTGCATGTCCTCATGTTTCATGTACGGCATTTTTTTAACAATCCCCGTCTCCGCTTGTTATGTCTGTGCTTCTTAGGTTTTTCATTTAAATGCATGCCACCGCTCTGCTCCAGGCATGCTTGCACACTTGTGCACACATTGAAAACACAATAGAGCTTGTGCAGATCTCCCTCTTTTTTTTAAGGTCATAGCTTTTAATTTGCTTTTCCAGGTTTGACTTCAAACTTACCATGATGGAAGCTCAAAATCCCAATGAGCATGCTGAACAGAACAAGATGCTTCCACCACCGTTGGGTACCTTTCAGACTCGTGAAGAACTTCTCAAACATGTCCGGGATTTTGCCTTGACACAGGGCTACATGGTATCCATTAAAGATTCTTCCAAGGATAGATATGTTACCATTTCTTGTGATCGAGGTGGTCTCTACCGTAAAAGGCTCAAGGCTGGAGAAAACATGCGCCAAAGGAAAGCACCTTCTCGCCTTACAAATTGTCCCTTTGAAGTTGTGGGCAAGAAGGATGATGACTTGTGGACATTAACCATTAAACATGGAGAGCATAATCATGAACCTTCGAAAAGTGTATCTGACCACCCTTCTTGCCGCCGTTTCGCAGAAGAAGAGGTCCTTATAATAAGAGAAATGAGTTCTGCTGGTAAACGGCCACGCCAAATTCTCAAGGTATTGAGGCAAAGAAATCCAAATCTGGTATCGGATTCAAGGAATGTTTACAACGTCAAAGCTAAGATTCGCAGAGAGATGTCATCGGGTCAGGATCTTTTACTTCTCTCTCTCTCTCTCTATATATATATATATATATATATTTGGTGCTTCAAATTCAATCTCAATTACCCAGTGCAAGCAATAATTTGTGTGTGTGTGTGTCAGAGAGAGAGAGAGAGAGAGAGAGAGAGAGAGAGAGAATCAACATCAAAACCTCAAACAATGTTTTTCTCAATAGATGTGATCAAGTAACTAGCTAGAAAATCATTTTTCATCTCATTGCACAGTTTAGCCTTGATAAGTTACATAACTGAAAACACATGTTCTAATGCGCAGTTAAAATAAGAAAAATCAAGCTATCAATAAGAGGATAGCATGTTTTAATAGGCACTATAAAGTTTGATGAACTAATGTCCAATAATGCCATGTCAAACATAAATTAATTTCCCCATTGCAGAGGATGACTCAGAAGAATGGATGACAAAACAAGGGGCATCATTACTTTTCAAAAAAAAAGGGGGGCATTGACAAATTAAGGTGTGATGTATAAAAAAAAAAAATGTAAATGACACAACACACATAGGATAGAAAATGAGAATGGTAATGAAGGACAAATGAAAGAATAGAAGCAACCTAAGAATATATATATAACCAATGCAAGGTCTCACTCTCAGCCAATTCCAATTGAGCAATAATTGATGAACAAGGATGTTTTTTGAATTTTATTGAGGTGTCAGACTATTTGACTTAAATTAAAATTAAAAGTTAAAACAGATCTTATACTTATTGACTAGTTTGGCAAAATATTGGGCAATATTCTAGAAGCTATTTAATTATTTTTTGTCATATAGTTAATTTGGGGGTGCGAACCCTTATAATTTTGGGATACTCTTACTAATTGCTAGTATAATATGCGGGTTTTTCAAAATTTTTGGAGGTGTGGCTACCCCCTACACCCCTTGGATCCATCACCGTAAATGGTATCCTTCAGTTGATGTGGCTCCAACCCTACCATAGGAGGAAGCCAATATGATCATTACTGTTTATTTCGAATAATTTCATGTAGTGTGAGATGGAAGTTCCCATGTTGCCAATTTTGCTTCCTTTATGTAGAGGAACATTATGTTTCAATGGTCTGAGCTCAAGCTACTTACACCTGTGTTGCTAATTCTGTTACCCTTAGTGATGTAGTGTCATCCTTTAATAATAGTTTCATGCAAATATTGTTTTTTCGTTGGTGACCAGTAACTATTGTTTATTATAAACTCTATTATTAGAATCGTACGATTCCGGATTCCAATGGTACCATTTGATTCGATTCAGTAGGTAATCGATTTGAAGAAGTTGTGTGAATCGCAAATAGCTATGAATCGTAGGTGAATCGGTGAATCGTGAATCGATTCGATTCACTAAAATCGATGTGTGGCTTTCTTTTTTGGTTCTTTATTGTTGGAAAATGGATCACACAACCTTTTTAAGGTAGGATTATTATATGCCATCTTTTGACTTTCTCCCTCTCTATTTAATCTCAAAACTTAAACCTTAGCCCAAAAAAAATGAACTTTCTCTCTCTACAATATTCTACGATTACATATTCAATTTTATCTAAGTACTTGCATTTACAAAATGATTTTTTTGAAGGTATCAAGTGAGATTTTTGAAAAAGTTTGAAGATTTTGGTTTTTTAACCTTCTAAAAAGTTAAAAACATTGTTGTTGAGTTATTGTACTTGGAAATTGAAAATTTCTCTTTGTTTGCTTTCTTTATTCAAAACAGTTGATAAGAAATAGTATCTAAAAGAGAAAATGTGATGTGGTAAACATGGGAACCAGTGTTAACTTCTTACCCAGACCACATGATCATCATTTAAAATAATATTTTTATTGATTTAAGTATAAATATTTCATATTTATTACATATATTTAATATCTAAGTGTGTACATATATTTTCTATGTAATTAAAAAAAGGTGACCGAATCTTTACGATTCACGATTCGGTACAATACCATTTCGATTCACGATTCGAATCCTGATTTGACAACTATGATTATAAATGGAGGGAATGCAGGTATATAATACGCACTTTGCTTCTTTCTCTCTCCCATTGAAATATGTAAATACATACATGCTGCTTCAATTTTGTTGACTTCAATCTCTCTTTCCCTATAAAGGCAAGAAGTTGGAGTTGGAGTCACCATCAACGTCTTCAGGGGTTGTCAACATGAATAATGTAATGGGGGTGGGAGCAACACGAGAACAGGTGATTGCGAACGGTGTGGCTATGGGGGAATCAATTGGCCAGGCATATCTAGAAAGTGACGCAGTGAAAGAAACAAGGGCTTTAGTGTCTGAACTCTGCCGACACTTCTACACTCTTGGATGGGTATCGGGTACCCAAGGCAGCATAACCATCAAAGTCCATGATGATTCCATCCCCAAGTCCCGGCAGCTGATTGTCATGTCCCCTTCTGGTTTTCTTCTCTCTCTCTATACACACACACACACACACACACACACTAGTCTGCATGCATGTCTATCTGGGGTCTTATGTTTTCACTCTGTTCATCTTTTTTTTGGCTTCATCTCTCTTTAGAGTATTTTTTATTATTATTCTGAAAAATAGGTTTTGTATGCAGGTGTACAGAAGGAGAGAATGGTTCCAGAGGACATGTATGTGCTTTCTTCTGATGGGTTTATTTTGTCATCCCCTCGTCTCAAGCCCTATCCCCATAACCCTCTCAAATGTACTGATTGTGCTCCTCTCTTCTTGAAGGTATACATTAAATTATTGGTTTTTTCTTTCATTTTTCATTTTGCATAATGAGCATGGAGGCCCAGTGTGCTGCCTCAGCCCTACTTTGCGAACTTGGTAGGCTTTACAGTGGCTTTGATGTTATGTTGTTTCTTAAGGTCATCTGATTCCAAGTCGCAACACTTGAAACTATTTTTAAGGCCATTGATCATAATTACTTGTTTTTGGGCTGTTAATGTTACCTTAGAATTTGAAGTGAACAACACTATTTTTATGAAACAAACTGAAGTTCATGGAAGTTTTTTGTTGGCATATGGTATTCCATTTCAAAACTTTCACTGGTTGAATCATGCATAGAAAGCATTAGACAACTTCAAAGTAAGGGATACTTGAAATGCCTTGAAATTGTGATAGCACAGAATATCTAGCTTTTAATGTTCTTAATTCTGTTTGCAGGTCTCCACAAATATTTATATAAGATCATATATTTATTTTTACTCCTCCAAGCTGAAAAATGGAAATGTGTAACTTAATAAAGGTTCAATATACTGCATTTCAACATTTCCAAATGTTTACTCTGCTAGAGAACAAGCTGCTTGTGTATATCTTTCCATTGGGATTTTTGGTTCTTTTATTCTTCTATAGGTGAACTATAATTTTACAGTTACATAAATGAGCATCATTTTATGTGAGGATTTTATATTTCACTTGCTAGAAGTTGGAAATATTTGTTTCAAGCTCCTCATTTTTTTGACCGTATCTCCTATTGGCTTTTATCACATGCCTTATTTAATTATGGTGGCAATATTTTTTGAAGTTATCTATGCCTTTATAAAAGTAAAGCAGCACTATCTATTTCTAGGGTTTTGATAATTTAAGGTTATAGTGTATAGGTAGCTGGGTGAATGTGACTGGGGTGTGCAATTGTCAGAGACAACATAAAATGAAGCAGAATTAATTATTCTCTGTCTTCCATACAGTTTTTTGTTATTTGGATGGTTCGCTGTTGTTTTTGCTTGATCTTTTCAATGTAGCAGGGACCAAAACTGTTTTCCTTCTTCATATTTGAGAAGTGACACCTTTGGGATTACTCTGGAACCGGTGTATTGAAAATTTGTGTTTTTATATGGAATTTTCTTTTGGGATAAAAAGTCCCTGGAGGTGTCGGATCCCTTTTGTCTTGATTTAGAGGGATAGGCACATTGACTAGGTTACAAGGGTTGAGCAATCTGCATGAAGTTTATTTTTTTCTTTATTTTAATCTTTTAGCATTCATAGTAAAGTAAGATAGAGGCATTTTTTACTAGGAAGCTAATAAAGTTATCTCCTCCATACCAGTTAGCAGTCTTATTTAGGGAGTCCCTTTCATTACTGAGTAGGGTTTTAGGGTGCCTATGCATTTGTTATGGCAGGATGCTGTATTATGTCAATAGTGGTCTGGCTTCAATCAAATCTTTTTGTCTACAGAGGGTATAGTGGTAACCAAAGCTAATAAATACTATAAACTCAAAGATGTCGTATAGACAACTAGCTGTAGAGTAGTGTACCGAACTACAGGACAGAAGTGACCCATAATCATAGTTTACCTGATTGCACCACACTCCAAATGGATTTATTATTATTATTATTTTTGATTCTATGTTTGTAATTACTTTATATTTTTGCATAGGTTGTTTAATTCATGTCAAAGCTAGTCATTTTTTTGGAGGAATAAAATAGCACGTCTTCATTTGAACGGTAGTCATTGAACCAAAATATCACCAGTTTATCGTTATTTAATTATATTTTTAGCTTTTCTATTTTGGCTTTTGTTTTGCATGTTGTAATGATCCTTTTCTTTATGTTCTTTAGGCTTATGAGATGCGTAATGCTGGTGCTGTTATTCACAGTCATGGAATGGAATCATGTCTTGTAACGATGATCCATCCTTTCTCAAAGGAGTTCAAAGTATATTTTTGAAACTTGATCAATTATTGCTGAGAAGAAAATATTCTTCTCTTACTTTTCATTGTTATTACCTTAATTCTATTTTTGTTTCTTAGTAACTTGATTTTATGTTCTTTTATGTTAAAATCTTTATTACATGTTTGCGTCGGTTTCCCTCCTTTAATTTAGTTTAGGTAGAATATACGATATTAAATTATATGACATTTATTTATTTATTTATTTTTTTTGGGGGGGGGGGGGGGGGGTTCTTTAAAATTTTTCTGACATTGTTCACAAATAATGCAGATTACTCACATGGAGATGATAAAAGGAATTCAAGGGCATGGCTATCATGATGAGCTTGTGGTCCCAATAATCGAGAACACTACCCATGAAGGAGAACTCATAGAGTCTCTGACTGAAGCGGTATAATTCATTTGTACCTTCAAATGTTTGTATGATTATCTCATTCTTCTCTTCCATATATGGATATTCTTGATGTAATTGAAAGATATTAATGTAGATAAATGCTCATAGAAAGAGACATTTGCTTTCATTATAGGTGCATACACTTAATTCTATTTTCGGCAGATTTTCTGCAGAATGTTGGTCAAAACAATTTTGTGTACGGCATAGACATTGAATTTTCTCCCCTTGGAAGGTATACATCTGCTATCTTTAGTTGTTACCTAAGAAGCATGGACACGGACACGCGACACGACACAGACACGCCGACACGTCAATTTTCAAAAAATGCAGGACACGACACATGGGAGACCTGAATGAAATATATAATTTTATATATTTATTATATGTTATATATATGAATATATCATTCAAAGATAATAAAAAATGCAATATGACACTAATTCCTATAAATTTATATAGTTTTTGTTTTATTATTGTATCTTAAGTTGTTTTATTCGAACTTATAATTAATTTCACATGTGTCTAATTAAGAGACACATGTGTTTAAGCGATAGACACATGTGCCTCCAAGTGTCCAAAGAGTGTTTGGGTTTTTAAAAAAAATTAAAAAATAAGACATGTTTTGAAGAGTGTCAGACACGTGTCGGGAAAGTGTCCAAAGAGTGTTGATGTCCGACACGAACACGACACGGATACATCACCTTCTTAGAAGTGTCCGTACTTCTTAAGTTGTTACTATCTATGAAGTATGGGTACTTTGAAAATATTGCTGTACTCATACTGGGTACTTACTGGGTACTAGTACTTGTACCGATACGACTGCATGCATACCAGATACTCGACATACATACCAGGTACTTTTTATAAATTCTTTGGCAGTTGGGTACTTTATGGGTACATCAGGAGTACAACAAGCTTTGAGACATTGGTGGGGGATACATTTAATTTATTAGAGAGTTCTTATTTACTTGAAATTGTAAATCCTTTACTTGATGTGTTAGAGATGAAAGATGTATTATTCAATGATGAAATTGATAGAAGTGAAAACTAAAGTTTCAAGTTTTTAAATTTTGCTTTGCTTAGTTTGCTTTTGGAATGAAACTTTGTTTTGCAGTTTCTCCTATTTAATGGCATTACAATAGCTTTAGATTTTGCTTTGGTATTGATATTGTTGAATTATGATTTCTCTTTTGGTTTTATAATTTCTCCTTTTAGTTTTGGTATTGAACTTTGATTTGTAGATTGAATCTCAAACTATAAATTATAAAAAATAAAAAAAAGTATTGACGTACCCCAGCCGTACACGTATCCTATTTTTTTTAGGTCTTGCTGTGTCAATGTACCCGCAACCGCAACCTCAACCGCAACCGCACCCGCACCCGCACCCGCACCCGCACCCGCACCCGCACCCGCACCCGCACCCGTGCTTCATAGGTTACTATTATTATTATTATTATTTAGTATTTGGGTCATACAGAGACAGTAGTGAAGAGATGTAATATAGTGACGGTAGATGGAAGTGTTAGGGGAAGGAGTAGACCTAGTTTGACGTGGGAGAGTGTAGTAAATAGAGATATGAATCTCCTTAATTTGACTAACCAAATGGCTGTCAATAGAGTCAAGTGGAGAAGAATGATTCATATAGCCGACCCCATTTGATGGGACTTAAGACTTGGTTTGGTTTGGTTTGGTTAGTATTTTGGTCATACTGGGGAAATTTGATGGTTTCCTTTGGAGCAATTGCACACATATACACTAATGTGCAAGATTTTCCTGACATAATTTATTGTTCCTACTGATGTTTGCTAAGACATATCTCTTGGCACAACCAAATGGGGAAGTGTGGGGTTGAAGTTCTAGTTGCAATAGGGGTACCTGTCTTGCTAATTAAAAAAAAAAGAAACAAAGAATATGTATATATATTGAAGAGTGTGTTGTTGGATCTGGGTTGTAGGTTGCTCTTTGTAGGTTTAATGACTCTGATATCCTTGAATACTCATGGTTAAAAAGCTATAGGTGCTAGGTCATCAATTGATTCAAAAGCTGAAGCTGTTATTAAATGGGCCCAGCAGTATATATCAAGCTACCCAACAATAGGAAGCCTTCAAATATGAGCTGGTGAATGATAGTGTTTTTCACCCTTATGCCTAGCATAGTCTGTTTCAATGTTGCCAGTTTGCTCTCAAAACTATATTGCGCATTGTATTCTGCCAGAACTGAAAGTGAATAATACTAAAGTCTGCATCTGACATCTCAGGTCATTTGCCAAAATGAACGTGGTTTTTGCTTCCTTGCATGGTCTTTCTCTAGTGTGATTCCCTAATTGTCTGGTAGTAATATCGTGATGATGGAGGCTGCAAATAAGGAGTGTCTGCTGTTGAGCATAACTTAGTTACATGAAAATTTTAGACTGTGTTTGGATAGATTTTCAAACTATAATTCCACCTCCACATCCTAATGCCATGTTTGGATACATCTTTCAAATTATATTTCCATAGCAAAAAGAAAACTTTGCAGAAAATTGTGTCAGGTGGGTTTTTCTTTTTTTTGAAATTTGGCTTAATTGGTCGTCCGGCCGGTCGACCGGCCGGTCAATCGGAACATGGCAATTTTTTTTTTTTTATATATATATTTTTAATAAAATAATATTTTCGGAATTTTTTAAATTTTTTTATGAGCTTTTAATAGATTTTTGAGTTGTATGTTTGGTTATGGATTATAAGTTTTTGTATCAGATATCATATGTCATAAAAAATTCCCCACTCAATTTAAAACTCTTTTCAAAACTCATTCACCAAATAAATTTTCCACATTCAAATCATAATTCCAAAACTCACAAACTAAAAATACAACTCTATTCTCAAATCATATTTAGAAAACTCTGCCAAACGCTACCTTAGGCTCTCTAATTGCACTACTATTTTGATTTTTTTTTTCTTTGTAGTTTTCATCAATTAAACTTACATTAAAGATCTTGTTTGCATTTCTCCTTAGTCTAAGATGCTGCTATGCATTCCACTGAAATTGCTGCTAATTGGTTTTTGATTTGATATGAAATTCTGTTATTGAGTAATTTAACCTTCATGTTTTTTTTTCAGATCAGAGCTTACCCAAAAACAACAGCTGTACTTGTTCGCAACCATGGGGTGTTTATATGGGGAGACTCATGGATCAGTGCCAAGACTCAAGTTAGTATAACCAAGAAGTTTATTATTATTATTTAAAATTTCATTATCAGATGATCCATTTATTTGGGGCAATTTTCTGCTGTTGCTTAAATCTTGTGGGTACTGAGATGCTTTCAGTGAGTTTTTTTGGTGAATCAGATGAATTAGCTTATTTTAAGATCTTTTTGCCCCCTTTTCAAACATTTGTATTGATCATGAATGCAATCTTTGTATCATATTTATCAATGCGGCCATACACATTTGGATGATAACAATGTGGGGACTCCACTATTGTGCCATCTATGTTATTATATTATATTGCCTGCATAGGGCAGGGGTTTGAGGATTTGGATTTGTTTTCATCCTAAAGTATTTTCCCAAAGGATTCTGTGACCAATATAATGTAGAAGGTAGATAAACTACTTGTTTATAGTATAAAATATGTATATTATCAAGAAACGAAGAGCTTTTTATTCTTCATAAAATTTGTCTTTGGTGTCTGAATTGATGATATTGGACTGTAGGAGGGAGGAGGGGGGAGGGGGGAAAACTAGCCTTGAGTCAGGGGGATTGCTTTGGAAGAATGGGCTGAGGTGAGCTCTGTTCACAGGAGCACCTTGGGGAAACACCTTGTGCTTGATATCCACAGCCAAGGCAGGATTTACATTGGCTTTGCTGAAGGGACTGGTTTACACACCTTGAGGAGGTGGACCAATTAGTTGTGTTGACCATGTGGAATAGGGAAATTCTGCCTAGTGGTTAGTAGGACAAAATACCTATAATTTTATTTATTTTATTTTACAGATTTTTAGATATGTTAATAGAGAAAGTTTGAAACAATATATTTGCAGAAAGAAGTGCTATAGAAATATAAATATTTATTTACAAATTAAATCTTAGGGTTTTTTTGTTGATATTTTATTACGTTTTAAGTTCTAGAAATGTTATCTTCTAACTGTCAATGGTGAGCTCAAATAAAACGTCATGGACTTCTGAAATATTATGTCTTTCATTTGGTTTCCTAAACAGAAAAGGTTTCAAGTTGTTTTCTAGGAAACGGACTTTCATAGCTGGAGCAAGATGTATTGTTGATTTTCTTTTTCACTCAACATGACAGCAACCAATTGTTATCATCTGCTTTCAGGCAATTATGCCCTCAAAATAGATGTTTCTGTGATATCAGCCCAGATTGAGTCACTCTGTACTTTCATGCAATGTGTTTTGTTGTATACGACTATTGCTAATTATTATTCTGAAATTCAAGTTCAAGTTCAAAATTAACCATTTGTCTAAAGCCTCCCAATAAATTGATAGTTCTTTGTGTAATTGTTTTTCTTCCATTATATTTCACTCTAACATACCAGATGTTTTATCAGGCTGAATGTTATCACTATCTCTTTGATGCTGCCATCAAGCTTCACCAATTGGGCTTGGACTGGTCTACTCCTAGCCACGGTTCTGTTCGCAATGTCAACGGAACTTGTAGTTGTGGTGCTAATATGATCAGGGGTCTGAAGGCAGGGACTCTTGGTATAGATTACATGATTGAGCCTTTGCAAGTAAATTCTTGTTGTCTTCTCCCTCATAGAAGAACTTTAAGTGTTTAACAGGTGCCATCGATTTGGGTGTAGGTTGTTAAGTGGTGCATGGACTTAAAATTCACATTGGAATTTGTTTTCTTTTTATCTCTTTGATTAAAGTCCCAATCTTTTTTAATCTTATGCTATCTGTGGTGCAGCGATGTATTCTTCTTGACATAGAAGGAACAACAACTCCTATGTCTTTTGTTACTGGTGTTCTTTTCCCCTATGTCAACAATAACTTGGTTAAGCATTTAGCAGCATCATATGACTGTGATGAAACTCAACATGATATTAGTTTGCTGCGTTCTCAGGTTAGATTCTGCTTGTTTATGTTGCCTCATTTGGTAATGACCTTTTTCACAAGCTATTGGTTTCACCTCTACTATTGTAGACACAAATTTTGAAACAATGAAGTGTTTCAACACATTTCAAAATTTTATGTTACAAATGTCTACTGTTTAGTTTTTGGACTAAACAGTGTTGATTATTTGAATAGCAGGTTCTTATTTCCGATCTATATTTCATATCGTTAATTACACATTTTGTATAAATGAAACCTCCGATTAATGAAGAACAAAAATAAATAACAGAAGATAATGTAAGAAAAATAAATATTTTATTGAAATTGTTATGGGTTTTGAACCCTTGAATACAAAGTACAATTCTTGGGTTTGGAACCCTTTAACTATTCATCGCCATTCTGCGTTAACGCATAGGCTCTTGAGTTCTCTGGATTTCTTTTCTTTCTTGTAACGACTTCTTTAGCTCTTGATTTCTTTCTCTCTCCCTTTGATCTTCTCACTTCTGATTTTTTCTGATCCCTGATTTTTCGATCCCCTCGTGTGATGGTCCTCATATTTATAGAGGGCCATCCAAGTGATAAGAGTGTCTCATCCTCAATTTGAATTTCAAATTGAATGATAGCGCCATTTGAATTTTGAATGATAGTGCTTTATGATTAATTGTATATCTGATTAACCGGATTGATCTTTTGAATTTCATCCTGTGTGGTGTCCTTGTTGTAGGCTCTATAGGTGTCATATTTCGTAGGCTCCACGTGCCATTTGAGTATTTTGAATAATGTCTTGAGATACGACGTCGTTTTATTTATGCACTTCAATGGATCATATTGATTTTTTTAGAAAGTGATTACCTAAAACATTCCTATCATAGGCTCTATATGTGTCATTGACTGATTGACCGTATTTGAAATTTTAACATAAATTTGGTTGAAATTTATGTGCCAACAAATGCCCCCTCGTGATTTGTACAAGTGAATTTTTTAACTATGCAAATCATGACAACTTGGTGCTTTTATTTAGGCCTTCTTTAGATCATAGATTTGATTATTTCTTGGCCTTCATCACTTTCGGCCCCTTTGACTTTGTATGCTTTTTTTTTATATTTTATGTCATACATGGACCCCCTCTCACAAAAAAAAAAAAAAAAAGAATTTAATTAATCCTTTTTTTTTGTATATTTAATTTTATGGGTTAATTGCTCTTTATAGTCCATGGCCTTTTTATTTTTGTTGCATGGGCCCTTTTTTCATGGATTTAATTTTTTTTATGGGTTAATTGCTCTTTATAATCCATGGACCTTATTATTATTTTTTTTGTTGTTACATGGACCCTTTTTGTGGGACTTGATCCCCTCTTTCTTCATTCCATGTGGGCTTTTTATCAACTTGCTACCACTTATTTAATTATTTATTTATTTTTTAGGATCAATCTTTTTTACAGCAGATTTTTTTAGGTCATCATGGATATTAGGATTTCAAATCCTACATGAATTCTTGCTCTTTGGGGTGTTTCCAATCCTATATAAACTCTTGCTCTTTGGAGTGTTTCCAATTCTATATAAACTCTTGCTCTTTGGAGTGTTTAAGGAGATAACTACCTCTTTTCTTAATAAATACTTTATGCTTTATATAACATCTATTCATATATTTTTTTTCCTGGAGCCCCTTTTTTCTCCTGCAGATTTTGTAGTGCATATTAGGTCTTCATCCTTCTAGCATCTTTCCAGCAGAATTTGTTCTTGGAGGACACAAAAGATTCCCTTCTAATCCCTTCATATTTCCAGCAGAAATTGTCCTTTCATATCAGGTATGCTTTCCTTCTTCTTTTGTTTGTCTTTCTTCTTTCTTCTTTTTTTTTATTTTTTTTTATTTTTTTTATTTTTAGCAGCAGCAGCCCCCCTTTTTTTTTTGGTTTTAGAATCCGAAACATTTTCTTTTAACAACAAATCTTTTCTGTATATATATATTTTTTTGGAAGCTGAGACCTCTTTTTTTATTTTTTTTTACCCAGCCCCCTATCAGAATTTTTTTCTACATGAGCCTTTTTTTTAACATGTATATAACCTGCATGAACACCCCCTCCCTTCGCTTTTTTTTCTTCTCCATGAACCTTTTTTATAACCCATATGAACCCATGTGTATAACCTGCTGTCATGTTTGTTTAGCAGATATGGCGTAGATATGAATAAAGACAGCCCATTTTGCTAGACAACAAACCCAAATAGTCAAACAAAGATCCTTTTTGAAGTCAAGACAACCATGTAAAAAACTGCAGCCCCTTTTTAGTTGCTGTCTTCTTTTTTTTTTAAGTCTGTCCGTCACAATAAAGATCTGTTTGCTGCCTTATATATATATATATATATATTTTTTTTTTGAAGTCATGCAAGCATTTTTGTTGCTAGATCATGAGTTTAAATAGCCCAAGTAACGCCCTTGCTGATACAAACAAAGAGCCCTTTTCTTTTTCTTTTTTTTTTTCTTTTTCTTCTTCTTCTTTTTTGTTTTCTTTGCACAAGAATTGTTGACATGGCTGCCTTCCAGCAGATTTTTTTTTTAAACCCCAAAGTCCTTGCTTGTAAACATGAACAAAGACCCTTTTATTTTGGTTTTTTTTTCCAAAAGAAACCTGCTGCTAATGAAGTCTCAGGCCCTGTTTAGAAGCAACAGGCTTTTTTATTTTTTATTTTTATTTATTTTTTTTAACACCCATACCTGGTTCATGAGTATCATGTTCTTAAATTTTGCATGCAGTAGCCTTCCTTGTATGTACAATTGGCCCAACAAAACAAGACTTTTTTTATATATTTTTTTTAAAGACCAAGCAATACTTTTTTAGCATAAACCCCTTTTTTCTTTGCATCAAACATGTATATAATTTTCAAAGCTAACAATAGCAAAACTTTTTTCTCTTTTTTTTTTGAAAATCGAATCAAGTCCTGCCCCCTCGTGAGTCGTGCAAGTGAATTTTAATTGTACAAATCACGATGACTAATTTCCTTTTTTTTTTTTGACAATTATTTTATGTCTTTTTACCTCTTTTGCAGGCAACATGCAAGACTTTAGAGCTATTTTAGGTATCATTGCCCCTTCCATCCCAATGGCAATGATTGGCTTAAATCATTGGCAGTGAATGTGTTCCTTTCACCCCAATGGCTTGAATCCTTGGCAGTGAATAGGTTCCTTTCATCCCAATGGCTTGGATCATTGGCAGTGAATGGGCTTCTTTCACCCCAATAGCTTGAATCCTTAGCAGTGAATGGGCTCCTTTCACCCCAACGGCTTAGATCCTTGGCAGTGAAAGGGCTTCTTTCACCCCAATGGCTTGAATCCTTGGCAGTGAATGGGCTCCTTTCACCCCAATGACTTAGATCCTTGGCAGTGAATGGATTCCTTTCACCCCAATCGCTTGAATCCTTTGCAGTGAATGGGTTCCTTTCATCTCAATGGCTTGAATCCTTTAGAAGGGGCTTTCGTCAATTTCTTTAGCTTATGACATTATTATTGTATATTTTCCTTAGCTGACCCCTCTTATTTTTTTTTTTAGGCAGCATGGAAAAGACACTTGAATATCTTCGACGTGACGAGAGGGATGTATTGGATAAATCTGGTTTGAAAATAATTAGGCACAAACCTATCATTGCTTTATTGTCACCCGTCGAGTTGGACCCTTATATCCCTTTACATACGGCTTCCGAAGACTTGGTTTATACAGGAATTCGAAACTGCTGTGAGATTCTTGAGAAAGGTCACTCCAAATCAATCGGTTCATTCCCTATCTTGATCCTCCGGCCATTTTCCGAAGACCTTGATTGCTCTGAATTTAACACTTTTCTTAGGAGAATGAAAAATGAAAAATTGAAATAGGATAATTCTTTTAATGCCCGCGGCATCCCTACCCATCTTCAATCCCCTATATGGATTTTTTGGTTGAATGACGTTCTTTCCACATTTTTCCCTATTTTGAAGAAGTGTGGGATTTATGCCGCAATGTATGTATCACAATTTTCTTATGCCAGGAATGTCGCTCTACTCAAAGGATTTTTGGAGCGATGGTTGCCAGACACCAACACCTTCCACACCAATTACGGCGAACTTGGGATCTCTTTATGGGACCTTCATCGCATTAGCGGCCTCCCCATCCTTGGTGAGTTTTATGAAGAGTTCACCCCTTCCAACGACGTTTTATATTCGTCCAAGACATCCAAGGTGTGCCGTGGTCTTTTCAACATTTATGCCAGCTCTTTTCAATCCAAGAAATTTAATACCTGGACTTTCAAGTTTATTGACGAATCCCCAACTTCGATTAGTAGTTTTCGACGAAAAGACAGAATCCCTGATGATGTGTATCTTTCGGGTTTCTTAGTAGAATGGCAATATGACATTCACCTGGGAAGGAGAATATTCAAGGTCTTTTGCATTATCTTTTTGGATGGATTTCACTATATTTTATTAAGACTTATTCTCATGGAGATCCTCAGTCAATTTGCCCCATTCCTGATATTCATTTCATGCCATATCTTGGGTTTATTGACAATCAATCGGTTGCCTTTTACTGATAAGTTTCCGTTTGTGGACTCTCTTAACCTATCGTATGGAGTGTCAGTTTAGGGCTCTTATCCATGAAGATGAACCTTCAAGTATTCTGGTCAACTCTGAAAGGATATCACCGTTTCACCTTGGCTACCTTATATCTTTGAGGCCAGGGATTTTAACTTTTAAAATGGGATTTAATTTCATTTCTGAATCGTACTCCCCAAACTGATACGGTCGTCAATTTGGGTTTGCTTAAGCCTGCCCTGCACCGCTTGATGTATCTTGTCGGCAGCTCTCTGAGTGGTCTAAATTTTATTACAATTGGCGCTATATGCTACGCTGTGGTACAAAAGTTTCGTTGGAGTTACCAGGCTCCCGGTTTACTTCTCACGTAACTATGCCTTATGCCAATTAGTGGTTGGGAACTTCCTATATTGTACTCCAATATGTTACTCATACCCAGCCGAAATCTTCATGCAAGAGAAAACTGGATATGTCAAGTAAAGACTGAAAGAAGAAGAAGCCTTTCTACTCTAGAGCTAGGTCATCATCTTCACCTATTGCTCTGGAAGCATCGTCACCTCAGAGAATGGATAATAGTCGGCCACTTCTTGCTCTTTCTCGATCTAGTTACTCGGTTTTAGATCTCCTCCATCTTTTTGTGGATATGTGTAATTCTCAATTTAAAATGAGATTTAGTTTTGAACAAGTAGATTCTGGCACTCAATTTTCTAGTCTGGCAAAGCTTTTTCCAGAGACTATCTATCAGCGATTGTACAGGAACTTCCCAACCAACAGTTTCGACCAAAACCCCAATGGATCAATTTTGCACATACTTGTACTCTTTTCTTGAAGATAAAGATGAGAATATGATTCAAGAACTCTTTGAGGGAAATGGGTATGAATTAACTGCCTTGGGTCGTATTCGCATTAAGAGTGTTGAAATTCCTTCTCCCACCAAATCTTTTGATCGTTCAGTCAATGGGAGTAGCAAGAGTGAAGATGAGTTTTATTGCTACACCCCTCTTTTAGATGACACACCTACTAAGATGAGTAAATTGCCCCCAGCAAATGTGGGTTTTCCTTCTCCTTCTTCGGTAAAGTCATCAAAACTTTTGGAGAAAGGTATAATTCCTTCTCTTTTTTATTTTTTATTATTTTTTTTTTAAAATGCCTTTTATTTTCTTAGGCACTGTGCCTCGGACTTCCCTAGCTGCCTCGCATATGACATTGGCTACCTTTAAGGGTATTCTTACTCAATGAACTCTTTTCTCTTTAGATCATGCCACATTGCAGAATCCGTGGTCCACCTGCGGGAATCACTTGTCTTCTCTCACACCTAAGTCTTACCAAGGTATACTTCATTCATCCACATATATATATATATATATATATTCTTTTTACCTTCTATCTTTTCATTGAGTGTCTCCCTCTATTCTCACAGAAATTACTTTTGATACATTGGAAGAGGCAAGCGAAGTTACTTCTGATACCTCAGAAGAGGCCCAAATTCTTGCAAACTTAATTAAAGCAAACGGGGTTAACAAATTATTCGACCGACTTGAAGCACCCCTTGCTCCATCTAGCCTTCTTTCGGGGACTTCATCTAGCGAAGCAGCCACTCATATTCATAAAGGTCTTACTATTTTTCTCCAATCAATGACTGATGTTAATGGCATGATTGCTGTAGCAAACAACGTTTTCATGGTTTTGAAGAGTTTGGGTGTAGACTTCACCTCATTTTATGAGAAGGTGAAGATATTTCTTGGATGCTTTGCTTTGAAAACTTAGCGTGCAGATTCTTCAAGCTTGTCTATTGCAGAACTTGAGGCCTAATACTATGAGAAGAAGCTTCATTTCGACAAAGTTTCTGGCAAACATGAAGAGTTGTCTGCTTCAATTATCAAGTCGGATGAGCACATTGCAAGTCTTAATTAAAGGATTATTCAAATCAAAGAATTACTCAAGCAATTTGAAGAGGAATTGTCATTCATCCAAGTGGAGCATGCATCCTTTACGCGTGATTTTGCACAAGCTTCCGAGGGTGTTTCTGAATCAGAAGAAGACGTGCAAACTGCTTTGAATGTTTTGAGCCAGCACAAGAAGAAGAATGGATAACACAGTGTTGTGGAACGTGCTTTTGAAAGGGCTAAGGCTTCTCTTAATGAATGAATGTATTTTTATTTTGTTATTCATTCATTTATTATTTTCCAACGAACATTTATTTTTTTTTGTTTGAAAACAATATATTTATGAAATTTTGCTCAGTAATAGATTTATTTGTTATATGAAATTTCACAACACAATATATTGATTTGTCTTATTTTAGCCGTTCACAGTTTATATTCTTGCGGGCCAGGAGTATCCAATGTTTTACCACCTTAAATTTTGGTGGGGTATTTTAGCAGTTTAACCACATACGATATCGTTGGTGTTCTTCGACTTATGTTTGGCCATACATAGTTTATACTCTTGCCAGCCAGGAGTATCCAATGTTTTACCACCTTAGATTTCAGTGGGGTATTTTAGCAGTTTAACCACATACAATATCGTTGGTGGTCTTTTTTTTTTTTTTTCCCTCTTTTTTTTTATATTTTTTTTATGCCCTAACTTTTGTCTAGGCCACCCTTTCAAATTTTCAACCTAGCAGACTTTTTTTTTTTTTTTTACCCTAACTTTTGCCTAGGTTGCCCTTTTGGATTTTCATCCTAGCAGGCATTCTTAAGGGTATTATCTCTTCAAGAACCTTGCATTGGTCACAGGAATGATTCTGTTACCATCCATCGTTATTAACAAATAGGCCCCATTAGAATAAACTTTCTCAATCACATAAGGTCCTTCTCATTTGGGCTCAAGCTTTCCTTTGGTTCTTCGTGAGACTACTATGGGTGCTCTAACCATTACCGAGTCTCCTTAAAAAGCGGAGCCTCACTCTTTTATTGAATGCATTTGCCATCCTTTGTTGGTATATTTCCAAATTCTGTTGAGCATACAACCTTCTTTCATCTAGGGTCTCGAGCTTAGCCAACCTCATTCTTGCACTTTCATCTTCTGTTAAGGACTCTTGTATTGCCACTCGCAACGATGGTATTTGAACCTCAAGTGGTAACTGCTTTTCCTCCAAAAACCAACAAATAAGGGGTCGCTTGAGTAAAAGAGTTTTGTGCAAAGTCCGATAAGCCCACAAAGCTACTTGTAACTTTTCATGCCAAGTTCTTTTGTTCTTATCCACCATCTTCTTGAGAATTTTGCACAATATTTTGTTGAAAGCTTCTGCTAAACCATTGGCAGGTGCATGATATCTTGATGAATGGTTGTCTTTGATTTTGTACTTGGCAAATAACTTGTTCAAAGCATCACTCCTGAATGGCTGTCCATTATCCATGATGACACTTTTTGGAATCCCAAACCTATAAATGAGATGGGTTCGGATGAACTCAGAGACAACTTTGCTTTTTATATCCTTTAAAGCCACGACCTCTGTCCATTTTGAGAAATAATCAGCAGCAGCTAGGATGTATCGATATCCTGCTAAAGATAGAGGTAAGAACCAATAATGTCCATACCCCATGCTGCAAATGGCCAAGAACAAGTTGTTAAATGTAGAGGCTTTGGGGGTTGGTGGAGAAAGTTCCCATGAAATTGGTAGGCTTAGCATCTTCGAGCATAATCTATGCAATTTGCAATCATAGTTGGCCAATAGTATCCTAACCGTTTTTGCTGCATTTGTAATTTAGGACCACTTTGATGTGCCCCACATACACCTGCGTGTACTTCTGCCATTACCTCTTGAATACGCTCCTTGGCTATACACCGCATGTACATTCCATCCAAAGACCTTTTGTATAACCCGTCTTTCTGCAAGACGAATTTGGTAGCCTTGCGTCTCACTTCAATTCTTCTTACTTTTTCTTCAGGTAGCCCACCATGTTGAAGGTAAGCTATGAATGGTTCCTGCTAATCCTCCTCGCTTTCTCCTTTCATGGTGATGACCAAGATTGGAACTAAGTTAGAAACCTCTTTTAAAGGTTGTAACACCCTTCTTTCGCCTACTGTGATAGTAATCGTTTTGCTATCTGGCAGCCAAACTTGCTAGTGAATCAGCTCGAGCATTTGTTCTTCTCTTCACATGGAAAATGTGTTTTCTTGAATTGCGAAAGCAATTGATCAACCCTTTCATGATAAGGGATGAGACTTGTTTTCTTAACAATGTACTCTCCATGAAGTTACTTTACCACCAGTTCTGAATCTCCATAAATTGAGAGTTCTTCAATTGGAATCTGTAATGCCAATTCTAATCCAGCAATTACAGCTTCATATTTTGCCTCATTATTAAAGCATTCTTCACTTAAGGCGAAAGAATGGGTGATTATAGCATTGTCTGGAGTCACAAACACAATTCCAATTCTAGCTTTATTGTTTTTAGGATTTTCTTGCTTCTTGCTATTTGGACTCCTTGAAGCTCCATCGAAATACATCTCCCATCCTTTCTGGATCTCTAATTGCATAACCTTTTCATCTGGTAAATCAGTTACTAGAGGTGAGTTATCAGGTATAGGATGTGTTGCCAAAAAGTCTGCTAGAGCCTGCTCTTTTACAGCTCTTTGGGGAATATATTCAATTGCGAATTGTTGGAGAATTACAGCCCACTTTGCAATTTTTCTTGAAAGTACGGGCCGCGAAAGTATATATTTCAAGGGGTCTGCTCTTGATATCAACTTGACTTCATGTTCCAAGACATAGTGCTTTGGTTTTTGGAAGGCGAACACCAAGGCAAGATATGTCTTTTCGGTAGGGGAATAATTGACTTCAACCAGAGTACGACTCAAGTAATACAAGACATTTTCTTTCCCCTGCTCATTGTGTTGTGCCAATAGTGCCCCTAACGAACCATCAAGGGCTACTATGCACAACAAGAGTAGTTTCCCTTTTATTGGGCTCATGAGTACTGGAGGCTTCAGAAGATACTCCTTAATACTGTTAAATGCATTTTGGCACTGTTGATCCCATTCAAATGGAACACCCTTTTTCATTAATCTTAAGAATGGCAAGCATTGACTTGCCAAGTTAGAAATAAATCTTCTGATATAGGCCAATCTCCCTTGTAGCCCCTTCAATTCCCTTAAATTTCATGGAGGAGGCATTTCAGCAATGGCTTTAATCTTAGTAGGGTCGATTTCAATCCCTTTGTTTCGAACCGCAAACCTTAGAAATTTCCCTGAGAAAACTCCAAATGCACATTTTAGTGGGTTCATCTTGAGTTTGTATCTCCTCAAACGTTCGAAGATTCTTCTCAATTCTTCCACATGGTTTTTCTTTTCTTTTGTCTTGACGACAAGATCATCAACATAGCATTCGATGGTGTCATGGTGTCATCGAAAATTACTGCATTTTTTAGGTCAGAGGGAATTACCTTGTAGCAAAAGACTCCTCTTGGAGTCCTAAATACAGTCATTTCCTCATCTTCAAGTGTCATTCGAATTTGATTGTATCTTGAGTACCTAACCATAAAAGACAAGGTTTCATACCCAGTAGTTGCATCTACAAGAAGTTCAGTGATGGGCAAGGGAAAGTCATCTTTAGGACAAGCCTCATTGAGATCACGGAAATCGATGCAAACCTTGATTTGACCATTCTTTTTCTTGACTGGCACTATGTTTGCTAGCTAGGTTAGATATTTGACTTCCCTGATGAATCCTGCATTGATAAGCTTGTCGACTTCAGCTTTAATTTGGGCTGTAAGCTCTGGTCGAGTTTGCCTCTAAGGCTGTTTAGCTGGCCGTTTCTCAGGGTGAATTGCAAGCTTATGGACTGTAATATTTGAATTAAGACCAGGCATCTCACTGTAATTCCATGCGAATATGTCGCGATACTCCCTTAAGAAGGATATATATTGCTGAGCCTCTTATTCCTTTAAATTTGCACTAATGAAGGTTGGTTTGTTTTCTTCTTCATCACCAAGATTTACCTCATGAAGATCATCAACGGTGGCTTGGCCTCCTATTTCAAATTCTGTTGGTGCAGGTTGAGCTTCATTTTCGTCAACATCTTCCAACACCTCTTGAGTGGTAGCCATGTTCACAAGAAATTTTCCCTCATCCCTATGATAGCCTAACCCTTTTGTCCTGGTGGTGATAATACTGCCTTGTTGGATAGCCTGCCTCTGCGAATGTGTCAATGCAACATCAAAGGGTGTCATTGTCCCTGCTCGTATTTTTTCAGGATCTAAACCAACCTTTGCCAACATCTGCGTAATTTCTGCACTGAAGGTAGGCTTCTCAAAACTCGAGATGTTTTCTTCTAACATTTGTTCAACTTTCACCTTCTGTTCAACATCTCCAAGTGAGTGGAATATGATGGCTTTCGACCCTTTTCGTTTAGGAGGGACCACGATCTTATTATATTTCTCCACGTAGGTGCATTTTGTCCTCCTCAATGGCAACGTGAACTCACCCTTTAGATCCAAAATTGGATTTATTGGGGCTAGAGCCTTTTGTCCTCCTTAATGGCAACGCGAACTCACCCTTTAGATCCAAAATTGGATTTATTGGGGCTAGAGCCTTTGCCCTCGGTTTCCTTTTGGACTTTGGCACATATCGAAAAGTTCTTTTTGTTGAAACTAGAGTAGGGTCTAGATCTTTGACATTCAGAGTATCTTCAAACGTTTTTACATATTTTCCCTTTCTTTGTGAAGTCCTTGTATAGAAGCGAGCATCAGCATAATAGGCCTCTACTTCTCCAAATGGATCACTGTCAGCCACAATTGTCCCTTCTTTTTTGGGTGAAGGCAACAGGTACTTGATACATTAGTGATAAGTTGATGGTACTGCATGATGATTATACATCCATGGTCTCCCAAGCAAAGCATTATAGGTGGTGTCTACATCAATAACCAAAAAGTCAATACTTTCTTCAATATCCCCAAACTTGGTTTGCAATTCAATCTTCCCCATTGAACGTCGTTCATTCTGATTAAATCCTTAAATGACCAAACGACTTGGGCGAAGTTGTGAAATTTGAACCCCTAATAGGTTTAAGGCTCTTCGAGGCAAGAGGTTTATCGTAGATCCTCTATCAACCAGAATTCGGGAAATTTTCATATCATGGATAAGCCCAGTGATAAACAAAGGCCAATTATGGTTTGCCATTTCAGCACACATGTCATTGTCACTAAAGGTTACCATAGCCATGCATGTAGTTGTCTTCTCTTGATTTCTACCTTCGATTTCTTTGTGGAAGTCCTCTGGCTTGAACAGGGCATATATTAAAGACTTCCGAAGCTCTGGAGACATTTTCAGTGCATCATATATGCTCAACAATGTTGTAATTTTCTTTAGATGAGCTAGTACATCATATTTCACTTGCTCTTCCTCCGGCAAAACCTGTGGAACTTTTGACGCTTGAGGGTCTTGAGGATTTCATAATTTCCTCCGGTAGGTCAAGTAAGTCTGGCATACTTCAGCAACAGCCTTTTCATTGACGTTAACTTCTTTAGTTCCATCACTTATTTGGACCATGTTAACTGGTCCAGCTGCAGAGTGATCATCATCATCAGTCACTTCTCCATCTTCTTGGAACTGCATTCTTCTCCCATTTCTTAGGTACCGAGAGTTATGCCTATAAAAGCATTGGGATTCTACAAAACCGTTCTTCATGGCCTCCCAACTAGGCACAACAATCCCTTTGAGGGAGCAATACCAATCAAAGGCGATCCCCTCAAAAGAAAGAGGGAATTGTCTTAGGCAAAGTGCTTGATTTTGAGTTGTTTCCCCACACTGTTTTAAAAAACGCCTAATATGTTTTTGAGGATCTCCATACCCCTTGTGTAGGACAAAATTTGGAAGTTCGTATCCCTTGGGAAATGGTGTTTGCTCTACCCATGAAGGGAACCAATCCATTGGGCGATAAGTGCCCATCTCTCAAAGATCAAGGGCAGTTTCGATCTTCTCTTTAATTGTGCCTTCTATGAGATCATATGTTTGAGTAGATGTACCCTCGTCCTCCAAAAGTTCTCACATCTCGATTTCTATTGGCCATGGTTTATAAAATGTCCTATAGAATCGATCAGCCATGGTGTCCCAATCTGGGATTGAATTAGGTAGCAGGCTGAAGTACCAATCTGCTACCCACCCATCTAAAGAAAGAATGAACTGTTGTAAAAGAAATGCCTGGCTTTTTACTGTGTTTCCACATTGTGCAAGGAAACAAACCTAATGGCGCCTTGGACAACCTATCCCATTATATAAGGGAAAACAAGGTACTGTATATCCTCGTGGGAACTAGACCCATTCAACCCAATTAGGGAAAGGATGTCTAGAAATTTGATTTCTTTCAATAATCAAATTTTGATGGGCTTCAAAACCCTCATCTGTTAAAGAGAGTGTTACTTTTGCCTGATGTTCTGCCTCTCTTCTAGCTTCAATTCTTGCTTTCTCATCATCACTTGGATTGCGAATGATATGTATTTCTCGCTCTTAAAAATTTACGTCCACCGCGATGACATTACAAGGAAAGTCAAAGTGGTCACTTGATACATTTTCTCCATCGTATGTCCTGGCTGGAGATGTGTATGGTGAACTATTAGGAGAAAAGTCAAGTTCCCAATCTTCATTAGGATCCTCAATTTGAGATGACTTTGCTTGTTTATTTAAATGCTTTCATACTTCATCATCTGACCTACACTTGCCATTCACCTCATCATCCTTGAAGTGCAGTCATTTTTTGCCTTTTTCACAAGCTCAGAGTCAGACCTACACCCAGTATCTCCTTGTTCTGTTCCCCTTACATATTCTGGAGTGTTTTGATAGTTCCTTGGTGGTACTGGCAAATATTCTGGCGAAAAGGCTTCTAGTGTGTACTCTGGAGAAGCTGACGTGTACTCCAGAGAAGCTGGTGTCTACTCTGGTGAGGCTAGTGTGTATTCTGGAGAAGTTAGTGTATACTCTGGAGAGTCAGGTATACAGACAGGAGATGTGATACAATCTCTTTTCCTAACTTTTGAACAAACTTCATCCTCATCTTCCTCGTCATCACTTAAAACAATGATGGTTAGGTAAGAGGCCAAAGTAAACTTTTCCTCCCTCTTTTTATCAAAATATGTCTGCAACTCCAAAGATTGAAATTTTGAAGGCAGGAATTTCTCTGAAGTGACTGGGTTAAGGTGACATTGTTCTAATTGTTCATCAAGAACCAACTTTTCCCATTTTTTCCTTTTTTGGGTCTTTCTTTCCTTTTCTCTTACCTACTTTAGCCTTTTTTTGTTTCTTGGAAACTTTTGGATTTTGCTTCTTGGAAATTTTTGGTCTTTGTTGTATTGTAGAAACAACCACATTTCTAGCTTTCACTGTGGCATTTTGATTTTTCTTCATGCTTTTCGATTGATAAATGACCCATTTACCTTCATTATCATTGTCGATCATGATTGGGTTAGCATATGCTTTCTTTTGAGGAGGGAGCTTAATAATCTTGGAGTCCAGAAGTTCCTAAATTCTATCTTTCAGAACAAAGCACTCCTTTATTGGATGGCTAATCAAACGATGGTAGGGGTAATACTTTGAATCGTTCGTTTTTCCTACCTCATGTGGTCTTTTCACCTCAGGAGAGCAATCAACTTTTGCTCCAACAGATCTTCAAACAAGTCTTCGACCAGATCATCTGTAAAAGAATATTTCTTCTCCAACCTTTCTTTCATAGTCACATTTTTGAATTCCTTAGGCTTTTTAGCCCCAACTACAACAGGACCCTTCTTTTTGGTTTCAACTATGGTTGCAGTCGAGGACTCAACCCTTTCAACCGCCGTAGACCTCCTTCGCTTAGCCAGATGTAGCTCCATATCATGAGCTTTAGTGCATAGATCGTTTAATCTTTCAAAAGTTTGAGCCATAAGAGTCATAGAGAGCTCACGTCGGAAGTTGTTAAGGCACATCCGAATTAACTCTAATTGCGTGAACTTTTGAGGAGGCAAATGTCAAAGTTCGCCACCTTGCAATGAAATCTGTAATAGGTTCATTGTCATGTTGTTTGGTCTCAATCAATTCTGGTACTCCGACTCGCCTTTGTGTGTTGCAGAACTGTTTAAGGAACTCGTTCACCATGGAATCCGAATTTGGGATTGATCCCTCAGGAAGGTTAGCATACCATGTAAATGCAGAACTTTCAAGTGATTGAACAAATAGCTGTAGGCAAAGGGCCTCATTCTGGGTTATTGGCCCGCATCTGGAAAAAAGCATACCATGTAAATGCAGAACTTTCAAGTGATTGAACAAATAGCTGTAGGCAAATGGCCTCATTCTGGGTTATTGGCCCACATCTGGAAAAAAAATGAGCCACATGTTGTCTTGGATCTTCTGTCCCAAATCTAGTTGGGAAAAACTAGAAAGAAATGGAACAACATCTGCCCATGCTAGGTAAGGCTCTATAATTATTCGAAAGTTCTCATCATCTTTCTCCTTGACTTTCTTTACTTGTTTCCTTACCATATCATCAATCATGGCCATGAGCATTGGATTCATACCACCACTAGTTAGATCAAAGTAACAAGGACCATTGCCTCCTGGGGCTAGTGTGCTTTGTATGCCTACGGATGTCCCTACTACAGGTTGTGCCATTTGTTTGGGTGCACTTCTTGTTCCTGTCATTTGGGCCTACAACTGTTGTATTTGCTTCAACATGGCAGCCATTTCCCGTTCTCTTTTCTTAAGTTGTTCTTGTAGGGCCACCACTTTTTCCTTGAGACCTTGTTGGCCCTGTTGGACCTGTGAATTTTCACCTTCCTTGTCAACATTAGTCATCATAACTGTAACGATTTTGTCGACATCTCTCAATTCATTGTTTTCAATATTCGTTGAAACAGACGAATTAGATGAGACAGAATCATCTTGTTATAGGCCCTTTTCTTATTCCCTCCATAGATAGTTTGATTAAGGTAGAAATATTTTCCAAGGGTCGTTTACCCTACGCCTTTGAGAGGTTTGACTTTCCAGTGAAGACAGAACTTTCAATTTGTTTTTGACGTTCATCTTTTGAGAGAGCCTTTTCAACAGCTCCTATAACATTTGTCGCCATTGTTCTTCGTTCCAGTTTCTTTAAGGCCTTATTTTTTCTTCACTTTGTCTTTTTGAAACTGGACAATCTGATGACATATCAAGTCGAGCCCCTAGGGACATAAAAGGATCCGTTTGCATTTTTGCAAATTCCTCCAGTTGATGTTAGTTCAAACCCCGTTGGGCCAACGGGTGCTCCTTTTTTTGATTTGGACCCTCAGAAATGATTGGGTTCTGAATGGGCAGACTTTGCGCTTTGAACAAAACTATCGGTTTGTAGGCCTCAGTTGTTTTTTTATCAACAGAGGTGGTTGTTTTTCCATCAATAGGAGTTTGGGTCATTACCCTCCTCCCAATGGCCCTAATGATGGCTATGTTTTCAGCAGAAGTCCTTTTCTTGGCAGACTCTGCCATTTTAATAGTCTTTTACCCTTCTGAGTAGTTGGGCCACAATATTTTTTGTTGCCCCCGTTGAAGTTGCAACAAAGGCCGTAGTTGCAAATTGATTAGCCTCATTTGCCTGAATTGGAAAGCTCTTCGTTCGGGCTGTGGCCCTCACGGTTGTGTATTGCTTCGACGCTTTCACATAATCTTCAGCGATCTTTCTCAAACTTTTAGCTTTCTGAAGAAGTGTGACCTTCGTGATGCCAGTTGCCTTTGGGACAGCCAAGAGCATTCGCTCCAGAGCCCCTTGGGCGACAAGTGTTGGGGAAAGAAGTGCATCTTTCTAGGATTTCACTGGCTCTACCTTTGGGACAGCCAAGAGCATTCGCTCCGGAGCCCCTCGGGTGATGGGTGCTATCTCCACCTTTCGTGATTTCAGAACCACCGGAGTGTAGGTTAGCCTCCTGACAGTTGCTTCAGCATTCCTATAACAAAAGAATTTGTCAGTAGGTTTCAAATATATATATTTTTATTTGTTCTTCAAAAGATGGGAGGAGAAATATGTCTCACTGGGCGTGCCAGAATTTGTGGACACAAATTTTGAAACAATGAAGTGTTTCAACATATTTCAAAATTTTATGTTACAAATGTCCACTCACTGTTTAGTTTTTGGACTAAACAATGTTGATTATTTGAATAGCAGGTTCTTATTTCCGATCTATATTTCAGATCATTAATTACACATTTTATATAAATGAAACCTCTAATTAATAAAGAACAAAAATAAATAACAGAAGACAATTGAAGAAAAATGAATATTTTATTGAAATTGTTATGGGTTTTGAACCCTTGAATACAAAGTACAATTCTTGGGTTTGGAACCCTTTACCTATTCATCGCCATTCTGCGGTTGTGGCATAGGCTCTTGAGTTCTCTGGGTTTCTTTTCTTCTTTCTTGTAATGACTTCTTTAGCTCTTGATTTCTTTCTCTCTCCCTTTGATCTTCTCACTTCTGATTTTTTCTGATCCCTGATTTTTCGATCCTCTCTTGTGTGATGGTTCTCATATTTATAGAGGGTCATCCGAGTGATAAGAGTGCCTCATCCTCAATTTGAATTTCAAATTGAATGATAGCGCCATTTGAATTTTTAATGATACTGCTATATTAACCGGATTGATCTTTTAGATTTCATCCTGTGTGGTGTCTTTGTTGTAGGTTCTACAGGTGTCATCTTTCGTAAGCTCCACGTGCCATTTGAGTATTTTGAATAACGCCTTGAGATACGACGTCGTTTTATTTATGCATTTCAATGGATCATATTGATCTTTTTAGGAAGTGATTACTTACAACATTCCTATCATAGGCTCTATACGTGTCATTGACTGATTGACCGTATTTGAAATTTTAACACAAAATTTGGTTGAAATTTATGTGCCAACAACTATGGTGCACATTCACTCTATATGTTCTGTTCACTGTGAAGTTAGATGCATGTATTGAAAAATATGTTGAATGATATGAGCAATTTTATGTACTCTTCCCAATTAATCATTGTCTAATGGACTCTCTGACTGATCTTTGCATTTTTTGGGGGTTAAATTTTAAATGTTACTATCCCAATAGTTGTCCCACATTGGTTAACAATGAGGTTGGCCATGTGAATATAAGCTATTGGGCACCCTCCCCTTGAAAACCAGTTTTCAAGAGTGAGTTCTACCTAAGGGTTTGTGTCATTTGCTATCAGCGCCAACACCACTTCGAGTATGAGATTAGATGGGTTTGAGCTGCGGAAGGCGTGACCTGTACTCAGATTAAAACACCTTACTATTGTGTATGGGCATAATACTATCATGTTGAAAACTAATAGGTGAGTGAAGAATGCTAAAAGGGAAAGGGCTACCATTGTCAATAGAGTGGGCTGGAGTCTCTTTCTATATGGAGGGAATAATTTTTTCTCAATCAAGAATGTCTCAACTGGATGAATTCACTTATTTCACACAATTCTTCTGGTCATACCTTTTTCTCTTTACTCATATTGTGTAGTTTAGTGGTATGTTACAATCCTAAAAGTCTCGTCCCACAGTGGTTAACAATGACCTTGGCCATGTGAATATAGTTTGTCAAAACTGGGGGAAACTTATCCACTGGTCTGGTGGTTTTTGGTTTTTGGCTTTTGTGTGTGAGCTTAGGACTGGATGAAAATATCACCTTCTTTTGGTTCTCCAATTTTCTCGTATCCTTTGGCAGATTCAAAGTGATTTGAAGCAAGGCATTGCTGGTTCTGTGCCTGTTGCCCCTGATTACATGGGAAAAGAGATGGTGATTGAAACTTTGGCTGCTAATGTGGAAGCAATGATTCATGCTAACAGAAAAGTTACTGCCCTTGAACAACTTCAAGTAAGCTTGCCACAGATGTAATTTTGGGGACTTGCTGAACTTCGACTTTATTTTTCACTGCATTTATTTTATTCAGGGCCATATATGGAGGACAGGGTTTCAAAGTAATGAGCTGGCTGGTGTAGTATTTGATGATGTACCAGAAGCTCTTGAAAGGTGGCATGCTTTGGGCATCAAGGTTTGTCTTTCTGTTCTTTTTCTGAATGTACTCTCTCTTCCCCTTCCCCATTTTAAGTTTCTGCCTTTCATATCGGCTATATCGCTATTTCTGAGTTTATTCTCTTTTTGATTTATCAACTTTTTCTTCACTGATGGAATATATATTTTCTCTCATTTTATTTTTTATATTTTTTTGGACACTTGATATACATTCTATAGCTATTTATTTATTTATTTTGGCCTTGATAATTATATTGTATGTATAAGTGCTTTTGTTCTTTTTGTGATTTGGTTGGTTCTTAGACTACTTATAAGCATCTAGGCCTTGAAATTGAAATGTGCATAGTGGATGCGCATCATATTGTTAGCATGGGGAATAACATTTCCGAATAGATTTTACGCTACTTATCTGGATGCTTCCGCAATTTCCAGCTACCAACCTACAAGGAATATCGAGGAAGAAAAGTTCAATTTTTTCCTTCCCTCCACTTTGTTGCATCCTTTGTAATTAAGAAACCACAAAATTTGTTTACAGATTTTTGCATCGTAGACCAACGACGAGAGGGTGTTCTGTGGACAGGGAAAGAGAGAATGAGTTTTATTTTGCTTTGGTTTGGTAAAGGAAAGGCAAGAGAGGAGTGTTTGAAGTGGGGCTATGGTGCTTTTTCTGCATATGTATGTAGAGGTTGGTTCAACCATGAATGGGGTTTGACAACTAGCCGCTGTTGTATAGATAGATTGGTTTAAGCAATGAATGGTGGATGCCATTGCCAATGGCAAACTGGTAAATATATGCACAGGTACCGTGTCATTTTTATTTTTTTGACTATTGGAGATGTGAGCAAGGAAATAGGTCTCTTTGATTTGGATAAAGAAATGGATACAACTCAATTTGATATGTTCAAGTCAAGGAGTGGAGGGTTGTTTAAGTGACTTTTACTCAAAATTAAATTTGAGTCAACATTTGATTAAGGGCTAGAGATGCCCTAATATTGCCATGGTTTGACTGGTTTCAGGTTTACGTATATTCTAGTGATAGCAGAGAAGCACAACAGCTTCTTTTTGCCAATTCAAATTATGGGGACTTGAGAATGTACTTGTGTGGGTTTTTTGACACCACCATTGGGTATGTTCTTGTTCACATGCTTCAGTTTTCAGTTATTATTTTTATTATGCCTTGCATGGTTTAGTGGAGCTGTCATCTTCTAATTGCAACGTGCAGAAACAAGAGAGATACACGAAGTTATGTTGAGATTTTGCGAACGGTGGGAGTTGATAGGCCAGCAGATATGTTATTTGTGACAAACATCATACAAGAAGCTGAATCTGCGCGGGCTGCAGGTAAATGCTACTCTCTCATATTTTTTATTTTATTTTATTTTTAGTCTAGTTTGCTTAGTGATATCTTGGGTAGGTCCCCACCTAGGGAGAATTGGACCCAAGATTCTAACAAGAAAAAGAAGAAGAAAGTATTGACTACAACATCAATTTCTTTTCTACCGACATAAAAGGTGAAATAACTTGAAAAACATCTATAATAAACATGTTTTCTTATATGACAGACCCAAGATTCTAACAAGAAAAAAAAGAAAAAAAGTATTGACTACAACATCAATTTCTATTGACATAAAATGTGAAATAACATGAAAAACATATATAATAAACATGTTTTCTTATATTCATGTTGAGTTACAAAAGATAGCAACTGTAAGATAGTCTATCGACATATGTTTTGAGAAACCATTTTTTTTGGGGTTATTTTTTGTCCAAATTGTTAAATTGTGTACTTTGAACCCCATGTTTCATATATATAGAGACCGACTTAATCTTTTTTAAAACTTTGCGGGGGCGATTCTGTATTATTTGAAAAAAAATTAATAGCTAATGCTAGTATATAAAGGGGCTTTTTTTGAAATCATAGGGGGCGATTGCCCCCTCTAGGTCCATCCTAGTTCCCACTCAAAATAATTTTTTGAAATGCTGTAAAGAAACGGTTTGCCATCTTTCTCTTTCAACTAAAAGTAAATGGATGCTACATTGCTACTCGGCGTTTCAGGTCTGGAAGTGATGATCTCCATCCGGCCAGGACACAGACCTCTCCCAGAAAATCATGGGTTTAGAACTATTGAATCTTTGCTAGAAATCTGACTGTAAGTAATCTTCTGTGATCTTCTGATCTGTTGTACTGTTATGATAAATGTATATAATAAGTTATCGGTTACAACTCTCAACTGTTTTATAGAATGGGTCATGTCAACGAAAGCCCAATAGGTTGTCATCAAGGTGAAAAAAATGCCACAAACAAATGAATCCCAATATATATTTTACACATCTCTATGAATTTTTACATATTTTTAAACATTTATCACATTCTCATGTAATTTTGTCACGCCGCTTTGGTGGTCATTTCCCTTCAAGAATAATGTTTTGTAGAGAGAAAGAAGGGGAAAAAGAAAGAAAAAAAAAATGTGGACGGCCATTTTCTAGATGTTTATGATTTGGTGGAGCAATTCCAGCCATGAGTTCATTGGAGTTTATTGGCTGTTGTTGTAGTTAAAAATATTACTAAATTTACAAATCAAGTATAATAATTATGAAGTAGGTAGATAGACTTTTTGATGGAGGCGTGCGTTCACTTCTTGAAAGGGTCTTTTTGAATACTCCATGATTTGGTGAAGACTTGTAGTAGGTTATGACGACTTATGGTTTAGGATTCGACTCCTGTTTTTTTGTAAAGCCTATGTGTACTAGTGTCAAAAACAACTTATTAAGGCCCTGTTTGATAAATAGGATTAATAGTGCGGGAATTAACAATTAGTGTAGAATTGGTTATTCAATTAGATTGGTGGAATAAATAATCCCTTTTTATCTATATTTGTTTTGTAATGGATTTGGAAATATATAATCCAAATTTTGTATATATATATATTTTGCATTATTAGTTGTAGGATTAAAAAATTCACAAATTTTGTTTGGTAGATTGTTCATCAGAATTTAATTCGGAAAATAAAAATTACTACCAAATAATGGAATGCGAGTCCTGGATTAATAATCTCAATCCTATCTTATAATCTGTCCAATCAAACAGGCCCCAATTGTTCCAAAAAACGTATGAAAATCATAAAACCTTGTTTCACAATTTGTTGTATGAAGAATTTTTGATGTTGATTAATGAGAAATTTTTTTCCCAATTTAAATTTTAAATATGACATGGCCAGAGATGGGTGTGACCATTTTTTTTTAGCTAGAGTGTGCATGTTGTAAAGTAACTCCAAAAGCTCTCTTAGAGAAAAAGGATGGGAAAAAACATTGTCAATTGTAAACTAGGGATAAATTGAATGCAAACAAATAACTTGAGATAGAAGATATACATTTTAGCAGAATCTCTGTAGCTAGAGAGAGTATGATTTAAAATAATTATACTTCTATATAGTTGTTTTAAATCTATCATCATATTAACTCAATCTTGAAATTCATTTGTAAATTATCAAGACTAGATTTGAGTTCTTATCCTTGAATGATTAAGATCAAATCTTTTACTAAATTAAAATACACACCGATCCAAATGGAGTCTTGGGAAATATCAAGCAATAACATAAGAAGTTAATGACAGTCAATGGAAAGAACCCAAATGGTCGTCAATCAATTTATAATGAGTAATGCTAGGACCTTACATAATTTACCAAATGTTTTATCAAATCTCTTACATGTGTGTGGGTCTCCCACTAGATGATTTAGGGTTCATAGCATTTTCCATTTACAATACTAGCAAAATTATTTTGGCTCATATGTTATTTTTTCTTTCAAATCAATAAAACGTGAGAGACATTATTAGTGTGTTTGATTTTAATTTTTTGAATTTAATTTTTTGAAAATTGAATTTTTTTGTTTTTCGCATTTTTTTTGTTTTTAGTGAATATTTTTAAAATTTTAAGTAATTTTTTTACTTTTTTAGATGTACCTTATTTAGATATATCTAAATAGTAAAATATTTATGAAAAAATATTTTAAAAAATTGATAAATATACAAAAATATGAAAAATATATTGAATTTCATATATATATATATATATTTGTATTTTTGGTATTTAGTAAATTTTTTAAAGATTTTTTTCACAAATATTATACTTTTAAGTGTATTTATATTAGGCGTGTCTTAAAAATTAAAAAATTACTTAAAATATTAAAAAAATTCAGCAAAAATAAAAAAATACAAAAAATGAAGTAAAAAGTAAAAATTTTTAAAAATTGAATTCTGTAAGTGAAAATCAAAACGAGTGTATACTCTTGCTAATAATTTTAATAATGTAGGTTCCACACCAAAGTGATGGTGGGATCTCGCTAAGGCTTGTAAAAAGTGTTTTAGTAAGTTTTTAGTGTTGCCAACAATTTTTATTTTTTTAGAAAAAAAATTGGTGATCCCTACAAAATAAAGTAATTGTTTCAATCGTTTGTACTTTTACATATTAATGTTAGTGCTCTTAGATAAAAAGGTGGAGTTAATCCAAATGATATGATTAGTGCTATATAAAGTGCTACTGCTAAATCATATGGCCATTTGACAAAGTTGCTCAAACTAGTCAAGTGCCCCACCCCAAAAACACTAACGCTATGTTTGGTTGAAAGATTTAGGAAGAGATTTAGAAAGAAAAAGAGAAAATATAAGTGAAATGTGAATAAAATATACTTACATTTCACTTAATTTTACACACATTTTTCCTTTTCATTTTTAAATTTCTTTCTAAATTCTTTAACCAAACACAACGTAATACTAGTGAAACTCTGCCTTGATTCTAGTTTCTTTCCTTGTTGAATAAGATTAGGGACACCTTTTTTTTACAGTCTACTCTTTACATCAGGTGATGTTGTGGACCTTACTATACATTGTGAGTAAGCAGTAAAAAATGATGTGTCTGTAGCTGATTTTTTATTTTTTTTGTTAGTAAATACATGATTCCATTGTTTTGGTGAAATGCATCCATGTCATCCCAACACAAATAAGAACAGAATACTAAATACAAAATCACGGATGAAGCTTATAACTACTAGATTGTTATACCAGCAAATATTCAATTCCAACTAACAGCTCAATCTCTCTCCGCAAGTATTTCATCTTCTTCGCTTCTTCCTACCAAAACCTTACTAACAAACAACAAAAATCTATTCTTCAAATACCCGAAACTCTTGGAGAAGTCACCGGAAACAATGGCAAAAGCCTAGGCTCTGAGCCTCTGGGTGTTGTTACCGGCGATGCATACAGATAAAAACCTTTCTCTGCTATGACCTTTTCTTCTAGAGATGATAAATTACTTGTCCTGTCAATTGACTCCGAGGTCAATGGTGTGATGGGGCTAAGAACAAGCCTATGAAGATCAAGAACACTTGGTGACATGATCTTGGATTGGGTCGGAGAAAGCATAGAACTCAGACCGAGTCCAGGGATGATCTTGAGATTTTTGAGAGTGTTCCTTCTCTCGTGGAGCTTGAAACCCGGTTTCTTGGGTCCGGTCTTGATCGGACTGGCTAGTTTGGAGATTTGCTTGTTGGTGGTGGTTTCTGGTGAACCAGTGAGCATTTGGACTACTTGTTTGAAGGAATTTGTGTCTGCTTGAATGAAGGTAGTTGTAGGACTGCCATCGGCTTCGGATATGGATATAGGTTTTGGTGTTGAAAGATTTTCAACACCATTGCTTTTAGAGGAGGATGGGTTTTCTCCCTCTAGGATTTTTGGTGTGTCCTCCATTGATATGGGTCTCTACTTCTACACCTCTCGTGCTTTGGTTTTGTAGGGTTGTCTTCTGGTTGGGAGAGGGTTAATTTAAGGTTGATTGTAGGGGAGAGAGAGAGAGAGAGAGAGAGAGAGAGGGAGATGAGGGTTAGAGACAATTTTGTATTCTGTTGAATTGAAGGTTGGTTTTTATTTTGTTGTGTTGGAGAAAGATATGAAAGAGTTGGGGGACTCTATTAGGAAAAAAGCAGCCACTAAAAGGCTACAAAAATGTTTACCATTGCTTTCAAAGCCTAAAAGGGTTTGACTCTAATATTGTGTGGGATTATTAAACTACAATAATCACTACAATTAATATAATATAATAATAATAATTAAGCAAGTGGATGCCCACTTTTGATGAAAAGTACTAAACTACCCTTCAATCAGCCTTAAGCTGACAAATCTTGGATTAGTAATTTAAAGTTTTCAATAATTCCAATACTTTCGTCCCTTCAAAGACATCTGGTAAAACTGGAACGATACACACAAGATTAGTGTGATCTGATGACACTACTTGGATTTGAAGACTGTTTTACTTTGTTGCAAGATGTCACTAACTTGTGCCTAACTTGTTCCTTCTACGACGGTGTGGAATAATTTGGGGGAAAGAAAGAAAAAGCCTAACAAGCATGGATTATACTTCAATCTTTATACATAGAGAATATTTGTACGCATGCACCTATAATTAATCGATAATTATGAAAGAAATCAAAACTTATCTATTACTCTCTTTTAGTTTTATTAATTAAAAAGGAATATTTGCATTTTAGGTCTTACTTTATATGAACTTTGGTTTTTCAGTTGACAAAGTAATTGGGAATTTCAAAGCCTTAGGTTCATTAATTCCATTGAAACAGAAGATGGTTGGAGTTCTAACTTCAAACTTTGGGACGTGTTTGGATTAAAGATTTTGAGGGCAATTTTTAGAAAGAAAAAGGAAGGAAAAAGTAAACAAAAATACTTCTTCCGTTTTCTTTCTTTTCACATTTTTTTTTTTTTCCAAAATTTTAATCTAAACACAGACTTAACAGTAGGATAGGAAACACTAATTTGCAAGCTTTATCTAAATAAAAAAACTTATGGAGCATTTTTCATGAGCTATGACTTATTTTAAGTAGTTTCAATTTTTAAAAGTGTCTTTATCATTGGAAGAAATAATCAAAACACGAGCATTTTCTTTTTAATGAGTTGTAACTATCAAGCATGATATTAGGTTCACTCTCGACTCTTCTATAGGTTGGTTTGACAATAAATGCATTTTATATAGTATTAAGAAATAGCGATTAATTTAGAAAATAATTATAATTTGCTTTAGAAATTGTGGAGTTCAAAGCCAAAATTGAAGCATAAGCTGTGGTTTGGATTAAAGATTTGTGGAGGGAAATAAAATATGAAGGAAAATTTGAATGAAATAGAAGTTATATTTTTCTTTCCTTTCTCTTTTCCTTCTCAAATCTTAAATCTAAACATAGTCCAAGCATTTCCATCGGTGAAAATTGGTTATAAATGAAATTGCTCTCGGTAACTAAAAGAGGCTTGTATTGTATATATGTATATATATTTCTTTTTTTTAATATGTTTATTTTGAGGCACCGTCTTTGAAATCCCTATTCCTTTTGCACTCCATATTGCATGATTATGTTTCAAGATTTTCGTGTTTTGAAATTACTATTATATTATATGTTCTTGGATTTCTATTGTATCTCTAAACCTCATCCCTCCCCTCCGGGTAAGATGGTGTCCTTGGGTGTGCTATATAAGCACACTTTTTATTTTTTTATATTTTTTGGATTATATTACCTCTCTACTTTTCTGCACATCTTTTTGTAAAAAGTCAAAAAATGCATTTATTTAGATCATCCAAACAACCTAATATGATTGAAATTGAACTTAAAGTCTTAGATTATGATCGTGAATATTGAAACAATAGCAACCAAAGTAACTTTTAGGTCAAATTACATGGGTGAATTTCATTGGATGCATTTCTAACTCTTTTTTGTTTGTTTGTTTGTTTGTGTGGATACCAATAAGAGGTAAAAATAACGTGTGAAATTCATTTGCTTTTATTATTTTTATTAATAATTTTTGGGGATGAATTTTACTTTTTGAATTTCTACTGTATCTGTAAATATCATTTTTTTTAAAAAAATGCCAATTAAGTCAACAATCTCATGTTGTGCAAGTGTCTTTATCACACAACTTGCGGTTACCTACTATAATCAGACTAAGCTCATTCGCACACCCAATACCCAACCCAAGTTGACAAGCGATTTATAGTATCTGTTAAAAGGTGTTCGTTGTTCAACGCATGCTAAATTAATTGAATCCAATCAACAACTCTACTACAATTTCCAAGTTCAATTTATGTACTAATTGTTGATAGATTGTTCATTAGCCTGTATGAGAGGGTGTGAAGAGAAGAGGTCAGCATGCCCACTTGTAAAGAAAACATGTTCAGAGGACTTCATTAGTTAATAATAAACTTCTCTCAAGTAACCAAACTTATACGGAATTAAAATCAACACCATGAGTTTTATTTGACTAGAGGTAGTCGGCTAGGGACACTTCACAATTTTGAATTTTACCAATTTTGGATCCCTCCATCTATCTACATATTTGTTTGAGTGTATCTAACGCTGATCAGTTGTTATCTGATGAAATTATGCCAGCTTGATCAACTTGGGTCTTAGACGGTCTTCTAGTAGATTTTATTCATGTCAACTACGTTTATTTTTGTATTTTAAGAAACCAATTAACTATGTTTATTGAATTACATTAGTTGGTTAAATTTTTTTTTTCCCTCTCACAAGTATTGCTACTCATAAAGTTAATACTGCCTAAATTATGCCATTGTTAGGCAATTGCTATACTTTTGTGGTTGCAATGAGTGGAGAAGAGAAGAATCAAATTCTCCACTGTTATTTTTCTAGGAGTAGAAAATCTTCCTAATGTAATGGAACAGGAATAGAGAGTACAATATGTTTGCCATAAAAAGCATTATAAGTCACTTCTCACTCATATAAATTCAGTAAAGTTAAAAATATTAATAAAATATACTATCAAACATATTAACTAAAAAAGAAAATTTGTACATGATCTTAATTGTGTCGAGTTGGTATATTTGTTGATAAATTTGTTAGCGTTTTTAATAATATAAATTTGCTAACCAAGATTTTTGCCGCATCTCAAAAAGAAAAGTTTACCTAATATGCAAAACACACAAAATTCTCAATTAATTGTGTATGCTTTTATATTGTTTTGATTTAACGAAAGTGTTTTGTTGGGAAAAAAGAGAATTTCTAAAGAAACATTATTTAGACAAAAATTTGACGTGGATTACACACAAATCGAAGTAGATTTTATTCCGATTGCTTTTTAGATGATTCTAATTAGTTTGCTTACACTTAAGAATAAGTCAGTTTTAGATTCAATTATTTTTTTGAAAACGGATATAAGACCCACTTTTAAATAATAAAAAAAATCTAATTTATTTTTTTTTGGATTTAATTTATTTTTAAGCTAAAAAAAGAAAAAGAAAAAAAAAATCTACTCTTTCCAAGTACAACCACTTAAGTGGTTCACCGAGAAAAAAAAAAAAAAAAAAAAAAAAAAAAAGCAAAAATTTTAAATTAATATGATTATTGAAACAAAACCAACCATAGAATTAACTGTATTAATCAATTTTGGTCATCCATATTAGATGATGGAATTCATCACTAAAAATATAATTTCATTCAAATTATTTCACTTATATTTTATGTGATTGATTCTATTTATGTAAACTAATTCATTTTAAATCAAGTAGATTATAAACAAATGAAACCTAACGGATCTAACTAACAAAGCTACTTTGCATTTCTTTTACTTTGTAATCAATCACTCATTTCATGGAATCTTTAGTGTCTCCCCTAATACCCCTCCAACTTCTACTTCTAGAACCTTATTTACCTTTTATAATATTATAAAATTGTGATTAATTATGAGGGTAATGAGATGCTAAAATACCTCCAGTTTGGGGAATATAATAATTAATGGCCTACACAAACTACATGTCAAACCTATATATCAATTTATACATTATTTGAATTAAATATTCCTTTGATATCAAAGTATAAAAAAATATATTTTGCAACTATTTGAGGGTTGGTTTGGGAAGTGGGTTGGCTTTTTTGACTATTTTAGCCTAGGCTAAAAAGTTTAGTTTGGAAAGGGCTTTTTGACTTTTTTTTGTGAGAGAAGAGTGTAATGATTATGGGTTTGATGTGATGTTTTGTTTGTTGTGGCTAAAATAACCTATTTTGTTTTTGAGTAATGCTACGTCGCTCGAAATCTGCCCCCCCGAATCCCCCTAATTGGAAAAACGACGTCGTTTTTCCTTTTTTTTTTTTTTTTTTGGGTTGAATCAGAAACGAAGAAGAAGAAGGGAGAAGAAGAAGAAGAAGAGGGAGAAGGGAAGGGAGAAGGGAGAACTGGACAGGAGGGGGCATAAACCAGGGGCGGAGGCGAGGCGGAGGCTGAGTTGCTGCGACGATCGGCGATCGGCCGACGATCGGCCGAGCTGCTGCGACGGCCGAGCTTCTCTCCCTCTCTCTCTCTCTGTTTCCCTCTCTCCTCTCCTCTCTCTTTCTCCCTCTCCCTCTGTTTCCCTCTGTTTCTCCATTTTCGAGGGATTCGGGGGGGAGCTCATTCGAGCTCCCAAGTTTTATCCTTTGTTTTTTATGACTAAAATCGCCACAAACCATCTTCCCAAACGGACCAGGGATTTTTAACTCAAGTGTCCTATGTATTAAAGTTGTTATTAAGTAAATAATTTCGAAAAAGAGTAATATAGAATGAGGGATTTTTTTTTTTTGTTTTTGGAACAAAATACCTGTCAAGATGACTCTAAATTATAAAAATGACATTATCATATTTTTTTTGGTGGCATTTTTATTTCTATAATTATGCTAGCAAATATTATTCCTAAAGTTTATTGTAAAATACTAAAGTCAATAAACTAGTCTATGATGCTATGGAACATATAATGGAAATTCATCCCAAATGCATGTGAAAAACAATGAAATGATTAATATTTCCAAGAAATGACATAATAGTCAACAAATTGTCCAAACATGTAGCAGTGTGAGCCGGGTAAACTCAAAACCAAACGTAGTCCACTAAACAACCAAAAAAATCCAATCAGTAGTCCACAAACGTATTTGAAAGCAATTATAATGAAATGGACTTTGATTGACTCTCTGTCTTTTGGTTGGAGGTTGAGCATTTATCCTAAAGGAGATGGGAACCTTGAGCCTGGTTTGTTCAAGATTGTAATGAGAGATTATTTTTTATTTTTGGAGCAAGTTTAAGTAGTATTCTAAGTGTATAGTTATTAATTTAAATTAGGGACATTTATACATAAATTTATCAACTTATATTTCGTTAAGTTCTAATTAAGATTTTTTGAATCTTAAAGTCTCAGTAAGAATTGCCCTTCAAACAATGATTATTTATCATTTATGATTATCTATAAAGGAACTTGATGATTTGACATTTATTTTGATTTTTAAAATTTTAAAATATAAACTTTCAAATTAAAAAAATTTAAAATAATTATGTGCAAAAAAAAAAATGAAAAATTTAAAAAATTGAATTATTTTTTTTGTGCAAAACTAGAAATTTTGTGTCTATAAAGGAGCGCGATGATGGAACACTGATGTGCAAAATTGAAAAAAAAAAACTTTTAAAAATGAAAAAACTGATAATGTTCTCAATTTTAAAACAAAAAAAAAATGATAATATTCTCAGTTTTATTGGATAGTTGAATCAAATCAATAAGTAGAAAGACAAAAGCGTTTAATCTCATGCTCTGTGTTTTTTCATCAATTAGTGAAACAATCATTTGGAACATTACTATGTAAAATTGATAATATTCTTAGTTTTATAAATTAGGAAAAACTAGTAATATTCTCATTTTGACTAAATAGGATTTATTGGTTCAAAATATTTTAGATAGAACATGAGTTACCAAAACATTTTTAAATACGATTTTTAGATAATTAACTCTTTAAATTATGTTATTTACTACTTTTGTGTTAGAATTTTACTACTCAAAGTATTAAATGTCAGTGTATAAATAAAATGAAACATTAAATTAAATGAGTTAGACATACAATTAAGAAGCACACTTTTCTCAACTCTCACAATGAAATATTATTTTGATCCATAATTGTAATTTTTTAAGGCATAATGTGGGCGTTTGGCAGAACTTAATTTCAACTTAAATCAACTTTTGGCTTAAATTAAGCTATTATGGTGTGTTTGGTACAACTTATGGACATAGATTATGGCTTAATTTAAGCCAAATTCGGCTTAAAAGTTGAAGTTGCTCGCGAGGTGCTTAAAAAAACGACTTTATGCGCGCAACTGTTTGGGGAGGGGCAAAATGACTTAAATGCCCCTCCAAAACTTAAGTAATAACGAAAATGCCACTATATAAACCATTTCTTACTCATTCTTCCTCTCTCACACAAACGAGAGAGGCGATTTCCGGCGAGCTAGTATTTCCGGCGACCGAGCTCTCTCTCTCTCTCTCTCTCTCTGTCTCTCCCCCCTCTCTGTCTCTCCCCCTTCGCGAACTCGTCTCCCTCTTCGCGATCTGCACCATCGCGATCTGCCATCTGCACCATCTGCCCTAGCGCCGGTTGATCCGCACTGTCTCTCCCCTTTTGCGAACTCGTCTCCCTCTTCGCGATCGCGTTCTGCCATCGCGATCTGCACCATTGCGATCTACTATCTGCGCCGGTTGATCTGCACCATCTGCCATCGCGATCTGAATGAAACCCTAGCGCCTATTCATCCCGCCGGAGCTAGGGTTTTCATTTTTTATATTTTTTTTTTGAGGTTTTTCAGTGTTTTTTTAATAAAAAAAAACAAAATAATTAATGAATGAAAAATAATAATTGATACTAATTAATTGAGACTAATTAATTTAAAATGAAAAAATGAAAAAATTTATATTAATTGATACTATTAATAAGAATATTGATGAATATATGTAATTGATGGAAAAATTAATAATAATTGATAATATTAATATATGTAATTTATGTAATAATTGATGAAAAAAATTAATATTGATGAATATATGTAATTTATATTAATTGATAATATTAATTGATGGAAAAATTGATAAGTTAATATAAATTGATGAATATATGTAAATTGATAAATTAATATAAATTGATACATTAATATAAAGAATAATAATGATACATTAATAATGATACATTACTATAAAGAAAAAATGAGATATTACTAAAAATAATTAAAATGAATAATAATAATAATAATAAAAATTGGACAAAATTGATAAATTGATGATAAATAACAATTGTTATATTATTAATTGTAATAAATTTTTTTAATAAAAACAGAATCAGAAATGTCAAAAAAATTTAATATTGTATATTTTTGTAATGAATTAATTATTAATTGATACTAATTAATAACAATTGTTGATTATTAATATTATTTGATACTAATAAAAATTAATTATTAATATTAATTGATACTAATTAATAATTTTAGTATTAATTCAGACTAATTAAGACATTAATTGATACTAATTAATAATTTTAGTATTAATTGATACTGATTAAGCAATTAATTGATACTAATTAATTTATAATGGAAAAAAATTATTACAATATTACTACTATTACATTTTTATCAAGTGTATCAATTTTTTTATATTAGTTCATATTAATTAATACTAATTATATTAACTTTTATTAATGAAATAATTTTTTAAAATTAAAATTGAAAAAAAAATGACAAAATTATTATTTTTATATCATATAAGGGCAAAAAAGTCAATTATACAGAAAAAGCTATTTTACAGCTTATTTACCAAACACTATTCTGCAACTTAAATCTATAATCCCACAGCTACATCAAACAGGTTACCAGCTTATACTCACAGCTGTAAGTTATAATCTGTTAAGTTATAATTTATAATCACTTTCCCACAGCTCTACCAAACGGGACCAATAATACCTTCTAATTTAGGTTGGATGAGTAGTTGCAGTAATCATTATTTTGGGCCCAGCGAGAGCCTACCCAAACCCCAGCCCCAAATTATTGCAAGTCTTGGCCCAGTTATTGAGGCTTTGGTTGGCTTCAGTAAAAAGTTATTTTTGCGACAATTTTTAAGTCAAAAATATTTACTTAGAGATCTTTTTTCTAGAATGAAATCTATCTGTTTGGTAATTTTTTTTCTCTCTTTAGTGATATTTAAAAAAATTATATATATTTTAAATCTTATAGTGTAGAAGAATTTAGAAAATAAAAAAATTCTGGAAAAATTATAAAAGACGAATTTTTTTCCAAACCCTACCTAAACTTGTCTCAATCCATATTTCCCTTTACAATTTACAATGGATCAGATTCAAATGCTATGTTAGGTAGACCCAACTCAATTTATTATACTATATGAAAGTAACTTTTCATTTAAAAGTTTAAGAGCTTCAAAGCATTAATTTTTGTTTTTTTATTTTTATTTTTATAAATTTTAAAAGTTCAGAAATAAACGTGACGTAAAATTATTAATCCCTCTAATTAAATTTGCAATTTAAAAAAACAGGTGAGCTGGTTACGAAATTATGAGGAAGATATGGGCATTTTAATAGAAAGTCAATTGGGTGGGCTTGGTCTCTCGATTGAGCAATTATTCAATGCTCTAAATGTATTGACATGACAATTAAAGATGGATTTAAGGTTTTATTTGATTGTTTGAATTGCAGAGCATCCTCATCAAGCTCTTCATAATCATTTTTTGGTTAATAAATTTAAAAAAATTAACTTCATCAAACTTGCTTGTAATTCATTAAAATTTACAATGGTTACAGTAATTCGTTACAACAAGTGAGACACTGTTCATCGCTACTTGTGTGTTACCGGATGTCTGCCCGGAAGTCCAGTCGGTCAACCGATCAATGACATATATTTTTTTTTGGCGCTTTTTTTAAGAATTGTTTGGCTAGTAACTTATCAATTTAATAAAAAAAGAAAGACTAACAAATACAATAAAAAAATAATATTTAATAAGAATAAGTTAGAATAGAGAGTTTGATACAGTAGGTGTTAAAAGGTGATTAGCTAAAATAACAAAATAGCTTGCTCCGTTTGGAAAGAGCTAGATTGGGCTTTTTTGGCTATTTTAGCCACAAAAGACAAAATAGGTTATTTTAGCCATAAAAAAGAAAACATCACATCCAACCCATAATCATTACACTCTTCTCTCATAAAAAAAGCCAAAAAAGCCAAAAAGCCCTTCATAGACCAAGCTTTTTAGCCCAGGCTAAAATAGCTAAAAAAACTAAAAAGTCAAAAAGCCAACCCACTTCCCAAACCAACCCTTAATTTGATTAAAAATTTGAAGAGGTTGGCGTGGATGTTCTAAGGATTTTAGGAGGATATATAATATTTAAGAATAAAAATGGGATATAATATATTGTAAGATATAAGATGAGATAAGAGAAGAGTGACTATTTTTTATTTTTGTATAAAAGATGAGTTATATCCGATAGTGGGGATATACAATACCATGGGAGTGGTATTGCATATTCTCTGTTTTTGCATCACAGACTATCCGAAACAACTAAACACCGGATATAGGGAGACAAAAATATATGAGACCCATCTCATATTATATCCAGTCGCACACTCATATCCAACCTTTATATCCAATAAATAAAAAGGGCTTAAGGGTGCTGATGGGATGATGACACCTCAAATTTTTTAAAAATATCATGAAAAATGTTTTGGCCTTTGAAATTTTTGGCCCCGAATCCCCCGAAAATGAATGTTTTTTTTTTTTTTCTTCTTCTTCCTCAGTCGTTTACAGGGTGAGGGTGAGGGAGAGGGAGAGGGAGAGGGAGAGAGAGAGAAAGAAAGGGAGAGGGAGAGGGAGATCACCGATCGCGACGCCGATCGCGGATCGCGTCGCCGATCGCCGATCGCGTCGCCGATCGCCGATCGCGTCGCCTCCGCCTCCGCCGATCGTGTCGCCTCCGCCCCGTCGCCGATCGCCATGCTCTGCCGCGCCTCCGCCTTCTCCTCCTCCTCTGCGCCTCCTCCTCCGTCGCCTCCTCCCCATTTTTTAGGCCCCCTCCAGTCCCCCTCCTCCCTTTCCCTCTCCCCCTCCTCCTTCGTCTTCGTCTGGTTCTGCTGAAAAAAAAAAAAAAAAAATTAAAACCACGAAACGACGTCGTTTCGTGGTTCGGGGATTAGGGGCGGACGGATTCGAGGTCCGAATCACAGTTGAAATATCATATAATACTAGGGTATTGTTATAGAAGATTAAAAATTAGATTAAAATTTTAAATTTAATAATATGACAATTAATTAGAATATCTAAGATAACATACTCTCTCATATCTTCTTAATTATCAATCAATCATATCACTTACACATTATTAAATCTAGAAAATAAATTTAAAAAATGAACTTATATATTATTTTTTATATTATATTAAAATTTTTAAAATAATTTAAAATTATAAAAAATTTGTATTCTTAATATCCTTTTGACATTCCTATTAGGAGTGTAAAAATGACTCGCGACCCGTGTGTGATCCGAAACTCACCTTTAGCCCCAGGTGGGCTTGGCCCGATTAGGCCTGGTTAGGCCCGGGCCCGAGTCCAGCCTGGGACTCTGGGCCTAGGCTTAGGCCATCATTTTGAAGTTTGGCCCAGTTCGTGGGCCAAGCCTTCTGGCTCGACCCGTGGTCCAACCCATCGCCCTGTTTAAGGCCCACTTAAAGTCCGACTCGAGACTCGGCCTGCCGACCCACCCGAGGCCTAGTGTCATTTTTTGTGAAAAAAAATAAAATTTTGGTGAAAAAAATAGAAAAAAATGTCCAAGCCTTGCCTAAATCCTGTCCAAGCCCAACACCCAAGTCCACGGGCCCAATCCGCCCAAGGCCCGAATACTCCTTAGGCTTTAGGCCTAATTTTTGGCCTGTTGACTGGGTCGAGCCGACTCGAATTTTGATTGGAGCCCATGAGACCGGACATGAACCGGCTCAAGCTCGGACCCAGATAGGTCAAGTCAAGCCAAATTTACACTCTTAATTCTTATAATGATAATTTTATCTGGACTAAATTTACACTCTTAATTCTTATAATGATAATTTTAAACCCGTTCTAAGTGACAATGCCTCAGATCAACAAAAATATCGTTTGTGTGGGATCTAAATAAATAAATGGCTTGTATAAACTTGGCGGCGTGGAATAATTTTTCCTCTGGTTTGGATTGCTTAGCCCTACTCCATTGGAAGCCACGCCTCCCATGCTCGCTTGTTGTTTTGTTGGGTCCGCCGGTCCGGTGACACCGATCCAGCCCCTTGTGGGGGATCCGGGGGTACTGCTGTGCCCAACTCACAGCAGTTACTGCTGTGAGTTGAAACGGCGTCATTTCAGCATTAAATTAAAAAAAAAAAAGTTTGTTTGGTTGTTCAAAGGGTTTGAACCCAGGCCAGGTGGGGAGCAAAACTTCCTTGAACCACCGTGCTACTTAGATATCTTACAAATATTTTGGACATATATTATATTTATTATAATCTTTATTCCAGCATAAAAAAAAATTTACCTAGCGGGCCATTCGGAACCACCCTCGAATTATATTTAAAAAAATTACAGAATTTGTAATGATAGTTTGTTTGATTTTTTCAGTCATTTGGAACCACCCCGCAAAATTGAAATGTAAATATTTATCTAGCGGGCCACCCTTTTGCTTTATTTTTGAGAATTAAATTGAAATAGATTCAAGATTTATTTAAGAAGAAGCCACCACTGTTATTGTGTTTTATTTTATTTGTGTTTGATACATAATAGAGCATCAAATTGTGCATATTGGATATGGATTCAATGTTTATTTAAGGAGAAACCATTGTTATTGTGTATTATTTTATTTGTGTTTGATATGGATTCAAGGTTTATTTAAGGAGAAGCCACCACTGTTATTGTGTAGATTGGATTTTTTTTTTTTGAAGATGAAAATGATTTTTTATTTTATTTTATAAGCTTTATGGTGGTTGTAGCTAATTGTAAATTTTTTTTTTAATGCTGGAATACAGATTGTAATAATAGTAGATTGTAAATTTCTTTTTATGGTGGAATACAGATTGTAATACTAGCAAATTGTAAAAAAAAAAATTATGCTGAAATTCAGATTGTAATAAATATAATATACGTCCAAAATACTTATAGGATGTCTGAGTAGCATAGTGGTTGATGTAAGTTTTGCTTCCCAGCTTGCTTGGTTCCAAACCCTCCGAACAGCCAAACAAATATATATATATATATATATATATTTTTATTTAATGTCGAAACGACACCATTTCAACTGAGTTGGGCACAGCAATACCCTCGGATCCTATAATAATGCTCAACACATATATTGGAAGAACAAAGAAAAAGCCCAAAGGATTAGAAAATTGCTGAAAGGAAGGAAAGTTGAGAAGTGCATGATGTCAGTTAGTTGTATTTGTATGGAAATTAATTATAAAATCTGACACTATTTTCTTCCCAAAAAGATTAAAAAATTGCTGAAACGAAGGAAAGTTGAGAAGCGCATGGTGTCAGTTAGTTATATTTGTATGGAAATTAATTATAAAATATATAAATGTGAGGCCGATCCATCTCATTGTTATCTGGTGAAATTTGATTTTGTGATCGATTTATATATTCTAGTTATACTATCACTATAAGGTTATATTTGTTTAGATAGAGTAGATAAAAAAAATTATAATGTAATGGATAGTTTCTAAACTATTCAACTGAAAATAATGTGTATCTCATATTTATTTTTTTATAGGATTAAATGTCTAAAAATGACTATTTTAGTAAATTTAATTTTGATTTGAAAATTATGAAGTATATTGTTTAAATTGCTTACAACGACAATACTAAATTTGAAGTATATTTTATTTTATTTTACAAAGATTAATTTTTAATTTTATTTAAATATGATATTAGAAGCATATTTTCATTTATGATTTTGCTAATACAAAAAAGAAAAAGAAAAAAATAAGTACCAGGAGACTATTATATACCATGAGATTAATTTACACTTGTTTAAAAAAATTCAACATGTTTAAAAAAATAATTAAAAAAATGAAAGAATTAAATTTTATATATTCTTAAAGGTTAATTTCGTCATTTAACTAATTAATCCAGAGGTTGGTTTATTGTGTCAATTTCTATTCCACAACCCTATAGAATTGAGTTATCCCACATGTGATGAATTATTAGTCAGACTGACTGTTAGTCCGGCCATCACTTTTCTAATTAAACATTAAACTATTCATTTTATTGATCATAAAATCCAATCTTATGCCCTAATCCCACCAAACAAACACTACCTATGGCTAAATGGACTGTTGGCCATTTACTAGGCTTATAATGATAGTTTAATTAATAGGTACTAAGCCATGTTATTAAAGGTGTTTAAAGAAGCTATTACGATTAACTAAAGTTTTAATTATAGAAATAGATTAGTTCGTAGAGTAGAGATAAGATTGTTTCCTTCTACTACTAGAGAAGAGAACAATTATTATTTCTGTTAATAAAATCATATCGTATTCTATTCTTAATCAAAATAGCGGGATGGGAACTATTATTACTTTTGATAATAGATACATTCCCTTACTTTATTCCCTCCTAATGTGAGGAATAGCGGGATGGTAGCTACTATATATAAATAACCTCGTGCACTTTTTTATCGAATGTCAATCAAGGGGTTGTTCGGAACGTTTTAAATAAGTCAAAAAATTATTATTTTATTTAAATCACATCACTTTTTTATTATATTATATTCAATTCATATCTCATAAAAAGTCAAAAACTACACTTACTTAGAACATTTCAAATAATTCCTTAGTATATGCCAAACAAGTTCTAAATTATAAAAAAAAAATCTAAAAATTTTAAAATCGATTATAGAGTTTGATACAGTGGTGGAGGGAGGTAAGGCCCAGAGCCGTCAGATGCCCTCCTGGATTTTGAGAATTTTTTTTTTTGCAAACATAGAGAAAATATTTTAAATAAAAAAAATTACAAAAATATTATTATAGTGAAATATCAATGACATTTTAAAAATTATGAGAACAATAATGGTTGTTTTAATTGAAAATGAAGAGACTATTATAAACCATATTATCTATGAAATTTTTTGAATGTAATGGTGATGTCATTATTATTGGCATGCAAATATAAGTAATCTTACTATGAAGATATGAAATTTATTAGATTGTTAGTTACATTTGACATATGATGTTTACTCTTTATGTGTTTATGTACTATTAGTTGATGATATCATATATCAATAATGACATGGTATTACCATTATATTGAATTTATAATCAAATTTTGTATAAAAAAAATTATCATTATATAATTTATTTTAAGACTTATATCCATATTTTTTTGTATTGTCCATAATACACTAATTACAAATAATATTATTTTTCTGATATTTCTCGAAATCAATCGTAAAAACTTACGTGAAATATTTTTATAAAAATTTCGATATTGTAATTAATAAGTGCCTCTCTAATTTAATTTTCTGACTCCGCTATTGATCAGATACGATCTTTTCATATAAAATGAGGCTCACAAAGAGATAACATTCAATGAGAATTGTATTTAATTATATAATTATTTTTTTCTTGAAATTTTATATTTATTATTATTAGAGAAAACTGTTAAATTACATTAATGCGATCACCCAATATATGTGCAGTTGGGAATGGTATGGTTGCATATATTTATTGAAGGCATGGCTGCGTCTTTGGGTTTGGTCACGTGTTTCTCACGCTCTAATCACAAGGAGCTCGCTCTCGACTCTAAAAGTTCCTCTCTAGTTGTGTTATTGGTGTCAATTATTATAAGTTAAAAATTGATAATTAAAAAAATATAAATTAAAAGTATTTTTTTTTTAACTTTTAAATAATTAATTTTTCTTAATTTATTTAAACTATTTCTATCTAAAAGATTATAAACAGAAGTTGTACCAAACAGTCTGACACAAATTTTCAAATTAAAATAAGTCATAATCCCCTCATATAATCCACACCAAATACCCCCAAATACCCCCAATGTGGCCCTGGGGTGTAGGTTACATGCTACATAGGTGAAGCCAACCAAGATAAAGGATAAATATTAAATGTAAGAGTAATATTATTATTTAATAAATAATTTGATTTTGTGATATGAATTACAATATTGTTAAATAATTAAAAGATAAAAATTGTTAGACTTAATTTATTTGTGACTTTTTATTAATAAATAACATAGGTAACTATTAATATTTTGGAAAATGATTTGGAGCCCTAAAAAAGCCCCCCTAATCCCCCTAATCTTCAAAACGACGTCGTTTTGAAGAATTTTTTTTTTTTTTTTTTTTTTGCCTTGGTTTGAAAATTCGGGGATTAGAGGGGGGGGGGGGGGAATTTCGGGGTACATAGCACTGCCCTAATATTTTTTTTCCTCTTAGCTTCTATTCCTTACAAGATCCCAGTGACACTACATTCTCTCTCTCTCGTGTGTTCTTTAAATTTGAGGTGATTTATTAACATGTAGTGTGTTCATTGTGTAAAGAGAAAAAAAATCCCCACCTCCAAATTATAAATTCAACGAGGACATGATTGAGAAACAACATATTCTTACATTTAATGTTTTATTGTGTTCTTGCAAAGATAGGATACGGTGAAGAGAGATGTTAGGAACATAAAAAATTTTAAATATAGAATGCACAAATGTGACACATATATTTGTATTTGTATATTTTGTGTTTGAAATTTTTTATATTTTTTAATTTTTTTTCATTTTGTGACCACAAGACCAAAAAGTTCTTATTGATACTTTTATGCTGTGTTTGGTTGAGGGATTTCGGGAGGGATTTGGAAAGGGAAAGGGAAAAGGTGTGTGAAACTAGGTGAAATGTAGGTATATTTTATTCACATTCACCAAACTTTTCCATTTCCCTTTCCAAATCCCTTTTCAAATCCTCCAACCAAACACAGCGTTAAGACAACAAATCTTTTCATATATATAGTGAGTATTAATTAATTTTGAGCCATGTATCATTAAACTTTATCTTGTAAAGCAAATGTGTAATTATAATAACTAAATTTTTATTGGTAAACTTTTGATTTTTTTTTTAAATTATTTTTAGATCTTCCAGTCAGGACGGTAATGGAATCAGGGTGTTTAAATTTGAGCTGGTTTTGGTTTTAAGCCATGTTAGCGATTTTGATTTTTTGGATTTGAGGTGGTTTTTGTTTTGGGTTCACTGGTAGAATCGTGATCTAACAGCTATGCATGAGAGAGAACGCTAAAATAAAATGAAAAAAAAAGGAGAAATTTCAATTCAGTTGAGTTTTCAAAAAAAATTATAGAAAATGATAAATGTATATATATATATATATATATTAATAATTAAAATTATAAATTTATCTACCATTTTAGCCTTTTTTTGACAATTAGATTAAAAGTCACTTTATTGGTATTTTAATTTTTTTTTAATCACATCACTTCTTTAATTTTTTTGTATATTTAAAAAAATAATAATAAATAAAATTAATTTTTAACCTATTTTTCAAAATAGGCTTCTGTAATAATTTTTTGATGACATATGAGACTCGAACTCGAGCCTGTTCACTCAAATTGGCTATCTTTATTGGCTCTCTTTCTTTCTGCTTTTGCTTCTGCTTCTGTTCTCTTTTCATCTTCAAAAGAGAAAATTCCAAAACGAAAGAAAAAAGAAAAGAAAAAAAATAGGTTTAGGCTTGACTCGAACTCGAGCCTGTTCACGAGCCTTAACGAGGCAAAAAATTTATAAATTCATACTTGTGTATGAGACTAAAATTACAATTAAAACTTTGATTATAAAATTATATATACAATATATATAAAATATTAAAAAAAGGTCATTTACATACAAATCCCATTTTGTGAACTTATAATCCATTAAGTCCTAGATAAAATTATTTGTTCCATCAAGTCCCATTAATGTTTAATAGACCAATTTACCCTTCCAAGACATCCTCCATCGTTGCCAAACAATTGTTGTCTTCATTCTCTCTCTCTTACTTTTACACCCACTCCCCCAACGACAACAACTAGACTCTCTCTCTAACCTCTGACTCGAGCTTCGAAACGCGAGAGGCGATTGCCATAGACGTGATCTTCCTGGAGAGATCGAGTTGGTTATAGGGATCAGTTGGAATCATCGTCAGAATCTCATCGAGTAGATGAAAGTCCGGGTCGCCTCTGCTGCTCTGTTGCGACATCTTCAATCCAAAATTTTCTCTCTCAAGCCCTAATTTTATTTGATGAATGTGTGGAGAGAGAAAGAGTAGATTGATAATATTCTCAATTTTAATCATGAAAAAAATTGAAAAATTTCTCAAAACTGATAATATTCTCATTAATATTAGAAAAAAATTTGAGAAATTTCTTAGTTTTGATAATTATAAACTGAAATCATTCTCTGTTTTAAAATTGAAAACATTATCAATTTATAATAATCTTAATTTTAATTATGAAAAAAATTGAGAAATTTCTCAAAACTGATAATATTCTCAATTCATACTAAAAAAAAATTGAGAAATTTCTTAATTTTGATAATTATATATTAAAATCATTCTCTGTTTTGAAATTAAGAACATTCTTAGTTTTGGCGTAAACATCTGACACCACTCTCTCTCTTCTCTCTTTTCGTTCTTATTTCTTCTTCCTCTTCACATAGCTCCAAAACAATGCATTCCATTCCCAGAACCATTTCTAACTCCTAACACTCCCAAACCTTCTCTTTTTTTGCTTTTCAATCTTTGTTGTTTTTTTTTTTGGATCAAAGATTCGAAGCATTTCGGCAAAGGAGATCTGAAGAGATTGGTATTGATAATTTTTTTTTTTTTTTTTGCTTTGAAATTTTGGAAGTTTGTTTTGGGAATTTGATGATACGTCAAATTAGAATACATTGACATCTATGAAGACTGTACGGGTGGTTGAAGTTGAAACGAATTGGCTTCTTCGGTGGCTTCCTAAGCTTTGTTTTAGATGGAATGGTAGATCCTGTTAATTATGGCAATCCTGAGCATGACATCGATCAGGTCTCTCTCTCTCTATATATATATATATATTCAAGAATTCAAAACAATGTGTTGTTGATGTAATGACCCAGTTTAACAACAATGCTATTATTTATACACTTGTTTGGGTTAAAGGGAAAAACATTTTTTACCTGTAAATGGGACTTATTGGTTCAAAAACTTTTTGACAGGATCTAAGCTACTACCAAATATGTAAATAGGACTTTTAGGTAATTAATCCATAAAAAAATCCATATTTTACCAAAATAATAATATCTACTACCACTATTATATAAATGTAATATCTATAGTTAATTATTATTTATATTTATGTTTTTTAAATATATAAATAACATATTTATCTTATTTTTATACCTATTTTTATATTATTTAGTATATAAATAATAAATATCAAATGAACTAGTTAACGAACCAAGCTTATGAGCTGAGCTTTAGAATGTTTGGGCTTATTTATTAAAAATTTAACGAGTGAACGCAAAAAAATTTAACGAACCGAATTCGAACAAACTCTTACTGAGCCGAACTCAAGTCTGTTCACGAACGGTTCTGTTTATTTGCAGCCCTATAGACAGACCTCACTTTTGTCTAGAAAAAGTGTTATGTTATATGTTATTTGTAATTGTTTTGTTTTGATCCTACATTAATTGGTGTAGCAAAGTCTTACCCAACAATACATTCACCCAAAAATAAATAAATAAATAAATTACAAATACACCTCCAAAGGTTTGATTAAAATACAAATCACCCTTATAGTTCTAAAAATTACATTCCACCCCTGAGGTTTCTAATTTCATAACAAATCGCCTTCTTTATTAATAAATCATCAAGTCAATTAACAGTTTAAATAATGCTATAAATATGTTTCAATTAATAATTTATGTAATTTTATTATTGTATAAGAGAGCAATTATGAATTTCTTTTTTTAAGTTAATTCTGTTAAATAAAAAATTTTAACAAGGGAATATTTATAATTTTTCAAATTAAAGGGGACAATCTGTACTTTGAGCAAACTTCAAGGGTGTATTTGTAATTTACCCAAAAAAAAAATATCAAAAAAAGTCTTACCCAATAGAGGGGAAAGTAGGGGTATGGGATTGTTATTGTGCCCTTAACCCAGCAATAACTGTGTGTTTCAATTTGGGACTTATTGTGAACTTATTTTTATGATTTGAATCGTTCATTTTGTAGGATTTGTTGAGTATCTTATATATATCAAAAAATTATATTGATCGGATATTTGATTGGATTGCATATTTTTTATACTATTTTAAAAGAAAAACATATTGTTTATTTTTTTTTATGATAAATGTAATGCGATCACATGATTATCGATATCTGATTAATATAATTTTTGACATGCTGAAAACAGTTGATGAGTCCTAAAAAATGACGGTTCGAATCATAAAAATAAACTCATAATAAATTTCAAATTGAGTCAAGACAATTACTGTTGTACCCTTGACATAACAACAACCCCTCTCCGAAAGGATAGGCGTGTTCTAGTGTCATAAATTGGAAGTGTAGCTAGTAATGGAAGCAATATCCTTATATAGTGGTTGTGAAAATTCATTTCAATTGTCGTAATGATAAATTCATTATTGTTTTATGATGTTTTAAATAAGAAAAATGTTTGGGGCCCTAATTTTTGTGGCTCAAATGGCTCAAAATTCGTTTGGCAAATTCGAGCCATTTAAGCCACAAAAATTAAGATCCTCTACCATTGCTGTTTAAATAATGTAAAAGAAAGATTTATTGACACGGGAAATGAGAAGGTCTACTTGGTGCTTCTAAAAAAATTATGTCAAGTATTGTAATAAATTTTTTTTTTTTTTTCTAAAAAAAAAATTGAAATAACCATAAATTCATAATTGTAAGGGAATGTTGCTTTAAATAGTGAAACTTTTGTATTGGTAGATGAAGCTAGGGTAGCACAAGAGGTGGAGGAGAGCACACCCAGTAACACAAGAATGGCGATGGAGTTAATGAAGAAGAAAGAAGAGGAGGAAGTGGGAGAAGAGCCAGTGAGTCCAACTGGGCAATACTTCAACAGCTCTGTTCTCTCTGTTTCAGTTCTTTCGGTTTTGGATTTTCAAGTTCCCATTGATGATTCCCCAACCGAGTCTCTTCTCAACGATGTCTTCCTCCCCATCAACCCCCGCTTTTCCTCCGTCATGGTACTCTCTCTCTCTCTCTCTCTCTTTCTCTCTCTCTCTCTCTAAAAATCAAACACATTTTTCTCACATTTCTAGTGAAATAGGATTGTGTTCGATTCTGGAATCGATTTCTGTGTTACTAGACATTTTCAAGTGTTTGGAATGCACATGCTTTTGTTAGCAGGACGGATTTAGGATTATGACTTTAGGAGCTACTCTGTAGTTTAAAAAATTGGAGGCTACTCGAAATAATTTTGAAATTATCTAACAAAATTTAAGAGTACAAACTCCTATAATTTTAAATTATTTTAAAATTTCTAGGATAATATATGATATTTTTCAAATTTTTTAGAGTGCAGCCGGCCCCCTAGCCCCCCTAGATCCATCATTGTTTGTTAGCAAATTGTGGCAATAAGTGAATACGATAGTTTTGTCTTAATCACATAACAGTTTTCTACTTACCTATAAATTGAGTGTAATGGTAGGGATCATGAAAAATATATCATGAAATGGATCACAAAGATTTTTCATCATTTGATTAGTGTGTGGTGTTATATTGTATGGGTAATCCAAAGGTTGAGAATCTTTCATGATAATCTTTATGATATTTTTTTCATGATTCCTAATATTACTCATAAATTAATTATAAATTGAGATGTAACTTTCTGACATGAACCATGTGAGACTCACAAGAAAGTGAGACCATGCGTTGTTTTCGGTTTTATCATCTATACATGTTCATATACTTTTCCTAAGTATAATGCAAACTTATGTACCCCAAATTTTAATGTATATTATAGATTTAAATTCAGTAACATATATGTTACACTCAGAATAAGTATGATTCATATTTTTATTTTTTCTGATAAAAGTTTTGCATACAATCCAGCTCATCAAATTAATTATCATGGTTTTTGATCACCACTAATAATAATGCAATCTTGTGGCCAAGTCTTTTGGTAAATTCAAGTTCATCAGCAAAGGGTAGGTAGGTGAGTCGTACATGAATTAAAACCACGAACATTGATTCGTTCACGTCCCAAACAGAGTAAACTTTGCTGGAAATTTATTGCATGTGTTCCAGAACAGTAGTACTACTAACAATGACAGATAATTAAATTTTATTTTTTTCTAAGCAGGTTTTAGACAAAAATGGTGTAAAACAATGGAAGAGAGTGAAAGTGAACCTCAAAGACCACATTAACATCCCCATTTTCTCACCACCCACCGGAGACTCGGGGGGGCTCTACGACGAGCAATTCGACAACTACTTGACGAAAATAGCCATGGAAGAGCTTCCACAGAGCAGGCCATTATGGGAAATTCACATAATCAAGTACCCAACAAGGAATGCAGCTGGGAATTTGGTGTTCAAGCTTCACCATGCTATGGGAGACGGGTTTTCGATGATGGGTGCTCTGCTTTCTTGTTTACAGAGAGCTGATGATCCTTCTCTGCCATTAACGTTCCCGAAGGTTCGAATGAATGTGAATGGGGGGGAAGAAGAAGATGAGAAGAAGAATAAGGAGGGTGTTATGAAGAGTGTGCCTAGGATTTTAACTGGGTTTTGTAACACTGTTTGGGATTTTGGATGGAGTCTTTTGAAGAGTAGTTTTGTTGAAGATGATCGGAGTCCGATTCGATCTGGAGATGATGGTGTGGAGTTTAGGCCGGTGACTATAACTACTATAACGTTCTCTCTTGACCAGATCAAACAAATTAAGTCCAATCTTCAAGTGGTAAGTTTCACAATTCTTTTATTACCAAAAAAAAAAAGTTTCACAATTCTTTTCAGCGGTGGTCTCACAAAATTATTACAAATCCATGAAAAAGATTAAGTGTCGTTTGACAATGACTTTTTTAGTTTCTTTTTTGGCTTTTTAATTTTTTTAGCTTGAGACTTTTTTGATTGTTTGGTTTTCTTGTTTGACTTTTTTGCTTTGGAATGAAAGATTTTTTTTGTCCTTTTGTGATTTTTGACTTTTTGACTTTTTTTTTGTTCTTTTGTGTTTTTTTAGCTCAAGATGAAAACCAAACCGGGGCTAAGAATTTAATTATTAATATTTATACAATTTATCATTAATTTATAATTAACTTTCAAAATTACCACTGGAGTGTTTTTTTTTTTTTTTCTTTTGCAGTGTTATCATGGTGTGCTTTCCTCTTTATTGGGTTAAGAAGATTATAAAAATTAAATTAAAAATACATATATCTGTAGTATTTTTTGTTAGTGTTATATGGTAATTGAGTTGTACGAAATGGGAAAGAGATAAAAAAAAAAAATTCCCGCTAATGACAGCTCTTGGTCTGTCAATAAAAAGTATAAAATTTTAAAATATTTATAATCTCAAAATGCATTTCGTATATTTTAAAATATTTTTACACATTTCAAAAGATAAGAGATAAAGTTCTATTAGGTAAAATTAATTTTGTTCAAGATTTTTTTGAGCATTTTTCAAAATATATATATATATATATATATGATATACTACTAACACTCAAGTTAGTAAATAGTTTCAAAATGTGTTCTTAATTATTAGAACATGTCGAGATTCAAATGCTTGATCTTCTCACTTTATTTATCAAAAACAAATAATTTCATTTCATAATCAATAATTCTATGCGGATTATTTCTTCTTACCATATTTTGTTTAATACTCATAGTTGTTGGGTTCCATATAACTGTAATTAATATTCAGAAATTGGGAGTGATCGGTTTAATTTAGGACTCGTTTGGGAACATGCTAATTTAGTAATTTTTTGACTATTTGGCTAAAATATGAACTAAAAAAAACTAGTATGTTTGGGACAGTGGCGACGCTAGGAATTTTTGTCAGTAGTGTCAATTAAAAACTTAAATACCATATATCTTACAGAAAATTTATATTAATCATTATATCACCTATGGAGAAAAAAATCAACAAATTAATTTAAATTCTAAAATTATAAACAAAAATATTTCAATATATTGATACTATTGTTTAAGCAAAAAGACATGTTAATATCTAATATGGGTTCAAAATTGGTGGGTTCAAAAGAGTAGGACTTAAAACTATAGGTTCAAAATTGTATTTTAGTGGATTCAATTACTAATTTTTTTCCTAAAATCTAATATTTATATAATAAATAAATTAAAAAATTCAGCTAGGGGGTTCGGGTGACACCCCTGACCAAGCCTTGGAGCCGTCCCTGGTTTGGGATGACTTTTTGACTTTTTACGAAAAGATGTGCAAAAAGTAGAGAGAAAAGAAAATATTTAACTTTTTGATATAGATTATTGACTTTTTGACTTTTTTAATAATTTTTTGACTTTTTAATTAAACCGGTCCGTTGCCAAAAGAGACCTTAGTTAGAAGGTAAATCAAGATCCAAACAAGACCGTGAAGCCATTGATTCGGATCCATTTGTGATTTGATCAAAAATATTTTTTTAACACCCTAAATCAGAGTCACATTAAAGCTCCCCCTACAGAGTTGTCGACGCTAGAGAGACGAGGACCCATTAGTTCATTCATGAACCGCCTTAGAAGGTAGACTTAATTTTTTTATGACTAGTCAATAATTGGGGACCTCTTTCATAGGCAACCACTTTGGCCCTGGCAACTGTCCACCATACTTTAATGACGTTAAATCCATAGAAAGTTTTTTTTTTTTTTTTGTTCCCCATAACATTAACACTTCCAATTACTATGCCTATATATATGTGAAAAAAAAAAAACTCCATTGTTTGTGTGTGGAGCTGCTAAACCCATTGAAGTTCGGAAATTTGTTAGAATTATACAGTTTTGTGTAACTGTTTTTTAAATTTTTTCATAAATTGACATCATTATTATTATTTTTTTAAATAAAATAATATTATATTTGTCATATTTTTATGTATTGCTTTGTTTACTAATGTGGCATCATTATTTGTGGAATCCATTACAACAATCATCGTCAATGAGACACAATAAATAAAAATAATATTATACTTAAAACATTTTTATATTAATTTTTGTTTATTTAATGTCATAAATATTAAATTCACAATTGTTGAATATTATTTATGTAGAATTCATTATACTAAGAGTTGTTGTAGGTGTACATCTCATATCATGTCGTATTTTAAATAAAATATATAAAAAATCATGTGGCATTGCTCTAAGATTTTAAAAAGTGGTATTACATAATGGTTGTGGCCATTACTTAATGGTTGCAGCGGTAGGCACTACCCGTCACACTCACTTTTGCGGTATGTCAGGAATTCACACGTATAACAACATTTTTGATATTACATAACGACTGTAACAACCCATTACACACATTTATAATATTCTAAATAGTTTTCTTTCTTAAAAAAAAAAAAAAAAAGCCTACAAAATATACATTATACACATTCTGAAATATTCAGTAGCTCAAAAATAACTTTTGTTTATGTCTCAATTTTTATTTTTATAATCATTTCATATAATAATTGTAAATATTTTTTAGGAAAAATTAATCAAACATCCCTCTCCAACTTTATGCAGTAGGAGAGGCCCAAAATATTTTTTTTTATTAGTTAAGGTTCTTCGATGAAATTTATCTGTGATCATACTAGGAAAATTTCAAATTTCTATGTGATCTTATTAGAAAAATTTTGAAATTTCTCTGAGTGACAATTGAAATTTCTCTGTGTCGGGACCGGAATTTCTTTGAGTCGTGCAAATTTATCTGAGTCGGATGAAATTTCTTTGTGTCGGGGCCAAAATTTCTGTGAGTCAAGCAGAATTTCTTTGAGTTGAATTTTCTCTATAAAAATGTTGGAGGACCTTAACTATTATGAAAATATTGTATGTACTTTATCTTATAAAAATCTTAATATCGGGAATTTAAAAAAAAAATCACTATTTTTTATTTAGTTAGTTCAGGTATTGGTCAAAAATAATTTTATAGATATTTAAAATTAATTATTCTTAAAAAAATAAATAAAAATAAAAGGTACAATATGGATTTATGACATATGAAATCTTTAACTATTGAAATAAAATATATTGAATCATACTTAAAAACTAACAAAAATTAATCAAAATCTATTTTAAACTCCAATAAATGTAATTATAAATAAAAAAAATATGCGTATCGGGTTAGTTTTTTTCAAATTGTGTGAAAAATAAAAAAAAATCACGGTTTCGATTACAGCAACTATTACGCTATGGTCTTTACAACCCACAACTACAATAGCGTCACCGCAACCGTTCCAGCAACCGTTTTTTAAAACCTTACATTACTCTAAAACTTTTGTATGGAATTTACTACCGCTTAATGTTATCACTTTAAAATAAAACACTCAAATAAGATGCCTTCTGTTTACATCATAACATGGGTCTCTTCTCTCACTTTCTCTGTTCAATTGATTGAAAATCACGCAATCTTGCTCTCTTTAATTTTGTTGAAGCAATTCACGTCCTCAATTATGCTGTACATATTTTGTTATTATGCGAAGTTGACTCTCAATATTTATTTTTTCCCCTAATTAGACAATAAATGATGTAATTACGGGGATAATATTCTTGGGAACTCGGTTATACATGAAAGAAACAGGGCATGAGAATGAGTTGAATAAATCAAACTCCAAGTCTACAGCATTGGTATTGCTCAACACCAGGAATATTTCTGGATACACGTCTGTGGAAGAGATGATCAAACCTAACATTACTGAGACCAAATGGGGCAACCAGTTTGGGTTCTTGCACGTGTCAGTCCCTGAGTTAGGTCCATCTGATTCTTCAAACCCAATCAACTTTGTGTTCAACGCCCAGCAAGTCATCCTCAGAAAAAGAAACTCTTCTGCTGTTTTTCTCACCGGCAAGCTTTTGGACACCTCCAGGAAATATAGAGGACCTGAGGTATGTGCACTCCTTTAGGTATTCTAATAGAAAATTTTCAAGTAGTACATAGAATTCGATAGCAGAATTGAACACAACTCTCTTTTATGAGGCAAGAACTGCCAAATGTGTGAGTCAGAAAAGATTGCGTCCCAATTCTGTATAGTAAAAGAACTTGTACTAATATAATGACCGCTATTTTTTTATGGAGAAATGCTGTATATCACCCATTTTTTTAAATTTTTATTACCATCTACATGAATATTAATAATTGGTTACCCTTGTTTAAAGATATTTATTAACGAATTAATGAAGACAAAATGATATCTTACCACATACCTTGGTGATATAAAATAGTGTAAAAAATGGTGATACATAGCAAATCTCTTTTTTGTGAGTAAAATTCATTTTGCAATTCTACTATATAGCTAGTATCACTATATTATCTGACCTTTTAATTATTTCTCTCAACCCTCAGATTTTGAGTCAAATAGCAATTTGGATCCATTTGTAAAAACCTTTTCAAAGATTAAAGAAAAAAAATTACATAATAATATTAATTATGCCTAGCATCTTTATATTTTTATTAAAATTTTACTTTAGTCTTTTTGTCACTTTTCAAAACGGGATTATAAGACTGGATACAATTGCAATTTCACTCAAAATCTAAGAGATTAACTAGAATAACCATGGGTAAAATATGAGTGTAAAATGTAATTATTTTTTTGAAAAGAAATAATTGAAAGAGGGATAAATGTGGTGGAAGTTGGTTGTGACAGGCAACAGCTAGATACATACATAGCACGCTGAAGAACTCAAGCATGACAGTATCAAACATGATCGGACCCATTGAACAAATGGCTTTAGCTAACCATCCATGCTCTGGCATATACTTCATGGTAGTTGGTGTTCCCCAGGTAATCATATATCATATCACTATTCTTTCCTTTCTAAACCATTACTTAATTTGACTAGGTTTAGATGCATTTTACCATGTTTACATGATTGCCGATGTTGATATGATGCCATATTAAATTGTTAATTATCCATTTATTTTAAAATTTATGCAATTTAAAAGAATCCTTGTTGCTCATGAGGTACAATAGGCAGTTGTGAGGGTCAAATAGGTCTATTTCGAGCTTACTGTAGTAATTCGAATCGTTCATCTTATAGAATTCATTGAGCAAGTCACTCATACAAAAATAAAGTTAATCAGATATTGTTAGTCACATGACTAAGGCTTATTTGTTTAAATTGAATAGTCTATTATCAAAATCATACTTGTCGTTTATTTTTTAAAAACAAATGTGATATACTCACATAGCTATGAATGTCTAATTAACCATAAATGATATCTTCGACGAGTTTTACAAGATGACGGTGTAAATTATCGAAACAAGCTTAGGATGGACCCATCTGACCTTCACAGTAAGGACCCCTCCCCCATTAGAGAGGGGGTAATGTTATTATTTATGTGCTCCTCAATGTCACAATGTGTATATGCGAGATTCACGAAATTTTAAAAATAATGGGATCTTCCATTATTTTTTGAATATAATGAATTTCACAAATGTATATACACATAGCAGTTGTATTTATTTAACTATATGGTGTTGATGGAGTTGCAGAGTCTTACCATAACAATGATAAGTTACATGGGAAATCTGAGGGTTGCAGTGGGAACAGAGAAAGGATACATAGATTCAAAAAAGTACAAGTCATGCATCCAAAATGCCTTCCATATGATGTTCAAAGCTGCTGTGAAGTCTGCTTCACAACCACCAAATTATATATAGAGGATCACCATCAGACATCCGAGCCCCCATCCATCCAATACAGTACAATGTTTACTACTATTTCATTTACACGCGTCATGATTCTTGGATTGTTTTTGTTTTATATAATAATACTCTGGCGTTACAATTTTATAATGTCATTACATATTGTGTTTTTAATTCCTATATGGTATTTTTAATTCTAATTACTACTGTACTATCTTATTCTTATGAATGTAATGGATTTTTTTGTTGAGCCTAATCATTATATCTTGCTCTTCCAATAAAATTATATGAGTTACTAAGAGAGAGTTAATCAGGGTTTTTAACATCGTGGTCATGGAACAACACTTTATGATGTGAGATTGCTTGTTAAAACTCATGTAGAGAAGAGTTTGATAGATTTTTTGTGTTTATTTTTTTCCAATATGAGATTTTATATAGTTATTTATTTCTTCTCTAGTTCACCAGATAGTTTTTGGGCTAGTTGACTATTGATTTTCTAGCTATTGTTAGACTTTAATTGTCTAATTTGATATAAAACTTTTAATATTTGTAAATACAGGGTAGACCCTGAGTTTTTCGAGCTTAAGATGAACCATTAAATGGGGCCTTTATATATAGGGTAAATTACATATACCTCCCTCGAGGTTTAGCTAAATTACAGATATCCTACTGAAATTTCAGAAATTATAGATATCCCCCTGAGGTTTATATTTTCATATCAAATTGTCCCCTGAGGTTTATATTTTCATAACAATTTGTCCCCCCTAATTTGTTATGCAAATAGTACCTTCAGGGGTATCTGTAATTTCTCAAACCTCAAGGGGGTATCTGTAATTTTGCTAAACCTCAAGGGGGTATATGTAATTTGCCCTCATTATATATAACAACAATAACCCCAAAAAAAAAAAAAATTGTGAAGTGAAATGAAAAGTACTTATATTAGAGCATCTCCAACCCTTAACCTAATTTTTCATCAAATCTGAGTCAAAATTAACCTATTTCACCAAATCTGAAATCAACCACTCCAACGCTGCATCAAATTTGCATCAAATTTAGTGGGACAACCGGTTGGTCAACCGGTGGGTCGACCCGCCGGTTGACCGGTTTGCCATTTTTTTTTTTTTTTTTGAATTTTTTGAACTTTTTTTGAACTTTCTGAACCTTTTTTTCGGGACGACCGGTTAGGCAAGATTTTTTTTTTTTTTTTTTTTTAAAACTTTCTGAACCTTTTTTCTGAACCGTTTGAACCCTTTACTGGTTAACCGGTTGGTCAACCGGGTGGGCAACCGGTTGGTCGTCCCGGGTCCCCCTCCAACGGTCCAGAACAGTGTTTTGATGAATTCATTACTTCCTCCGCGATTTGATGAAATGTTTGATGAAAACTCAATTTGATATCAGATTTGGTGCACGGTTGGAGCCATGAACAGTGCCGTTTTTATCAAAATTCAAATTTGATATCAGATTTGGTTAAGCGTTGGAGATGGTCTTACTAAAATTGAATTAATTTTTCTACTTTTTGTTTCTTTTTTCTTTTTTCACATCCATGCTAGGAACCATAATTGTAAAATCAAGAAAAATTCAACCTACATAGATCTAAAGCTCAACAGAAATTTAAGTCACAATCCAAAGAAAAATCATAGAATTTACAAACAATTGAAGATAATATATGATCCTAGCAAAACAAAAGCATGATAAAATTTGCATTAGATAGAAATTAACAAAATTATCTCACAAAAATTAGATTAAAAAAAAATAGGGCACCGAAATTAAATTTACGGCACAAATCAAAGGGGGTGTTTGGGAACCTTTGACATAGGCTATTTTAGACTCAAATTGTAAAAAAGGCCAAAAGCCTCAAATTGTCCCGCCTAATTTTAAAAAAATAAAAATAAATAAAAAACGGAAAGCAGCGGCTGTTAGTAGCAGACAGCCTATACTGTCACCAACAGTGTAGGCTGCAGACAGTTAAATGACCATTTTACCCCTACAGCTCAATTTTGGAAAAAATAAGGTTAGGGGCAAATTTGTCATTTCAATCTTAAACATTATTTCAAACACATTTTTTAATACAACAATCAACCCAAAAATTTAACCCAACTTCCCAAATACAAAAACTAAAATAACCTACTAAAATAGCCAAAAAGCCTAAAAAAAAGTCACTTTCCAAACACCAACAAAATTAAGCAAGCCCTTAAATAAAAAAAAAAAAAAGAAGCAATGCAATCAACAATAGATTAATAAGCAAAATTCTCAAATCAAATAAGAGCAAAGAATTTAAAATAGTAATTAGGACGCAAAAATTAGATTTGGGACACAAAGAGAAGGAAAAAAAAACTCCTTGTAAGTGATTCGATATCCCAAAAATTACCACACTAATTCGTGATCCTTAGAATTTAAACTCACAGTCTGCTTGGTACCCGTTTGCTCTATAAGTTTGCTTCCAACGTTTTGGTAATACTGTGTTTGATTATGGAATTTAAAAAGAGAAAGAGAAAAAAGTAGGTGAAATGTGAATAAAATATACTTATATTTCACCTAATTTTACATATTTTTTCTCTTTTCCTTTTCAAATTTCTCAACCAAACACAGTGTAAGAGTTATGCTTAGAAAGGAATGGAATGCACAAAAGTTGGTGATAGAGTTTTGTTATTTACAAACTTTACCTAATATGTTTTGTATTTATTTTAACTTGGTTGAGAGGTTGTCTAGACTCAACGTGGTGATAATTGTGTAAATCCAACTTATTTTTGCAGTTAGATTTGATTAATTTGTTAAAGTTAGACTTTATTAACATTTGATAAAATCATTAATAACATTAAAATAAATAATTTATATAATGAAAGAGAGACAAAAAATAGATAGATGAGAATCAAGAAACCAATGCACCACTGAGATGTTCTTTGGCATTTTTGAGTGAGAACATCAATGGATATGATTTTTTGTATTGCATTACTTTGTGTATATATATAATATATAGTAAAGTAAATAGGATATTACTGTCCAGATAATTTTAACCATTTAACGACTAATAATATATATAATTAGTATTTTGGATTGTTCGAGTTGGTAGTGTTTCTTTCCAGCTCGATCCGAATTTCTATTTCACATGTGCTCCTGAGCCACCAAACGTTGGATAAAATCAAAGATGATGTGACATTTTTTTGAAGCATAGCTCATTACAACAAAAAGCACTTTTGGCAACTAAAATTGCATTTTTCGTCGTTGAAAGTAGTAGAATTGGCGACTAAAATGGAATTAGTCGCAAAAATTGATCACTTTTGCCGACTAAAAGAGTTTAGTCACCAAATATAAGGGTTTTAGTGACTAAAAGGCAGTTCAGTCGCCAAATGTAGGGGTTTTAGCGACTAAAGGTTGTTTAGTAGCCAAAAGTCACGGTTTTTGGCGACTAAAATGATTTAGTAGCCAAAAGTGATGGTTTTGGCGACTAAAAAACAGTTTCGTCGCCGATTATAGGTGTTTTGCCGACTAAAAACTGTTTGGTCGCTGAAAGTGAAGCTTTTTGGCTACAAAAAAAAAATTAGTAGCTAAAAACAGTCAATTGCCGACTAAAATTCAGTTTAGTAGCCAAAAGGGGACGTTTTTGGCGACTAAAAACAGGTTTAGTCGCCAAAACTGCTTATTTTTAGGCAGAACTTAATTTTTTAGCGACTAAATAATAGTTAGTAGCCGAAAATGATAGAATTGGCGACTAAAAATTTAATTTAGTCGCCAAAAGTGGCCTAATTTTTTTTTTAGTAAATAATTTATTTTTTACATAAATTATATTGAATTAAAATAATTATATTTATATATATTGTTTTGTATTAATACCGGTCAATATACTATATAAATAATATATATTGCATATATATTCATGTGATGTTGTAGTGGCATAGTGGAGGGAGTGTGTTGCAAAAAGGTTTGGAATGTGGGACGGTTGGCGCGGTTAGAAACTCAGAAAAAGCAAAAAAAAGTGGGGTTTTTTTTTTTTTTGACGGAAACACCTTTGGCGACTAAAATTATTAGTCGCCAAAAGTCTTTATTTTGGCGACTAAGCCGTTTAGTCGGCGATTCAGTGAGTATTGGCAACTAAATTATTAGTCGGTAAATGTATGATTTTCAAAAGTGTAAAACACTATTGGCGACTAACACTTTGGTTGCTAAAGACCTGTATTTTGGCGACTAAAAAATTATTAGTCGCCAATACCTACGCCGACCACGTATACGCGACAAATGTGGCGACTAAAGAATTTTGTCGGGAAAAGTAAAATTTCGACTTTCGGCGACTAAAAACAGACTTTTGGCGACTAAAAATTTAGTCGCCAAAAGTACTTTTTCTTGTTGTGGCTTGGATGATTATGGTGGAAATTGATTTGGAGATGAGCTTATCTTAAAAGAATGATATAACAAATTAGCTAATTTAAAGTTCATAGAAAGATTTGTTAGTTGGTTAATTGTGGTTATGTTAGACGGAGCACACCATAATAACAATCTTACTAATTGCGAACTATTGATTATGTTGTGAATATTAGAAAGCTATGAACATGATTTTATTTTTTTATTTTTTTAATTTTGCTGTCAATTATTATCTAATAGCTATGAAAAAACTATGCCATTTTTAATAATGTGTACCATAACATTTTTTAATTTTTATAGTATTACTCTTCAAATAAATTTCCAAAATCTAACTGAAAAGGCACACCGATCATGTTCACATCATTGTACTATTGAATGAAGCGTCATGCTAATAAGTGCTGGTTGAACAAAAAAAATGACACAATTTATAAAAATTACAAAAGTCACCAAATTTTAAATACACTTTCAATATATATATATATATTTACCATTTTTAACGTTAAACGATTCTCTAATTGATTCATAAATTTGGAGGAGGATTTGAAAAAAGAACGTGAAAAAGTGCATAAAATTAAATAAAAAAATATATATTTTATTCATATTTTACCGTCATTTTCTTTTTCTCTTTTTAAATCTTTCCATCAATCTTCAAATCAAACACAATTTAAGAACTCTACTATTGGTACGTCAGAAGTGAGCCATATCATTGAGCTTGAAAGTCATTCATTTGGTTTTGAATGGAATACTTTTCCCCAGCTACTTTCATATACTTTGACGAGGTTGAACTAATTAATGCATATTGGGGATACGGTAGCAAAGAGGAAGGTGATCGGACAGTGGCCATGGCCACCCTAAATTTTAAGATGTTGAATTTTGTGGCGAAGAGGATGAGTTGAACTTTCACTGAATGGGACAGTTTTTAGTAATAAATTTTAACCATCTGCTTTAATACAGAGATAATGACCCGTTTGACTAAAAAGATAATGGTAGAGATATTAAATCGATACCATATATATAATCCAATGTAGTTATATTGACAAAAATCTCTAAATATTTTCTATTAAATAAATGACTAAACGTCTCATATGGGGTGGGGTCCATATTTTTATGGACCTCAAACCTCATGTAAGACAACATTTTCCTAAAAACAAACCACCACCAAATCAAGAGAATGATGCCGATTAAGCCCTTTCCTCTGGCATTAAGGATAATTTTAAAATTAAAAATATCTCTTTATCATATATTTTTATTGTACAAAATGTATGCTCTCTTATACAATAATTTAATTACTTAAATTATTAATTAAAATATATTTGACATCATTGAAAATTATTAATTGACTTAATAATTTATAAATAAAAAGAACTATTTGTTATGAAATTATAAATTTCAAAGAATAAGATATAATTTTAAAAGAAAAATGCTTTAGACCCCTAGTGGGGGTGACTCCCACCACCCCCACTCTTTTCTGATTGGCTGAATTTTTTTTTTTTTTTTTTTTTTTTTTGGGTCTTCCTCTCACAGCCCCCCACATGGGGTGGGGGTGCTGGAGGTATGCAGCACTACCGTTTTTTAAATTATAAGAAGCAGTCTGTATTTATTCTATATTTTAAATAAGGGGTTCTTTGAGATGTCCTAAATAAGTGCACTTTTTGTCTTTTTAGACTAAAAAGTTGAGAAAAAAAATATGAATATTTGGGTTAATTTTTTGACTTTTTATAGAAAAATGTGTATTAAAAAATTGTATAAATAAGTGTATAGGGGAATAAAGTGATGGAATAGGCCGTACGGTTGGAAGCCTAAAGGGCAGCGCGGCAGAGGGCAGTGTAGGAGATTGATTCTCTACTTTTCGGGCATAAATTGGTCGGTTCTGTTCGGCCCATGGGGGCCCACCACGGGTCCTGTTTTACTAATCGGAACCGTTCAATCTATAGAACTCGTCGAGTACTATATGCTTGTAAAAAATCACGTTGATTGGATATCGATAGCTATCTGACCGTATTAGTTTTTTTTATTAACTGTTAACTATAACACCATCCATTTTTATACAAAACTGATTTGATCATGTATTTAGCGATATCCGATAGACGTGATTTTTTATAAGCATATAGTACTAGACAAGTTCTACATATTGAACGGTTCAGATTATCAAAACGAGACCCATGGTGGGCCCCCATGGGCCCAGCTCTACCATCCATTGTAGTGAATATAGTACTATAATTTTTTTCCTCCCCGGTCTCTGACTCTACCATCACGTCAGTACCAATCTGGGGGCTTTTTTTTTTATTTGTATTAATATGTGTATATTATTTTTTTAATATTTTTTTTTTGTGAATAGTGATAACTTTTTAAGTAACTTTTTAACTTTTTAGATTTTTCAAGGGTCGCCAAACTTAGCCTAAATATTAAGGGATGTATTTAATGTATTTACAATTTATTGAAGATTTTAACATTTGTAGTTACACTCTCCAACCTCCAACTAGTAACATTTATGACTCTTTAAAAAAAAAAAAAATAGTAACATTTATGACAAGGCCACAAAAACAGGTTCCCAATGTCAATTAAACTCTGAAAAAAAAAAAAAAACAAAAAAAGAAGAAAGAAAGAAAGAAAGAAGAAGAAGAAGAAGAAGAAGAAGTAAAGTAAGCATCCTAACAATGTTACCTATATACCCAACCAAAAACAATGTTGTCTACATTTTTCCAATTGTGCATTCTGATTATTTTTGCAATTACTTTCTTCAACAATATTTCTTATTCTTTTTCTATTTTATTTAAATATTTTTTTATTATTCTTTTTCAATTAAACTTGTTTTTTAAATAGTTGATGTGACAATTAGATTAGAGATAGTAAGAGAAAAAAATAAGAGAGAAATTAATATTATATATTTAGAGAATGAACAATAACTCTCACTTATAGGGAGTCAATATAGTATTTGTTAAATTAGAAAACTTTTTAAGGAGTTTGTTGGGGATGATTTTTAGAGTTTTCATTTTTTAAAATAGCTAAAAATTGATAATAAGATATCTGTTGGGATGCTGTAGACTATTACATTGATAGAAATACAACAATAATATAAAGTTCTAATTTTGAAACTCTAAAAAGAAGTGATGTGACAAGAGAAAAAACCATCCACTTTTGTTGACGGGACACTTTAATTGGGTTCGTGAGCTTTATTATATGCATATATATTTTCTTAAGAAAAGAAAATCCTTGATAAATTCATATTTCTACCCGTATAAGTCATTAAGAACATGAGTGATTTTATTGAAGATATAAGGGCATTTGTTGGTAACAAGTTCATGTGCTAAGGATTTAAGAAATTTAATTTCATAAATACCATCTATCTGTACAAATTTTATCTATCTCATCAATTTTTTGAACGTGTCTATCTAAATTATTTTAACCTATCTTTCACAATATTTTTAACATAATTGTTCAATTTTTTTAATCTATCTATCCAAATTATTTAACATATTTGTTCAATTTTTTAACCCATCTATCCAAATTATTTTAACCTATCTTTCTCAATATTGTTAACTTATTTGTCTAAATTATTTCAACCTATGTATGTTAATCTGTTCAAATTATTTTAACATATCTGTTCGAATATATTTTTAACCAATTTGTCCAAATTATTTTAACATATGTATGCTAATATTTTTATACTTTTAATTTATCTATCAAAATTGTTTTAATATTTTTAATCTATTTATTCAAATTATTTTAATATTTTTAATCTATCTGTTCAAATTGTTTTAATGTATATGTCCTAGTTTTTTTTATCTGACCAAAATGAATCTATTTGTCCTAGTATTTTTGGGTTTCTGTCTTAATATTTTTAACTTATATATCCAAATTGAATCTATTTGTCCAAATTATTTTAACTTATTTGTCCCATAATTTGGACACCTAAACACGTCAATTTGAATAGCGTTTTTAATTTTTTTTTTTTTATTAACTTATTTGTCAACGAGCAACGAAGAATTGTTTTCCTCAAAGCTGGTCTGATTTGCACTGCATGTGAAAAAGAGTCATTTCTCGATGGCTCAAAAGACACTACAAGAAAAAACACCTTTGGCAACTAAATTTTTAGTCGCCAAATGTCGAAATTTGGCTTTTCCCGACTAAAAATTTTAGTCGCCCGTCTTGTCGCCAATAAATGGTCGCGGATGCCTTTGGCGACTAAAAAAACTGTTAGTCGCCAATATATATGTCTTCAGCGACGAAAGAAATTGTCGCCAAATGCAATTCCATTTTTGGAAATTCGACCTTTGGCGACTAAACTTTTAGTCGCCAATAGTAAATTTTTTTTTTATTATTTAAACATTTGCCGACTAAACAGTTAGTCGCCAAAACCTATACCTTTCGGCGACGAACGACTTTAGTCGCCAAAACCATTTTCAAAAAAAAAAAAAAAATTGCATCGGTTGCTCCCACAAGGTTCGAACCTGCGACGTCCCAAGCCTTGCACCCCACTCCGCCTTTACCAACACTTGCCCCACTACGCCACTCCCAAATCACATGAATAATATTGCAACATATATTATTTATATACTATATTCACTGGTATGAATACAAAATACTACTCCCTCCGTCCCAAAATAATGGTCCTTTTTGGGGAATCCAACTTTTTTTGGTAGTACAATTATTGCATTTGAAAAAAGTTGATTTTCCAAAATGATCCTTTTGATAGTACATTTTTTGAGAATATCAATGCATAATTGTACTTTTTATATTGTTTATTAATTTAAAAGAAGGGCAAAATAGAAAATTTATATTATTTTTGTACTTGATTTTAGAAGAGGGACTAATATTTTGGGACAATGAAAAATGGAATAAGGGACTAATATTTTGGGACGGAGGGAGTATAATATAAAAATAAATTTTTTTATTTCATATATTTTATGTAAAAACATAAAATATTTACAAAAAAAATTGGATATCACTTTTGGCGACTAAATGTGAATTTTAGTCGCCAATTCTCCATTTTTTGGCTACTAATTTCTTTTCTGTCGGTAAAACAATTAAATCCCGCCTAAGAATTTGACATTTGGCGACTAAACAGAAATTTGGTCACCAAAACCCCTACTTTGGGCGACTAAAATGGATTTTAGTCGGCAATTCTTGACTTTTTAGCTACTAATTCTTTTTTTGTAGCCAAAAAGCTTCACTTTCAGCGACTAAATTGTTTTCAGTCGGCAAAACTGCTACAATCAGCGACTAAACCTGTTTTTAGTCGCCAAAAACCGTGACTTTTGGCTACTAAACAAACTTTAGTCGCTAAAAACCCTGTATTAGGCGACAAAACTTCCTTTTAGTCGCTAAAAACCTGCTGTTCGGCGACTAAACTCTTTTAGTCGCTAAAACCCTTATGTTCGGCGACAAATTCCAATTTAGTCGCCATTTCATGCACTTTTAGCGACGAATTTTAATTTTTTGGTCGCCATTTCTATTTTTTGTTGTTGTGAGAAATTTACAAGAACAAAGTTACTATTAAGTCTCTAGGTTGAACTGACCTTAAATCATAGCAATAATCAAAAGGGATCTTGGAATTAGGTGGATGATGTTTAACATGGACAGATAAACACGCCAATTTTTATATATCCAAATTATTTTAATTTATTTGTCCCATAATTTGTACAGATACACATGCCATAATTTATTTATTCAAATTATTTTAACTTATTTGTCTCATAATTTGGACAAATAATAATTTAGACATGCTACAATTTAGACAGATAAACAACGCTATGCGCCTATCCTTGTGCACATGTCTTTATGGACCAAACAAATTGCTTGTCCTTGTGCACATGTCTTTATGGACCCAAACAAATTATGCGCTTGTCTTATGAACCCAAACAAAAGGCGCCTTATGCTCATAAAAGTTCATAAAATGAATTTATGGACTGAGACTCTTTTTGAAAATGAATGATTATATTTAAAATTATACATATTATTTATTTTCTACAAGAATAATATGTTAAAGATGGAACTGTAATTAATTTTTTCATAAACCAATGAAAATCTTAAGCTGTGTTTGGTGAAGCTTTGTAATCATAATTCCACCCCTCCATTTGCACCCTCTGTTTTGATACAGTTTTGAAAATGTGATTCCACCACACATTTCAAAATATATTTTTTTTCACGTTTGGCATATCTCTCTCTTTCGTCTTTTCCATTCTGAAAAGCAGAGGAATTTTTGAATTTTGTGTCTACCTGGTCATCATCTTGGACATCTCCCCAGACGTTCGGCCGGTTGACGGGAACAGTATAATATATATATTTTTTTGCAACTACCAATCGCCACCTGTTATTCGGAAAAAAAAAAATTATATTTGTTTTTTATATTTTTTAAATATAGAATTCATTTGTTTAGACCAAAATGACTAATTATTTTTTTGAATTGAATGTTACAAAGAGTTTGGTTATGAGTTTTGAATAGAATTTGTAATAGAGTTTTGAGTTGTGCGTTTGGTTATGAGTAATAACTTTTTGAATTAAGCTCTGAAAACTTTTTTTCAAAACTTATAACCAAACAAAATTTCTCAATTCATATGTCACATCAAAAATTTAAAACTCAATTCAAAAACTTTTCAAAACTCATAACCAAACAAATTTTTTTTTTTTGAAATCATAATTCTAAAACTTATAAACTCAAAATACAATTCTATTATCAAATCATAATTCTAAAACTCAACTTAATGCAACCTTATGCTAATCACACAGGCCTAAGCTTGAGTTGAGTAGAAGATGTACTTACGATGTGATGCGCATGTCTTGAGATTTATCCTATATTTTTAAAATAAGGAAAAATTACAATTCATCCTATATTTTTTAAATAAATTTTAAATTAATGTGGAAGTTTATTAATTTTAACAATTAAAATTATAATGTTTTCACCATTTTGTAATTTTTTTTTTTGTTTTTTTCAACTGATTCACAATTTCCTCTAAAGAGAATAATAATTATTGTATCTAAGAATTTAATGAAAAATTTTAAGTGTAAGATGTAAGTTTAAAATGAATGGAAAATTATCACTTAATGCTAACTTTTAAAAGTTATTACACATTAGTGAAAAATTTTATAATTTTATAATTTTAATTATTAATATTTATAATATTTATCATTTATTAATGAGAGGGTAATTTATGCATAAATTGGGCCGAGGTAAGTAAGCCCGTGGAATTGCGCCGAGATAGGTGTAGTCATGGGCCGAGCCATGGACCAAAGTAATTATCTCGGAAGCTTTGGTCATGGTAGTTCGGTCAAAGCTTGGCTATCAGAGTCTGGTCTAGCGGTTGCGGCCAAGCTGCCTGCTCGAGTTAAACCGAGCTAAAGATAGCTCGGCAGAGGCAACTCTAGAAACTCTGTTGACTGAAATTGGCTTGTTCAGTACCGAGCTATGTGAACACGGTTATGCTTTGTGCTAACCAAAGTAAGAGTTGCAGTTATCTCATTTTTATAAGCAGTGAGCAAAGAGTTATCAGGATAAGATTTATCCTTGAGAGTGTGATTCCTAAGAGGACTCTACTAAGAAGAGTTGAAGTCCTACTAAGATTGTGTCAGGCAGAATCTATAAAAGCTCATAACAGAACTTATGTACAGGTATCACAATTTTTACTCTAAAAAACACGGAGTTTTTTGTCTATTGTCTATTTGCTGACTTAAGCATCGAAGAGGTATCCGGCACACACCTGCCGGCGAGCTCACGTTTGTGTTTTCAGGAAGTAAAGCAACGACGTTTGGAGGAGCGCAAACTTGATCAATAGGATTATACGAGAAGATTATTTCGAGTTCATACAATTGGCGCCATCTGTGGGAAAACCACAGAGAACAAAACCTTTTGATCGAGTTTTTCTCTTTAGTTGAAATCAATGGCGCACAATGAAGATTTGCCGCAATCTGCTATTGATGGGCAAACCCTGGAGAGGGGCGAGAGGCGCGAAGGTTTACCTTCTATCCCACCCATGGCAGAATTAGAGCCCCAGTGATGGAACTCCCAGAGCGACACACGGAAAAGACGGGGCACCAGTCCCCGTTGCTCTCAGAGTCCTGAAAGGTAGAGGCGGAGGTTGGATTCTCTAGTTCTGGAGGATGGCATAAGGGAGCAAGACGAGTTAATAAGGAGGATGGCGGCAGACATGGAGACAATGAAGTGCCAGATAAAGGAAAAAGGGGTGGCGACGAAAGAGGGGCGCAAAGGCAACACGCCTTCTTACTACTTAGAAGATCGTAGCAAACGAGTCACACCATCACAAGCTGAAAGTAGAAACCTAAGGACAGGCGATACACAATCATGAATCTCAAGGACTCGTTACTCCAGGTCTGAGAGAACAAGAACTGAGAGGTCGTATACAGAGGGAAGCAGTTATCGGCCCTCGCACATGCACCAAACGACATCTAGGCACATAGAGTTGCCTAGGTCAGCAGACCTGCAAACAGTGCTAGAGGAGAGAGCCCGATGGAAAGAGGACACCAGGGCTCACGACTGTAGACGTCCCCGAACGTCTCGGGAAAATCCCTTTTTGTTTATTAGGCTCACTACAGTTCGGACTTAAATGTCACGGTTTTGAATCTAATCCCGCAAAGTGCAATGCGAGACCGATAAATCACCAAAGAGTCCAAATCTGGCAAATCGTTTTGAAAAACAGATTTTTAGAAAGAAGTGCCAAACATGGACTGCTTTGCCAGATACAGAGTCGCCACCTAAATATTTTATTTTTGGGGAATTTAGGAAACCCTGACTCGTGCCTAAGGCCACGTGTCCGTCATCACCAAAGTTGCCTTGGCTCGGGAACTTGGGTACGATTGGGGAATGTCACTTCGTGAGCACTCCTGCTCGCCCGATCAAAGATCGGCCTCTACTAACCATGATATTGAGTTTTGAAAACATTATGTGCTTTTATTCCGGTTATTAGCCTAGAATTACTATGTGATGCACACAGCATACAAGTATAGACTGGATCATTTGAGTTGGAACAAAACATTTCATGTTTGTTTTTGAAAGCGGTTTGCTACTCCCAAGTAGGCTAAAATGCGAATTTTGCCACCCTCAAGTGGGCTTAGAAAACATGATTTTGCCACTCTCAAGTGGGCTTAAAACTCTCAATTGGTGAATTGTTCCAATTCAAATAACCCAACCTTCACCCACAGGCATTCAGGCAGTTATATCACATAAGCAAATAACCTCATGGTAAGCATGCTATCATGGCAGTCACTCACACGTATGTAAGGATGCTAAAGCATAAATACTTACCGAGTACTCCGAGCCAAAGAAAGAAGCTAATTAGAAATCATGCATGAATCCTAACTATGCTAAGAATGCCTAATGCAACACATACAAGAATGCAACTAAGATAGGCTCGGCTATTCTAAGATGGCATATGAGATGTTACAGGTAACATGTATTCAATTTGAAATTGAAATACGATGCAGTTAGTATGATGCGCCGAGCCCGGTGCATGCAAAATAGATGAATGGATGCAAACATACGAGCATAAGGATGCTAATTGAAACGTGCCCTAAAACTAACCATCATAAGCTGGTAAATAAAAGGGAGAAAGACGTGGGGTTGGAAGACATACATCACACACACACGCACACTTATTACAACATTGCCCTCCTCGGAGGGTCCGAATGAATAGTACAGAATAAACTAGCTAATCTAAGCTAATTAAACTAATTATTACACAACATTAATTAATTAACGAATTAACTAAGTAAATAAGGAAACTAGCATGCAAATTAAACAAAATGGACTACCTCAGCTCTGTTCCGAATGATAGGGATGCATGCATGGTCAAGTTGCCTTGTCGAGAAATCCATCGCGATGCCCCGATTTGCCTCTGTTTGCAACTGGTCCCAGAACACTATAAAAAGCTCCAGAAGGCTGCTGACCAATTTCTGTTGCTGGTTTCCGGTTTACTGCAACAGAGAGCGAGAAAGGGGCATGGCAAAGTATTTTCAACATATGTGTGCATGACCACTCTCCCCATCATTGCACAAGGTCCAGGGAGTGTAGTCCTCGATCCTCGTGCCACCAATCACGCATCTCGATGCATGATGGCCGAGGAGTCGGATTGCACGACTCGATGTAAAATGAATGCACATATAAACACAACAAGGCCTAAACTCCATCATGGGTAATCCGAAATGTCGGCGACCGAGAATCGAGGCACGTTTCGTCACTTGGAGTACGAAACGTCCCTCGTTTCCCGTGTTTGGACTAAACCTTATTCCAAACACAATGCAATATACATGGCATACATAATACGACTAGCATGCAACCCTAAACACAATGCAACATAATCATGCTAGCATGCGAGGGATGATATGCAAACATGCAACTAGCATACACAATGCTATGAACTAAGAATGGCATACTCAATGCACATGAGCTATATGACATACGTAATGCACATACGAAGATGGACATGCACGAAGACATGAACAAGGCATACACAATGCGACGATCAAGCATGCGACAACATGGATATGGCATACATAATGCAAGATAGACTTAAACTAAAATGAATGGGCCTCAGCCACACTCAAATTAGTGGCCAAACATGATGAAATTAGACAACAAAAACACATGTAAACATGCACAAATGCAAGGGACCAAACCTAAGGTACCAAATGCAACTCTATCAAAGCAGGGCAAGGGATGACATATGGCATACAATCACACATTTTCCAACTCTGAAATGACATGCAAGATGGTCTCGAATCATGTAAACACCTCACACAATGCATGCTAGATGGCCCGGATACCGAAACTAGTGAAGTGCATTACACTAGAGGTACACAAAGCAATGCTCAAATGACCCAACCAGCCCCAAACAGTCCCTATGCAGGTCCGAGACAGTGGGAAAATGGTCTAAAATGATGGCTTAAAATGCATAGAGATGAAGCTCATGCAATGGTCCATAAGTGAGGTATTCATGCATAACTCTCAAACACGTTTAAAGAATGGAAAACATGGGAAAATGGCACAAGTATAGGCTCTGAAATGACATGCTCAATGGCTCCAAAACATTAAAACACCTTAGTATAAGCATGCAATAGGCTTCAAAACTCAAGGCTAGACAAGGGTATTACACGACAACCATGCATAGCAAGCATCATTCGACCATGAGGCATAAAAATAGAGCTAAGGCAGTCCAAAACATACACAAAATCGGTTTAAGGCATGGCCAAAAAGTGCTAGAATCAAAGACCAAAATAGTATGCAATACAAGCTAGTGAAGAGGGTTTACACTACAAGTATGTGAAGCATTCAAGATGTCACTAAACCAGAAAAAGTCAGAGGTATGACATGCCAAATAAAGCCCAAAAACTCATTTAAACATGGTCAATGCATGCAAGAATGACATGCTCCTTTGATAGGCTATGAAGAGGGTTATTCTACACATACAAGGTGGACACCCAATATGGCAAAACAAGCTCTGGACAGAGCCTATGCAGGTCCTAAAACTCACCAAAAATGGCCTGAAATAAGGCTTGGAAGCATGAAAATAAGGGCTCCTTTGTTAGGCCAAATATGCTAGAAATCAAAACAAGGAGAGAGAGGGTCACCCCTCTCTGATTTTGGCTTTCAAAAACACATAATAACCACTGAAAATCCGTTGGATTTTAGTGGTCAAAAGGGCAAACAAAGCTCAAAACAAAGGCCTCAATGCATGGCTCAAAACAAGGTGGAATGAAGCATGCAAGGGGGTAGATGACCCCTAACAGAAAAATGATCTTAAACAAACATGTTAAGGACCTCAAAATAAGACTTTTTTCAGTTTACACCAAAGCTCAAATATGCTTGCAAGTATAGCTAAAAGATGAAGCAAAATAAAGCTTAAAAGAGGGAATAGTGTGTTACCCTTGTAGCTTCAGCAAAATAGCACACCTCTGGACCAAAGTTCAACCTTTAACCTCTGAGAATGACCTTCAAGGAGCTTAGGTTGATGGTGGAAGTGTTAGGCTAGGAGGTGTAGTGTAAAAAGGCCAAGAACTATGCACTTTTGGAGCCAAAATAGAGATATAGAGAGGGAGGTATATGTGTATGCCTTAGGGAAATTCTGAACCTTCACAAAGGAGGAAGAGGCCCTCCTTTATAGCCAAGAGGGTCCAGAGCTTCTCAAAGAAGCTAAAAAAACAAGCTTGAAGATCCTCAATACACGTGTATGGAGGATCCAGTCTGTGCCTCCCAGCTGGCAACAACTCACAGAGACAAGACTGAGGAAGACAAGCCGACCAGTTCAGGTGGTCGACTGGCCACTTCTCTTGGTCGGCCGACCAGTTCAAAAGGGTCAAGTGGTCGGCAGCCCCATTTGGTGGTCTCCCAATTCAATGCAAGCTAATGGTGTGGTGGGAGACCAGCAAATGTGGCTCAAAAACCAAGGAGACCAGCTTCCTGTCAAGAAAACCGGCCGGCGGGAGAAAATGTGGTCTCCAAGAGAAAAGGTGGTATCCCACCCTTGCACCACCTTTTAAACAATGAAAATAGGGTCCATGCCAAAAATGAACCAAGACGGATGCAAAACGAGGGTTTGGAGGCCAAAACGCGTAGCCGGGTGCCCCGAAAACTGACTGTTAAGCAACGAAAGTGGCGTGCGACCACGAAGGTGGTCTCCCGGGCCACAGTGTCCCTCTAGAGAGAGGAAACAAGATGTGTGCCAAAAACCAGAGCAAACAGAGAAAGTTAAGCGGTCCCGAACAGAAGCGCACGGCCGACGGCTCCGAAAATCAAAAACTGGTCTCCAAACGGGAACAGTGGTCTACGACCACGAAAAGTAGCCTACGGCCACTGAGAGATGGTCTACGAGACCTCTCCCTCCCTTCGGGAAGAGAAAACAGAACTTGGTTCGCAAACCGAGGCAAAGCACAAAAGAGTCACGAAGTCCGGAGGCAAGGCTCTCAGCCGAGACTCCGTAACCTTAGAACGAGCACAATATGCGCAATCACCGAGCGCTCAATCGATGACGTCTGAGTCTTAAGGTCGGTCAAAAATTGGGTGTCTACAGTTGCCCCTCTTTGACAGAACTCGAAAGTCATAAGTGACGGGAGTGAATGTCAAAGCCCAGTGACGACCCATTTTTGACAAGGCCGAAGACTTAGACAAACAGGCGAGATAAACAAGAGATGGGCCCGCAGGCGTGCCCGCAGGCAAGGGCAAAATGCAAAACAACATGCACAAAGCCGAACGTAACTCATGATCATGCAAAGCAGTTAACTATAATGAAGCAAATATTCATAATAAATGCAACAGTTTTAAGCAAGAATGCAAAGCAAAACTACATTTCATGCAGTAAGGATGTAAGAGAATTACAATTCTCGCTAAGTCTCACACGGAGAAGGTACAATACCTGTCCAGTTCATCTGGTCACACCAGCTTCAAATGAATCGTACATACAATATCGTGCCTGCAAGAGAGAGAAACCTAACAGGCACAACATAGTTAGCAAGATATGTTCAACGCTATATCGAACGCAGACAAACATGGTGCCGATGAAAAAGTACATCGCAATGCAAGAAGAAATGTTTGTGACAACGCAAGTTAAGCATGGAGGTATGACAATACCAGTGAAACGTGCACAACAATGCAAGCGATGCGCATAATAATGCCAGTGACGTGCATAACAATGCAGGATAAGCGCAACTTCAAAAGCATGTTTGAAACAAATCATTGATCAAAGAAAAGCAAGCCTCGACGAGGGCAACTCAAATGCGACCTCTGGTTTACCTCTCGGAGGGGTCGCAACGTACTCAAAAAGGATACACCTGGCTCTTGGCGAGTAACGATGAGCCATGCATCGAGGATTGGACTTGAAGTTCCCGCGGAGGGATTTCGCGCCGAAAAGTGCACTTTCCTTGTACTTTCTTGAGAGTCGGGGACTCCGATCATAACCAAAATTTGTAGGGAGAACAAAGAGTTATTGGAGACCACCCAGGAGGGCCACCAACCACCTAGGGAGGCCACCGACCAGGTTTTGTTTAAGGGGGTGGTCGGCCTACCAGGAAAGGTGGTCGGCCGACCACCTGTCCAAATCCGGAACAGTTTTGTCTTTTTACACATGTTTCTTTAAATCCATATGTCCCAATCACTATTCCTCACACCCTTAAGGCCGAAATCAGCTCTCCTTCCTTCCTAGACCATTTTCTCTCTCAGATTTGCGCTTTATACGCGTTTTCCAATGCCCTACGCAAAGTTGTTTCGCGAAATCTTTCAGTTTTCTTCACTTTGGACCGATTAAAATTTGATTTCAGAGCTTCTTTCTTCATTTTCACCACTTGAGGTAAGTTTGTCTCGAGATTTGGAACATTTTCTCGGGAGTTGACTTTTGTTGACTTTTTCATTTCCCGAGAGTTGACTTTTGTTGACTTTTTCCAATTTTGGCTCATTTTTGCAGATTTCTTTCAATTGCGGGTCATTTTCCTCATAGTGGATGTCCTCCAGGTGCCGAGGGAGAGCCGGACATCATGTCCTTGCCTCCGAGAGTTCGGCCGTTTGATCCCGAGAGGTATCATCCTCGGGAGCACGTCTTTCCTCAGGCCACTTTCTACCATTTCACTGACTTTGATGACCGAGCGCCTACGGATCTGTTGCTGCAGGAGCCAGAAACTCATCTCTCTCATCAGGCACGAGAGGTACGTACTTCACTTTTACATTCTCTGTAATGTATTCTGCATTTCATGCACATTTCATACTTTCGCTATGTATGCTTACCCGCTCGTTCTGAACACATTTGCACACCATGTTTCTGTTTATTTTAGCACATATCTCACAACACAGAATTCTGTTGAGTGGGCACATAGCTTGTTCTGAACACTTAGTCTATAACATAGCATTCTGTTTGCACTTTGAACACACAGCTCAAGCACTTGAATTTCTGAACATGCAGCTCATGCTTTTGGTTGTGAACACGCAGCCCACATTTTTGAAATCTGAACACGCAGCTCAAACTTTTTGTCGTGAACACACAACCCACATTTCTGAAATCTGAACACACAACTCAAACTTTTGTCGTGAACACGCAGCCCACATCTTGAAATCTGAACACACAGCTCAAACTTTTGAAAGTTGAACACACAGCCCAAACTCTTGATGGTGAACACATAGCCCACAGTTTTTGAAAGTTGAACACACAGCCCAAACTCTTGAGGTGAACACACAGCCCACAGTTTTTGAAATCTGAACACGCAGGCCAAACTTTTGAGGTGAACACACAGCCCACTGTTTTTGGAATCTGAACACGCAGCTCAAACTCTTGTGGTGAACACACAACCCACAGTTTTTGAAATCTCAACATGCAGCCCAAACTCTTGAGGTGAACACACAGCCCACTTGTTTCATTTGCACGCAGCGCATATTGAACACACAGTTCTTACATTTCACTTTTGAACTCACAGCTCATTCATTTCATTTGCACGCAGCTTATACATTTCATTCTAAAACTGAATACATCTGTTCATTTTGAATACAGGTATCCTCTCGTTCTACGCGAGGTTATGGCTCGATTATTGCTAGGGAGTGGTATCCAGAGCTCCCAGAGACCGTTCGTCACATGGTGGACGGGGCAGGATTTGGGCTCTTTTGCGCTGGACTATCTCGCTATCCTGCGAGCAGGACCTTGATGGGGGCACTAGTAGAGAGATGGTGGGACACCACCAACTCTTTTCACTTTTCAGCTACCGGGGATATGATGATGACCCCGTTCGACTTTGCGATGCTGACTGGCCTTGATGTGGCCAGCCGACCGGTCCCCTACGACGAGGATATGAACGAGTGGGAGGCTGCTTGGATTTATCTGTTGGGAGCTCGCCCACCGATTGACCGATCTTCGGGCAGAGTCAGGTACACTTGGTTCCCCGTGCAGTATATGGGGCGTATGCCCGAGACTCTTGAGGAGATAAAGCAGTACGCTCGAAATTTTTTGATGTTCCTCCTTGGGACCACTTTGTTCTCCGACAGGGGGAACACAGTTGGACTGTATCTGCTTAGTGCTTTGGTGGACCTATCACAGGTCAGCCAGTATGACTGGGGTGGCGCCGGCCTCGCTACATCCTCTACTGCTATATGAGTGCGACCTCCCGCGGACGGGGGAACATAGTTGGTGGCTACTGGAGAGCCTGGGAGGTACCTTATGCCCTCCTGATTTACATTTCTGCTTTTCCTTATCTGTACACTGCACACGGCACACTTTACATTCTGTATTCTACATTCTGCACTCAACCCTCTGTATTTTTTGTATATTTTGTATTCTGATGGCCACTGCCCTGTCTTCCACAGCTATGGGTTTACGCGCACTTTCTGACGTTAGCCCCAGAGTTCGAGGTGGAGGTGCCTCTTGCGATTCGTTACTCTCACGTATTTGAGGGTCGATGCCGGGCGAGGGCTCGAGAGACTCTGCCATTCTTGCGACAGTTTTTTGACACGGTGCAGGCGACCGAGGTACTTCAGAACTCTCAGTTCTTCATATTTTCAGCTTTGATTCATCTCGCATATTTGTGACATCTGATTGGCTCATGCACTTGTTATCCTCAGATCGCTTGGCGGCCCTGGGCACCCTTGGGAGGAGATATTCATTTCCAGTTCCCGGGGGCATAGGCTTCTTCTCAGTATAGGACTCTGTTTGAGGGGCCAGTTGGCAGGGCCTGGTTTCTAGGAGATTGCTTCATGCGCCAGACGATGGGTGTCCCTGAGCAGAATGTCCCTTCAGCACCTCCAGATGACATGCGGTCCGCTGAGAGACTCACTCCCGAGGAGGTCGATGTCGCTATGTTGGGCACCGATGCAACTCTGCACACGGAGGAGGGGGAGTATGCAACTTACCGCCACACGTACTTGATGCCCTCACTGATGAGTGTCCGTACTCCTACTAAAAGGGCTGCTGGTGCATCATCGTCAGCTCGAGCCCGGGCTGTAGACGTTCTTTCGTCTAGCAGGGCCGACACATCGAGGAGTGGGGCTAGACAGATTCCCCCGATTCGCCCGACTTATCAGCACGCCGGGTGGCCAGATCTTCCGACCGAGTTGACTGGATGGCGATACGGGTCATCTTACCCGATTCCAATAGAGCCTCCTATGCCTGATCACTGATATGTCAGTGATCCTGACTCACCACCGGTATGTTCCACTGCTTTTCATTTATCACTCAGATACTTAGGCATTCATTTATTCATTGATGACTTGAGCTTGTATCTGCAGCCTCCCAGGGAGTATTTTGATGATCTGCTCGGATTGGTGGCCTCACTTGAGGGCATGGTCTTGTGGAGGGAGACACAGCTGTTCATCGCCGGTGTTACGGTATTTTTCAATTTTCTCGCATTTATCATATTTCTGATGACATGCTGTATTTAACCATTTCACTGCATTGCTTGACTGTATGCGTAGAGCACATCTGACACACACCATATTCATACATTGTATCTGCATACACCCACTCTATGTAGCATTCTTGTCTCTGCATCTGATATATATGTTGGCTAATGTACTCAAATTGTCCTTTTTCAGATGCCACCACTACAGGCCGGGCCATCTAGGCCTTCTCGAGGAGCTGGGAGAGGGGACTCGTCTCGCAGACGAGGCAGACACAGAGCACCCATCATAGATGACGAGGAGTCCAGTGAGGAGGAGGAGTCTGCGCATCCTTAGTCGGAGACATCCGCAGGCAGAGAGGAGGATTCTGGTTCCGGTTCTGAGAGCGGACGTGATGCCGGGGAGGGTTCCGAGGACAGCAGCTCTGATTCAAATGGTGGTGCTGGTGGAGGTGGTGCAGGGACTTCTCAGCCAAAGAGGACGAAGAGGGCCTCCTATTCTCGAGCTTGAGAGCACTGATGCAGATGTTCCTGCTTTATTTGCCTTTTTTACTAGTAGTTGTAGCACATTGTACATTATTAGGCAGTTTTATTTTCTGTAAAACTTGTACCCTTGTTGTAAAATATTGTAACAAAGGAAGCATGATGGAATGAAACAGCTTTTTGAAAAAGTGTTGTATTTTGTATTCTTAGCATTGCATCGCATCATTTTGCACAAAAATGAGATTGAATGAGAATTGAGCATTGTATATCACCAAGTCAGGTAGTGAACCGACGCAACGAACTAAGCAACTTAACTCGCTAAGAAACAACAAAACCTTAGCAAGTTTACAACTCGATAAGCAAAACACAACAATGTTGATAAACAGAGAGTAACAACTCGATGTACAAAACTCGACGACTCGATAAGCAAACTTAACAACTCGATAAACAAAACTCAACAACAACTCGATAAGCAAAATTTAACAACTCGATAAGCAAAACTCAACAATAACTCGATAAGCAAACGCATTTCTGACAAACTAGGCGACGAAATGCATCCGAAACAGAAGAAAACACGAACCTTCAACACTCCCGACGCATGGAAATGCTAGGAGCTCCCTTCTAGAGACTAGGAAAAGACCAAAGACCCACTTTCCTCCATGGCCGACCACCAGAAGGGGCTGGCCGACTAGCTATTTTCCTTGGAGACCAAAGGGGTGGTCGGCCTACCAGAAAAAGTGGTCGGCCAACCACCTAGTTTGGTGACCACCAAATTTTTGACACGTGTCCCCAAACAGTGCCTTATCCTCTATAAAAGTTCCAGCTTCGTGGTGCTTTCATTTCATCTCAGTTTTGCATCAAAATGGAGGCATTCCTCATCGAAAATCTCGCAGCTTGGATTACTACTTTAGACGGTTCGGAAAAGTTGAACTTCCGGGGCTAAGGCTTGAATGCACTATTCACGTTGAGCCGCACTCCGCTGCACCTTCCCTTTCTCCATACCGCGGCGAGGTTTTGGAATCCGGTAACACATGTCTTTAGCTTCGGCGGGCAAGAGATGTGTCCTACCTTCGAAGATTTTCAAGCTTTGATGGAATCCGAGCGTGACGAAGAAATCTTGCCCCAGCTGCGCTTCGGCCACGCCCAAGCCTTAGGACGAATGTGTGGGCTCACTATGCACGACGCTCGGTCTCTGATCCGCAACGGAGAATTGGACATCCTCAGCTTGATTCATCGGTTTTCTGATGCCGGTGACCGCGGCGACCATCACTGGCAAGGTTTTCGGCAACATGCCCTTTCCTTGTGTATGTTGTCTCACTTTTTGCTTGCCCCAGGTTTCAGTGGGCCTAACGTTCGTCTGATCGAAGTTGCCCAAGGCTTGAAAGAGGGCAAGAGCAGCATTGCCATGATATTGGCCGAGACATTGATGGGCTTGGATGCTTTCCACCGCCGGGAGACGACCAGATTCGCGGGGAGTCCACTACTACTGCAGGTAATGTTTCCCACCCTGTCTCACATATATATTGCTCACATCACTTGGCCCTCAAGCTCGGTTTTTCTCACAAAGCCCTTTTTTCACTCTTCTCTCATCGTACATCTCTGGACCAAAGTTCAACCTTTAACCTCTGAGAATGACCTCTAAGGAGCTTAGGTTGATGGTGGAAGTGTTAGGCTAGGAGGTGTAGTGTAAAAAGGCCAAGAACTATGCACTTTTGGAGCCAAAATAGAGATATAGAGAGGAAGGTATATGTGTATGCCTTAGGGAAATTCTGAACCTTCACAAAAGAGGGGGAGGCCCTCCTTTATAGCCAAGAGGGTCCCAAGCTTCTCAAAGAAGCTAAAAAACAAGCTTGAAGATCCTCAATACACGTGTATGGAGGATCTAGTCTGTGCCTCCCAGCTGGCACAACTGGCAACAACTCACAGAGACAAGACTGAGGGAGGCAGGCCGACCAGTTCAGGTGGTCGGCCGGCCATTTCTCCTGGTCGGCCGACCAGTTCAAAAGGGTCAAATGGTCAGCATCCCCATTTGGTGGTCTCCCAATTCAATGCAAGCTAATGGTGTGGTGGGAGACCAGCAAATGTGGCTCAAAAACCAAGGAGACCAGCTTCCTGTCAAGAAAATCGACCGGTGGGAGAAAAGGTGGTCTCCAAGAGAAAAGGTGGTCTCCCAACCTTGCACCACCTTTTAAATAATGAAAATGGGGTCCATGCCAAAAATGAACCAAGACGGATGCAAAACGAGGGTTCGGGGGCCAAAACGCGCAGCCGGGTGCCCCGAAAACTGACTGTTAAGCAACGAAAGTGGCGTGCAACCACGAAGGTGGTCTCCCGGGCCACAATGTCCCTCTAGAGAGAGGAAACAAGGTGTGTGCCAAAAATCGGAGCAAACGGAGAAAGTTCAGCGGTCTCGAACCGAGGTGCACGGTCGACGACTCTGAAAATCGAAAAACTGGTCTCCAAACGGGAACAGTGGTCTACGACCACGAAAAGTAGCCTACGGCCACTGAGAGATGGTCTACGAGACCTCTCCCTCCCTTCGGGAAGAGAAAACAGAACCTGGTTCGCAAACCGAGGCAAAGCACAAAAGAGTCCCAAAGTTCAGAGGCAAGGTTCTCAGCTGAGACTCCGTAACCTCAGAACGAGCACAACATGCGCAATCACCGAGCACTCGATCGATAACGTCTGAGTCTTAAGGTCGGTCAAAAATGGGGTGTCTACAACGACCCTCGTAGGGTTTTAGCCTTACAGCGATTGGCCCCTAGGACACATGGGAGTATCGAGGTTGGGATACCAATGCCGTGCCTAGCTTACAAACCAACAGACAAAGTGTTAGCAAGGTTATAGAGCTCACCGTTCGTTCCAGTAATTGAGAACGCACCACTACCCCCAGGCTTCCACCGGCCCAAATTCATCACTTATGAGGGGAAGTCAGACCCCTACATGCACTTAAGCCACTTTCGCCAAGTTATGGCGGTGTACTGGCGAAACGAGGCTCTAATGTATATCATGTTTTCTTCCAGCCATTGCGACCTGGGTCTAACATGGTTCGAAAGGCTGCCAGAAGGCAGCATAGTCTCATGGATGCAGTTGGCAGAAGCGTTTGTGACCAGATTCAGAACGAATACCAAGACACCAGTGGAGATTGACCAGCTACTCTCCATTGACATGGGCGAGAAGGAAACATTGAGGTCTAACAACAGTCGATATTGGGAGACTTTCAACCAGATTGAGGATTGCCCTACAAATCTTGTCATTGCGCAGTATAAATAGGGTTTACCAGTCGGTAACAAGTTGAGGGACTCAATGACGATGATGCCACCCCTCACGATGGAGGCCCTAATAGAGAGAGTGCATCAACATATCCGGGTAGAAGAAGATAGCGCCTGCGCTAAAGCAAAATCTGGCACAACAGCATTGTCGGATAAAAAGACTACAGTAAAAGTCAACACGAAGAACAACCAAGCAAAAATGGGTGAGGTAGGCGAGCAAACAGAGAGGACCCCCAAACAATGAAGTTAAGAGTTCGCACTGCCATTACCACAGTATTCAATAAATCTATCTACCGGATTCTTAGAGAGATACGCGATGAACCCTTTATTCGGCAGCTAACCAAGTTGGGAGAAGCACAAAGAGGTTATGATGAGAGGTACCGTTGCACCTTCCTTGATGAAAAGGGGCACCGAACTGAAAATTACACACCATTGCGGCAACATCTAGAGGAGTTGGTGGCTATCGGTCACTTGGACCAGTATATAGAAGGGGGAACACAACTAGCCCCCCAGGACCACAGCAGGCCAAGCGGGATGCTGGTCGACGACCCATCTCAAGGCATAATCAACGTTATACATGGGATTGTTGAACCTGAGCGGGTATGTGAGCTTACAGGGATGTTAAAAAAGGCTAAGCACTTGAGGGAGGTGCTAAGTGCACATCCCACTGTCAAGAGGGGAAAAACAGAGGCAACGAACGTCATTTCCTTCTCTGACAGGGATCTAACAAGGTTACATAGTCCTCACAATGATGCACTAGTGGTCACTTTGCGTGTCAAGAATTTCGACATCAAACGGATTCTGATTGACCAAGAAAGCTTATGCGAGATAATGTATTACGAGACCTTTAATTAGTTGAAATTGGAGGACAAAAACTTAGCACCCGCGACATCTCCCCTAGTCGGTTTCAACTCGATGCCAGAATGGCCAGTAGGCAAGATAATCCTACCAGTCAAAGCGGGAACAATGACAAAACAGGTGGAATTCTGGGTATTGAAGGTCCCTTCCACTTATAACATAATCTTGGGAAGAACATGGTTGCACGCCATGCACTCGGTGGCATCAACCTACCATCAGGCATTACGGTTCCCTAACGAAACTGGAGTGATTGAAGAAGTCTTAGGAGACCAAATCATGTCGAAACAGTGCTTCGTCATGGTAAATGGAAGCTGTGCTGCAAAAGGGTTTGTACAGATGGTAAAGGAGCCAGAAAGCAACGAACTATTTGCAAATGTCGGCAAAACAGCCGAACAGAAGGCAGTGGAAGACTTGGTTGAGGTAAGGATAGATGAAAAGAACCCAGAAAAGTTCTTTTTGCTCGGCTTGTCTTTGTCCAGCAGTGAGAGAATAGAGGTCATGGAATTTTTAACCTCTAACATCGAAGTGTTTTCCTGGACACCATATGACATGCCTGGCATTAACCCAAATTTCATCTGCCATCGACGTAATGTCCATCCAACTGCCAGACCAATTATTCAGCGAACTCACCGATCGGCACTCCACCACGCAGAGATAGTGGCAGAAGAAGTAGAAAACCTACTGGAAGCAGGAGCCATCAGAGAAGTACACTATCCTAAATAGATGTCCAACACTGTAATAGTGCCGAAGAAGAACGGCAAGTGGCGCGTTTGCGTGGACTACAAAACGGTCAATAAAGCATGCCCAAAAGACAGTTTTCCCCTACCACGGATAGACCAACTGGTGGACCTGACGGTAGGGCATAACCGACTTAGCTTCCTTGATATGTATCGGGGTTACTATCAGATCGCTATGTATGAACCAGGCCAAGAGGTCACGTCATTTACAACGCCCAGAGGATTATACTGTTACAAGGTTATGCCCTTTGGCCTAAAAAATGCAGGGGCTACATTCCAACGAATGGTCACCAAAATGTATGAACCATTGTTAGGCAGAACAATGGAGGCTTACATAGATGACATGGTGGTCAAAAGCAAGGATGAGAAGGACCATCTCAGGGACCTAGATGAAATGTTTCAAATTTTGAAGTCCCACAAGTTGCGTCTAAACACATCTAAGTGCGCATTCGGCGTAGGATCAGGCAAATTCCTAGACTTTCTAGTGACCAACTGAGGTATAGAAGCTGATCCCTCTCATATCAAAGCAATCCAAGATCTTGAGAGGCCCAACACAGTCAAAGAGGTACAGCATCTCACTGGCCTAGCAGCTGCACTTAACCGGTTTATCAGTCGGTCGTCAGACAGATGTCGACCATTCTTCCAAGCACTGAAGGCCAAATTTGAGTGGGATGAGGAATGTGACCACGCCCTAGAAAGCTTGAATGACTACATGACCTCTCCTCTGCTGTTAGTAACCTCGGTACCAGGAGAAGAGCTCTTTTTGTACTTAGCAGTTTCACAGCATGCAGTCAGTGCAGTGTTGGTCAGAGCGGAAGGAATCCAACACCTGCCTATTTTTTACGTTAGCAAGACCTTGCTGGGCGCTGAAACCAGGTACCTACCATTGGAAAAGCTTGCCTTAGCTTTGATGATGGCTTCAAGAAAGTTGTCACACTATTTTCACGCCCATACCGTGATTGTCCTAACGACTTTCCCCTTAAAGGCCTTGTTTGAAAGGGCGGATTTTTCTGAACGAATCTTGAAATGGGCAGTGGAGTTGGGGTAGTTCGATATCAAGTTTCAACCAAGAACCGCAATAAAAGCCCAAGCCTTAGCAGACTTTGTGGCTGAGTTTACTCCAAGAAGTCATCATGTTTACCCAATCGATTTGACCGATGCAACAAAAAGAAGAGGGAAAGTGCCGCAGGAACTGCGCAACCCCCAAAGCAGAAAGCCTGGCTATAGAGCAAGCCATACAGGCTTGAGGGAATGGAAGAAGGAACAGACCATGCTATTCCCAGTGGGGACTCACCAAAGAGTAAAGACTTGAGGCAATCAGACAGTGAAGATCAAACCCTAACAACAGACATCGACTTGGAAGAAAACACTAGCAACACCTATGATCCCAAGACATCATCCAATCCCTCTACTTGTTGGAAGCTATTTGTCGGAGAGATGTGAAAACTTTTCGTGGATGGAGCATCCAACAGGCACTGTACAGGACTTGGCATAGTCCTCATCTCACCAGATGGCCTAACAATTGAACAGGCAGTCAACCTAGGCTTTCTAGTATCCAACAACGAGGCATGGTATGAAGCACTGTTAACAGGCTTAAAATTAGCACTTTATATGAAGGCCACCGAACTGATGGTATACAGTGACTCCCAGCTGGTAGTCAACCAAATTTCAGGCGACTACGAGGCAAAAGATGATAGGATGGCTAAGTACCAAGAATTAGTCAGAAATGAGATCATGAAGTTCAAAGTAGTCCGAATAAAGCAAATCGGCCGGAAGGAAAATGGTAGAGCAGACGAGCTGGTAGGTTTTGCTTAAATGGCAGATACATCTATCCCACACCCATTACTGATCGACTTCCTACCTCGACCAAGTATTGAAGAATCCGAAGCAACCGAGGCATGTTGTGCCGAACTGGGCCCATCCTAGATGGATCCCATCATAGTATTTTTTAAAAGATGGCATCTTACCTGAAGAAAAGAAAGAAGCCAACAAAATAAGAGCAAAATCACAGCGATTTTGGCTCTCTCCATCACTAGCATTGTACAAAAAATCCTTCACAGGACCTTACTTGAAATGTGTCCATCCCAGCAAGGTCGAGGCATTTTTGTTCGAGATACACGAAGGCGTCTGTGGAAGCCACCAAGGGGGAAGATCATTGGTTTACAAAGCAATTTCACAAGGATATTGGTGGCCATACATGCAAACAGATTCAGAGAAATATGTCAAGAAGTGCGAGAAATATCAGAAGTTTGCACATCAAATACATCGACCAGCCAGAGAGCTTCTACCATTGACTAGCCCGTGGTCCTTCGTAATGTAGGGCCTGGATATAGTGGGACCACTTCTAACTGCACCCGGCAACAGAAAGTTCTTTTTTGCAGTAACAGACTACTTCACAAAGTAGGTGGAGGCAGAAGCACTCGCATCGATAAAAGAGAAAGACGTAAAGAAGTTCGTCTAACAGAACACCATAACTCGATTTGGCATACCCAAGGCTCTAATATCTAACAATGGTACTTGGTTCGATAGGAAAATCTTCAGGGGCTTTTGCGAAAAATATAAGACAGAATTCTACAACTCTACACCAGCATACCCTCAAGCGAATGGCCAGGCAGAAGCTTCCAACAAAGTCGTCTTAGACGGTTTAAAGAATAGGTTGGAAAGAGCAAAAGGCAAGTGGGCGGAGGAGCTTCCTCATGTTTTATAGGCTTACTGTACCACACCTCGGCGGTCAACTAGAGAAATGCCTTTTTCCTTGGCTTATGGCATGGAGGCAGTAATCCCACTGGAAGTAGGCCTCCCCACTATCAGAAGTGAAAATTTCGACCCAAACTTGAATGGTGAAGCCATAACCTTGGAACTCAACCTTGCAGAAGAGAGAAATGAAAGAGTACTAGTTCACATTGCTTCATACCAGCAAAAGTTATCTAGAAAATACAACAAAACAATGCATCCGACGTAATTCAAGATTGGAGATTGGGTACTGTACAAAGTAATGGGCAACACTTTGGTACCTGGAGATGGCAAGTTAGGACCTAACTGAGAAAAACCATACAAAGTGGTCGGTTTAGCAGGAAAATGGACATATCACTTGGAAGATGGAGACAACAAAGCTATTCCCAGGCCGTGGAACACTGCCAATCTCAAACTATTTTATTTTTAGCTTTTCCTTAAAATACTTGTAATTTTTTCTTTTTCAAATAAAACAAGTAATTTTTTCAGCATAATTCTTTTTACTGTAATAGTTGTTCTTAGTCATTGCCAACTAAGGGCAATCAAGAAGTTTTGGCAGGTTTGACCAACATTCATTCTCTTTTTCAGCCGAGATAAGGATCTAGGCTGAAGAAGGTTGGCAGGTATGGCCAACATTTAGCTCTCTTCAGCCGAGATAAGGATCTAGGTTGAAGAAGGGTGGCAGGTATGACCAACATTTATTTCTCTTCTTCAGCCGAGATAAGGATCTAGGCTGAAGAAGGTTGGCAAGTTTGACCAACATTTAGCTCTCTTCAGCCAAGATAAGGATCTAGGCTGAAAAAGGTTGGCAGGTTTGACCAACATTTAGCTCTCTTCAGCCGAGATAAAGATTTAGGCTGCGAAAGGCTGGCAGGTATGACCAACATTTATTTCTCTTCTTCAGCCGAGATAAGGATCTAGGCTGAAGAAGATTGGCAGGTATGACCAACATTGAGCTCTCTTCAGTCGAGATTTGTATCTAGACTGAAGAAGGTTAGCAAGTTTGACTAACATTTAGTTCTCTTCTTCAGCCGAGATAAGGATCTAGGCTGAAGATAGTTGGCAGGTATGACCAACATTATACCAGGCTCTTGGACCGAGATAACCATCTTGGCCAAAACAAGTTGGCAGGATTAGGTAAGGCCTAGCTAAATTAGTCTGGCTTGGCATGGTGCAAAAATATTGAAACACAATAACCGAACAAACAGTTGGGAAAATAGCAAATTTCATTCCATTTCAAAATGTTCATTACAAAAGGAGGGACTTGAGCCCAGTTACAATATCAAAAGAAAAAACAAAATCAAGAAAAAAGATCATCCAAATCAGCATCCAGATCAATCCGAGCTTCGCTACTCGGTAGGCCGGTTTCAGTAGGTAGGTTGGTCACAGGTGCCCCCTCAGCCGTACTTGACACCGGTAGCTCCACCCGAGCTGTCTGGAGACCGTGATCACTAAGGACAGGTGGGGCATTGTCTGGATCAGGGAATCCTTCTTCCTCCTCCCCTGTTCGAGAAACTTTTGTTGTATGGCGTTGGCGTAGTCCGCCATGTAACTTGGAATGAAGTGAGGGGGAGGGTTCTTGAAGATCTCGGTTTCTTGCACCAGACCGAGCTTCATAACAGCGGCCTTCCATCTACATTTGAAGAAGATGTCCTTCGCAGCTTCACACTGCAAGACATAGGTGCCTCCCCTTCTATATAGCCACTATCTTCAGCGTCTTGCATGTTCTTTTTTAGCTCGGTGATCTCAGCATCTTTCTTCTTTTCAAGCTTGGCCAGTTCGCGCAGGTAGCGGTCTTTCTTTTCAGACAGCACCTTCTGCTTGTCCGCTTCCGCCGCGTTAACCAACTCGGTGAGTCTTGCGTTCTCGGATTCGAGCTCGGTCATTCTTTGCTTAGCCTCGTTCAGCTCGGCCGTCTTAGCACTGGCATCTACCATGGCCAACCGCGCTGTCTTGCGAAGCTCTAGCACGTCCTTCTGGGCAATGTGGTTCTTCTGCATGGCTTGCAGAAGGAGAGGTCGTGATTATGTTAAAACCGAGCAAATAGAAGTGTAAAATGGAAAACAAATAGAGTGGAGCACTTATAAGCACCATTGACTTAGTGGCCGAGTGGATGGCTTTTAGCTCGGTCAAGTGGTCGTGGTGCTCCATGTCTGCTGGCAGACACACGCTTTTGGCAAGGTAGAAGACAAGCATGTGGTCCTTATCAGCAACCACCGAGTCTGTGTTCGAGATAGCGCGGTTCTTATAAGTTATTTTTGGTGCCCATTCTGAAGGGCTTGCTTGGTCAGAGTGTTTGGGCTCAGGGCTCGGCATCGTAGTTTCAGGAAGCACGGTGTCCTCCTCATCGACCAGGTGTTGTGGTTCGGTCAAATCAGTACGTGCACGCTTACTCGACCGAGATGTCGAGGCCCTTGCGGTTGGAATAGCTACCACGGTTTCGCGGTGTTGGCGAGGCAGATCTAGCCTGGTTTGTACTTCACCAGAGGTCTGTTCGATGATAAGTGCTCGCACTGCCCTCCTTTTCGCCATTTCTTGTTCTTCGGTTAGAGGGATTAGGTTGATTTGTGGAAGAGTGAGATTTGGCTCTGGGGAAGGCTCCAGAAGGAAGTCGGTGACTCTGGTCTTCCTTCTACCGCTATATCGGTAGGTCGACTCGAAGTTTAAAAGCTCGGCCTAGTCACGGTGACGGTACCGGAGTGCAGCTCGAAGGGCGTCCTGGTTGGTGTAAGTATAGTGTGATTTTAGTTGGTTCAAATCTACAAAAGAAAAAGACGAGGGTTAGCACGGTGAGTAAGTTAAAACAGCAAAGTAAAATTGAACCAAAGTATTCTTACCAGCAATGCCTTTATTCCAGTTTATATTGTATCCCGGTATCTGGGCTTCCTGGTCTTCAAAGTTACCAGAAACCCAGAGGAAGTCGTCATCATTCAGATCTTTGTCTGGTGTGTTTTTTACAATTGTTTCTCGGCCTCTCCTTACTCTAAGGTCGTACACCTAGCCGTCGTCATTTTGGCCGAGCGAATATTGATGAAATAGCTCGGCCAATCCGAGGTTGAGGCCGAACCGGCGGTTTAGTTCGGTGATGCCGTTTATTATTCTATAAGTGTTTGTGGAAGGTTGGGTTGGGTAGAGTCTTGTTTGGCGAAGGAATTCGCATACAAGGGGTTGTACGGGGAACCGAAGCCCAGCTTCTACGATTTATATCATGGTGAAGGGAACGAAGCCTAATTTGCCCCAAGGTGTGGTGTCCAGCTCGACTAGAGAGAGGTGGACGTCATCAGGAATATTGTAGTCTTGACGGAATTCAGCCATGGCTCCGGGTGAGTCCATTAGGAGCCAGTATTTACCCATTGAGACTTAAAAGAATGGTTTTGTTAAATTAGAAGCGACAGCCTAGCTCAACGCCGGTGTGATTCTGATAGCTCGGTTGAGCGAGAACGCCCGGGGGCAGAGTGCTAAAGGTGTGCCTGGCCAACCTAGTTGAGTCTGCAAAGTGACAATAAAGTGTTATGCCCAGATAACTGGACCAAGCTATGGAAAGAGGCAGAGTAAAATAAACCTAGCTCTGCTACATCTGGGTTACGGTTAGTTTACAGTTCGGTCATAAGTCGTTTCCGACTCAAAGGTTTATGGCTCGGTCAGGAATTAACCTAGGAGTCACAAACAAGTACCTAGTTCGGTCTCAGAGCGACTTTGGATCAAAAAACATGTTTTTGAAATTATAAGGGTGAGCCTTTTAGCTTGGGAGTAAGGTTTTTTAGTTCATGGTGTTTTGTTCAAACATTTTCAAACACGCATGTATGGGGGCCAAATGCAATAAAAAATATATAGAAAGAAGTATAAAAGCAACTTACGGGTTAAAGCGTGAGAGCAACAATCCAACCAACAAAAGAGCAAGTAAAAAGGAAGGGGTTGAAGCTCAGGAGGCAAAGATATGGCGTCCAGAAGTGCAGAAATGCCCTGAAGAACGAAGATAAACAGATGACTGTTCGAAATAAATTTTTAAATTTATGTGAGAGGCAAAACGGCAGGCCTTTTTAAAATTTTTTTAGGTAATGTGAAAACGGCTGGCATGGTACAAGTCAGCTATCGGTGTGTGACATGTGTCCAATTAGGGACGTGGTAACAGGCTTTTCTGAAACGTCAGGTCGTGCGACTGACGCAAGATCAGGAAACCGAAACAGATTCCAGTCCGGTTGAAATCGTTAGCTCGGCCAGAGGTTCATAATCCCAATTTTGCTTCGTAAGATGAAATTAAGGGGCAATTGAGAGGGTAATGTATGCATAAATTGGGCCGAGGTAAGTAAGCCCGTAGGATTGAGCTGAGATAGGTGTAGCCATGGGCTGAGCCATGGACCAAAGTAATTATCTCGGAAGCTTTGGTCATGGTAGTTCGGTCAAAGCTTGGCTATTAGAGTCTGGTCTAGCGGTCGCGGCCAAGGTGCCTGCTTGAGTTAAACCGAGCTAAAGATAGCTCGACAAAGGCAACTCCAGAGACTTAGTTGACTGAAATTGGCTTGTTCAGCACCAAGCTGTTTTAGCACGATTATGCTTTGTGCCAACCGAAGTAAGAGTTGCAGTTATCTCATTTTTATAAGCAGTGAGTAAGGAGTTATCAGGATAAGATTTATCCTTGGGAGTGTGATTTCTAAGAGGACTCTACTAGGAAGAGTTGAAGTCCTACTAGGATTGTACCAAGCAGAATTATACCAAGCAGAATCTATAAAAGCTCATAACAGGACCTATGTACAGGTATCACAATTTTTACTCTAAAAAACACAGAGCTTTTTGTCTATTGTCTATTTGCTGACTTAGGTAGCGGAGAGGTATCCAGCACACATCCGCCAGCTAGCTCACGTTTGTGTTTTCAGGAAGTAAAGCGACGACGTTTGGAGGAGTACAAACTTGATCAACAGGATTATATGAGAAGATTATTTCGAGCTCGTACAATTGATAATTATTTTTTTGAATTACCTAGTATGTTATTTTCTCTAAAATAAATATGTTATGAGCCATATCTAAAATAAAATTTGTTTGCACATTTCAATTTTGTTTAAAATTGTGAACCTACTAGCGCGACTTTTAGACTAGTGGACTAATTGCTTGTCTCCTTATGTGATTTAATTGTTTATATACTAAATTTTTGTATGTAAATTATTTGTAAAAAAAATTATTAATCTAGATTATAATCATATTGTCTGATCATATTTACCTACGAATCTATGATTTCTCGTACATCCTTTCTTGCAAGCTCAGGATCCTTGTAAACTCAAGGGAACCTTTAGCAAACACATGAGTGTGGCAACTTGGTAAAGTCTTGAGGAAGAAACTTTGAGATTTCAAGTTCTATTCTTACTAGAGACTGTCACCTAAGCGACAACTCATATGGTTGGTAGGACAAACCTTTCAGATCTAGACGAATTGTACCTAGTGTCAAGAATGTGAGTTCAAATCCCGATCTATGTACGAGTCCGCGACTTATGTTGAGTGCCCCTGCTATGTAACACCACTTAAAAATTACCTCTAAGACCTTGGCCTGTAGGGTCTAATCCCAAAGGTCACTCCTTTATGGTTAGGCCTTTTTAAGCAAATGACTTGTGAGAGTGAGAGGTACCAAAATTAAAACAACAATATTATGTGCATAAAAAAATATGCAGAATTTTTTTTATTAAAAGATCATTTCTAGTCCGAACTACATTTTTGTCCTATGATTGTAGTCTGATTCTAGATATTTCACAATTCTGTTTAATTCCTAAAATTTTAAAATCGTAAAAAGTTAATTTGGTTCTTGATTTGTCTAGAGCCAAAAACCTAATTTTTGAATACCTTAAAGAACCATAGTTAGCATTTTCCTATATAATTATTTTGTTTGGTTTACTTTTGACTTTTTTTTTTGAACACTATAAGAAAAGAAAAATGTTTGGTAACTCGAATTTGTGTAACCCGAATGGCTCGAATGTATCAAAACGACATCATTTTACCCTCAAAACGATGTCGTTTTGAGACATTCGAGCCATTTGGGTCATGAAAATTCGGACTACCAAGCATTGTTGATAAGAAAATAAGGTTTTAGAGACAAAAATTTATGGACAAAATTACCTTTTAGAGACAATGTGAGTTTCCACAATCTCTTCAAGATGCGAATTCCTTTTCAATTTCAAGGGAAAGAAAATATGTACTGACTAATTTTTTATCAAGTTCCAAAGTTAGAACAAGTATTCATTGGGATCATGATAATGATCAAGATAATGAAGAAGCCATGAAAGAAATTTTAGTTGAGGGAGATGTAGGAGATTTTATCATGATGTTGAAGATGGAATTGAAATTGAAATTGAAATTGATCTAGAAGATATTGTGATCCATAAAATATTTAGCATGACTGAGGAAGAGTTCAATGAGATATTATTGGACATAAATATTTCTATTTGGAATCACAAATTAATTGGGATTTGCCTCCAAAGTTTGACGAGTATCTAAAAGAGGTAGATGATTTTCTACTTGTTAGAGAGGATAGTAACGATGAAGATCTGTTCAAATTGTTGAAAACGAAAAAGTTAAAATTCAGAACTCATTAGACTTTATTGGTCTAAATTTGGAGTCTTGAATTGATACCAATGTTACCAAGGGTACATATAACTTTAAATTCATTTTACTTAATAAATACCACAGTCGTAATATTTCTTTCAACAAACAACTTGTTAACATTTTATTTGACCCTCCATCAAAGTTGTCAGGGATTGATGTGTTTTGGATCATGTTGGTGATGGTGACACTCTTTCTCTTATCTTTGAAAAGCCTTTTTTAAAATTCAAAAAAAGTTAATTTGAAGTACAAGATTGATGCAGATTAGTATAGACATATAAAATTAATAGAAATTCGATGATGAATTTTTTTCAAGTGGGGGAGAATGATGGAGATTGAAATTGAAAAATTATATATATTTTATTTTATTATTTTAGTATTTGATTAGGATTATTATTTAAGATTAAGATCTTTTAATTTTTTATTTATTTAAATTTTCTATTTCGTTTAAATGCTAAACTCTTATGTATTCTCTCTCTTACGTGTCATTTTTCAAGTCTTCTCTCCCACTCTTTCTAATTTTTAATCATTTGTTAATTATTTAAATCTCAAAAGCTAAAAGGATTATATATTTAAATAAAATGATAACTATTTAGATATGAACAATAAAGAGGTAGAGATAAAAATATAAAATAAAATAAAACAAATAGATAACTATTCAAATTTCAACCACAAAATAATATAAAGAGCCAAATAAAAGATTAAATATAACAAAATAAAAAATATTACCAGTCAATTAATTTTAAAAACAAAAAGTTAACTATTTATATATGAACAATTACAAAATATTTAAATAAAAAAATATTATGACTCAAATAAATTTTAAAATAAAAGATAATTGTTTATATATGAAAAACAACAAAAATAGAGATAAAAATATAAAATATATATATATATATATAACTATTCATATTTGAACTGAAAAATAAAAATTCAAATAAAAGATAAAAAAAAATATGTAAATAAAAATATTAAGATTGAGATATAAATTCAAAAAACTTGACAAATTTTTTAACGATCTATATTTACCTTATGTGAGTTTGTTGTAGAATTCTTATATATTTCGACTTAATCTTTTTAAAGTTTATCTTCAAGTTGAATTTAATATTTTATGTTTTAAAATCATTAATTAATTATCCATATAAATTTTAAATATAATATAATTCCGTAAATAAAAATTCAAATAAAAGATAAAAAAAACATTTAAATAAAAAATATTAAGATTGAGATATAAATCTCAAAAAGATAATAAATTTTTAACGATCTATATTTACCTTAGGTGAATTTGTTGTAAAATTTCCATATATTTTAGTTTAATCTTTTTAAATTTTATCTTCAAGTTGAACTTATTATTTTATCTCTTAAAATCATCAATTAATTTGTAGCGACCCTAATTTTCTTAAGTCATTTATTTATTATTATGATTATTATTATCTTGTTTTATTTTTGACTTTATTAATTGTGTGGTCACATAAGAATTTAATGTGATATTTAATGAGGTGTTTAATTAATTTAATGTGTTATTTATTATATATAATTAATTTGAATATTTATATATGAGAGGGTAATTTGTAAACAAATTAGGCCGAGCTGGGTAATGGGCCATTATGTGGGCCACAGTAAGGATTGAGTAAAAGGGCCTTGAAGTTAGCCCGGTCCAAAAGAGCTTTATGGTTAACTCGGTCGGAATAGTCAGAGCAGCGAGAGTTAGCTCGGTCAAACCATATTAAGCCGAGGTATTTTGGGCCTTTTTTCAGGACCTTGCTGTTGGATAGCTCAGTCTAGGGGCACTATGGATAGCACGGTCTCAACAGGTGAAACCGGGGCACAAGCAGAGAAAGGATGTCGGGCTTGGTATAGCTCGGCCGGTCTTGGTGTAGCTCGGCCGGGCGCCATCTATTTCATTACCTAAAGTGTGTGACCGAGGTAACTTAGCTCGGTGTGGTTGCAGCAGCTTATATAAAGATGTCAATTGAAGTAACATCAATGGCGGGGGCCGAGCTACGTATAGCTCGACAGGGTGGCATTCAGAAGATCGGCTTCCAAATCAAACGGTCCGAATGCAGGGGACCAAGATAAGGCAGTTCGGTCAGACATGTATAACCGAGATAAAGCAGTTCGAGCAGGAATGTAGAACCAAGGTAAAGGGTTCAGCCATCTCACTTGGCTTGTAGTGATGAGACTCCTAGTAGGACTCTGCTAAGGAGAGTTAGAGTCCTACTGGGATTGTACAAACTATCTCACTTGATTAGTAGTGAGTAGGAGTGTGACTCCTAGGAGGACTCTGCTAAGAAGAGTTAGAGTCCTACTAGGATTGTGCAAAACCATCTCACTTGGTTGGTAGTGAGTAGGGTGTGTGATTCCTAGGAGGACTCTCATAGGGAGAGTTGGAAATCCTACTAGGAATGGGCTAAGCCAAGTCTATAAAAGCTCATGACTAGACCTATGTATAGGTATCCCAATTCTTACTCTAGAATACACAGAGCTTATTGTCTATTGTCTAGCTGCTAACTTAGGCATCGGAGGGGTTTCCGGCACACACCCGCCGGTTAGCTCACGTTTGTGTTTTCAAGAAGTAAAGCAACATTGTTTGGAGGAGTGCAAACTTGATCAACGGGATCATACGAGAAAAATTATTTCGTGCTCGTACAATATATATAAAGGTGTTATGAATATAATATAGCAGTCAATTAGGTTTTGAAGTTAAGTAAAAAGGAAACAAAAAAGAGAGTGCTGTGTGTGTGTGGGAGGGGGGGCGTGAGTGAGAGAGAGAGTAATAATAAAAAATAATAAAAAGTGTGTTGTGTGTCGCGTAAAACAGAGAGACGATGGAAGAAAAAAAAGAAAGAAAAGGGTTTGGATTTTGTTTTGGTGGGTTCATTAATCTTCTAAATAATTCTTTAATCTTTAAAAAAATATTGTGAGTATAAAATTCATTTTCCTTGATTTATATTTAATTCGTTGTTTTCATTTATTTATTTTTTATTTATTTGATATTAGTTTGATTTTGTATTTATATAAAGATGATAGATTGATTTTAATTACTTTGATTAGTTGTGTAGGTAAAGTTAGGATTTTTAGATGATTGATTAATTTTAATTATTTTGTTTAATTGTGTATGTAAGGTTTAAGGTTTTTAGTTGGTTGATTGATTTTAATTATTTTGATTAGTTGTGTATGTCAGGTTTAAGGTTTTTATATGGATTTATTTTATGGCTGTAATCACCCTCATAGTTATATGAAACTAAAATTAATATGGTTATATGAAATTAAAATTAATTAAGAACTCATAGATAAATTCCTTATACTCCACCATGATTCTATGGATTGTTGTTTTATTTGAGTATTGGTGAGAAAGAGTGTATAAAAAAAAAATGATGATTGAGATTTATTGGAATGCCTTAGGCTTGGCATTGTTATGTTTATTCTCAAGAGTGAGATGTTTTGTGTATGTATATTGTTGCCTCGTTCTCATGAGTAGACGAGTGCTTTGATTTGCGCACGTACGTATATGCTAACCATCCGGGGAGTGTGAGTCAAACTCAGGACGATAGGTATGCAGGAGGCATATGGGATATATGTGTATGCCGGAAGTGGAGGGCCGAAGTGGTGGAGTTAAGGTACAAAGAATTTAATTATGAGTTTATTAGTACAGTATGAATTGTATTAATTTGTAAATCTTGAAAAATAGTAAACGACCTCAATAAATTATGAAATTTAAGCAGAGACATGTATACGTGATTCTAGACAACTTTTGTGTTTTAACTTTTCTATTAAAAAGATCGATTAGAATTTATAATTGGATGATCTTGATTATAGTAATTTGGATTCATGTCAGCAATACAGATTTTAGAGACTGTTTTAACCCACGAAACGAGCTCATTTTTATTGGCATTGCGTAAACTGAAGTAAAATATTATTCTGAACACTTTTTGTGTTTTCAACTTTTCCGAAAAAATTCATCTTACAACAGTTTCGTTTCGTTTTCAGTTCTAGATTTTTCGATCGAAATTTGGTTAGGATATTATATTAAGTTTTTCTCTCAACCTGTTTAGTTTTTACTAAATCCGTCTGCACTACCCTTTAGGAAATTGGATTCTGTACAACTTTTGTTCTTTGAGTTTTTGTCAATTTGAATTATTTAAGTATGAAACGGTGCATTTTTATACTTCTTTAGCAAGTTATTTACGATTAAATTATACTAACTTCATTTTGCAGGATGGTGGGTCTTATTAACTTTTTTTGCAGGGCTGACCCACCATATTTTTATTTCTATTTTGTTTATTTTATATTCAATTTATATTTCGTTGTGTACGGGTAAGAAACTAAACGTCACCGTATCTCGAGAAACTACCCATTCGTCTCGGTGCGGATGGAACTACTTGTCTTGTCTCGCAACAAGAATAAAATGTTTTTTTTTTTTTTTTTTTGTGTGTTTGGTACTCATACCAGTATACCTGTATACTGACCCGTTTTGTCTCCTGACAACTCGAATGCGTTCTGTTTGAGCGCAGTCGAGCTTCATTTGTAGGATTAGTTGGGGCTACGGTGGTGACGTGGAATTACTATAGTTGTTGGACTTGTCGTTTAGACTTCTTTTGTTTTCTTGAGCTTAGGGTTGATATTAGTTTATGTATTTATTATTATTATTATTTTTATGACTTTAGTATTGGGATAATTTGGCATGGTTTGTAATCGTACATTATTTAAGTTTATTTTGACTATTTATTGTTACTTTAATATTTGAGGTATTAGTTAGTTATGAATTTATGGTGGATGGTTTGACTGGCGTTTAGTTTTTTTGTTTCACTCCTAGGATTTGGATGACAAAATATTGATTGGGGTTAGTCCTAATTTAATATTTAATTGTCCGAATTTTGGGAGGTGACATAATTATCCATATAAAGTTTAAATTTAATACAATTCCATATTTTGAATTGATAACAATTCAAATAAAAGATTAATATTCAAATAAAAAAGATTACGAGTTAGATAATTTTTTAAATAAAAAAGATAACTATTTATATATGAATAACAAAAATAATAGAGATGAAAAAATATAAAAAAATAAAAATATAACTATTTCGATTTGAATTGCAAAATGAAAATTCAAATAAAAGATAACAAAATATTTAAATAAAAAAGATTAAGATTGGGATATAAATATTCCAAAAAGATGATATTTTTTTAACGATCTATATACAGCTTTTGTTAGTTTGTTATAAAATTCTCATATATTTCAGCTTAATCTTTTTAAAATTTATCATCAAGTTGAACTTAATATTTTATCTTTTAAAATATCAATTAATTAACCATATAAATTTTAAATATGATGGAATTTCATATATATCTTTTGTCTCAACATAATCTTTTTAATATAAAAACAAGTTCCTGGAAAAGGAACCATGAACAGAAGATTCGGGAGAAAAACAATCAACATTAAACCATTTTTCATCCCTTTTTAGTGCCTAAAATATTAAATATTTGCTTTACATTTAAAATGTGTACTTGCATGAATTTTTGCATTTGTGTACGTAAATAGACATTATTATTTTATTTTTAAATTTTTTTGTTACAATCTGTATTTAATTGAGATTTTATTCTTCTTTTTTTTAAAGCGCTATTATTATCAATTTGTAACTCTCTCACATATTGAATATTTGTGTTTAATTTTTTTAGGTGCAGATATTAGATTGAAAATGAAGAATACATCAAAATATATTGAATATGAGTTTATACTTTAAATATATTCATTAGTTGATTTTCTATTATTGATTATCTTGTTGAAATAGGTCATGATTAAATTTATTTTCAGTAACTCACTTCCTTTGAGAACTAAACCACAAATTTTTGTTTTTTTAATTTTTTTTTTATTTTAATTCAGATTCAAAGTTTGAGCAAATAGAAGAGATCTATATTAAAAATGTTAATTTTTTTTGAATAATTTAAATATTTATATTCTTTATGTTTGTCAATTCAACTTTAATGCATTTCCAAACCCTTTTTTTAATTTTTTTATAATCATTCCAAACCTATTTATGTTTAATGAATCAATATAACAAAAAAACAAATAGCATGTAAAAACAATTTAACCACTAACTGAATATAATGAGAATTAAAATTAATTTTATGTTAATTCATTATACTATGTGGGATGATTAATGTAATATCTACTATTGATTAAACAAAATTAGCATTACTATTATTTAATATTAGTCATTTTGATTAATAATAATATGCCTTTGTTACTATACTTTTGGTTGTTTGAAATAATTAGATAAATTAACTATTTATGTGATGATTTACTTAATGTATAATAGTTTTTTAAATTTTTTCAATAATGTGAAATATGAAATATTTTTAATGATGTGAAGTAAGATCTATATATACAAACTAAATAAAAATATTAAGAATTACAATCACATAGCAACTTTTTCTTAGTCATTATTGACTTTCTAAAATCTCGTGCATTGTATGGTTGACCATTAGTTTTACAAGAATAGGATTGTTTGATCACAACAATTATTTTTATTTCTAAATATTATATTTTCCTTTTTAAATATTTTGACTAGCAAGAATATATTTTTTTCTTTTTTTAAATTTCTTGATTAGTAAGAATTATTTTAATATAAATAAAAATGTAAATCTTAAAATAAAATCAATTGATTATTGAGAATTAATATATTTCAGAAAAAATATTAAAGTAAATCAATTGATTATTGAGAATCTTAATGCAAATCTTAACGTAAAATCAATTGATTATTGAGAATTAATATATTATGTGCATACAAAAATATATATTAAGTTTGAACTCCCCCCCCCCCCAATGAGGATCCTCTCCTTGCAAGCCCGTCCTTGCGCCCGTCCTTGTAGGGCCTTCGGGCCTACTTTTAGGCCCAATTTTGATAATCTGAACTGTTCATATTTTATGATTTATTCAATATATCATACCTGTAAAAAATCAAGTTGATCGGATATCAGAAAGCATATGTTCGGAAAACTGTTTATTAAATTCTTTAAAAAAAGTTTTTAGTTCAATTTTTCGAACACATACTTTCTGGTATCCGATCAACTTGATTTTTTACAGGTATGATATACTGAATAAATCATAAAATATGAACGGTTTGGATTATCAAAATTGGGCATAAAAGTAGGCCCGAAGGCCCTGCAAGGACGGGCGCAAGGAGGAGCCTGCAAGGAGAGGCTCCTGACTCCCCCCCCCCCTTCCTCTAGTTCTAGTCTGATTCTATATATTTTACATTTCGTTTTAATTCCTAAATTTTTAAAATTGTAAAAATCAATTTGGTTCTTGATTTGTCTTAGAGCCAAACTAAATCCGATTCTTGATTACCTTATAGAACCGTTAGCATTTTATTTTAATCAATTTTTTAAAAAACTTTTTAAATTCATCTATATGTACTTAAAAAGTAAGGAGACTTGTGTGTAGGTCTTCATAGGTATACTTAGGTCTCGTTTGGCATGCTTTAGTTTTAGCTTAAAAGTCAAAATGTTATTAAACAAAAATAAAAAAAACTATAACTTAGACCAAAAATCCTATGACCTATTCATTAGGATCCTCTAGAGTGATCCGCTAGAGTGATCTCCTATAGTGAATGAGATGGGCCCGACACGTGTCGCACTAATGGAATCAAGGGTTGAGATTAATCCTCACCAAAACGACGTCGTTTTGGTAGGGGAAATTTTTTTTTTTTTTAAAAAAGAAGAAGAAAAAACGTGAACAAAATGACAAAGAGGCTTAAAATTGTATCATCCATTTGTGAGATCTAAATAAATAAAAAAGAAGATTAAATCGATTCGATTATAAGATTGATTCCGATCTATATCATCATCATCATCAAAAGATTGAAGAAAAAATGTGAACAAAATGAGAAAGAAGCTTCAAACTGTATCATTATCATGGATTTTGATCTGTGAGATCTAAATAAATAAAAAAGAAGATTAAATCGATTCGATAATAAAATTGATTCAGATCTGTATCGTCGCCATCGTCATCATCAAAAGATTAAAGAAAAAATGTGAACAAAATGAGAAAGAGGCTTCAAAAGATTAAATTGATTTGTTGATAATTGTGATAATCGGGTACATAACCCGTCTCTTTCTTCTCTAATTGTGTTTATCTTGCTCGTAGTGGGAGTGTCAGGAATTAATCTTAGGTCTCGCTGACTATTTGGGTTCGTCATTTTCAAAAACCTTCCTCTAATTCCTTTTCTTGGTCCTATTTTTCCTGGGATTGAGTTTTACTTGTCTCGGAGGGCATCAAAATTGATTTGGGGGGTCCGGGACTCACTTGTGCAATTTGGAGGCGAAAAGGCAAAATTACATGTGCAGGGCATGTGTAGGAAGTACGGAGGCACATACGGGAATGGGGCCGCACGTGCAGGAAGTGAGGCTGCATGTGCGGTGAGAAGGGGAAATTCTGGGCCGACTATTGCATTATATGCACGTGCGGAAGGAGGTGCAGGAGAGAGTGCCGCACGTGTGGGGGTGAGTGCCGCACGTACGGGAAAACGCTGAGTCTGAAATTTTTTATTTTTTCTTCTCCTTGGGCTGAGTGTATCTCACTTTTATACATCTCTCTCTCTCTCTCAAACATTTTTCTCTCCCTTTTTTCTACATTTCCTACACCAAACTAGATTAAATCTTTGATTTCTTCAAATTCATTGGAGTTTTGATCTTAGTCTCTTCATCAAAGTTGGAGAACTTCTCGAGGGTTACGTTTTGTGCGGTGGAGATCAAGTTTCACCACCGTTGATTTTGGGGTTTCATCTCATTTCTTCTTCAAACTTGAGGTAGGGATTTTCTTAAAGTTATATATATATATATATATATATTTTTGCAAGATTATGTTGATTTCAGAACTCCCTTTGGTGGTATTGAATTTGATTTTTTGCTCAAGAATGTTGATGGTTTTAAAAGTGGGTTTACCCATTGTTTCTGTTTTTTTTTTAAAAATTCTTGGGAGGTTTGAACTATATTGATTGAGGAAAGATGTTCTTGGAGAGACTCATTCAAAAAAAGGAGGGAGTGTCTAGTTTTGGTGAAAAATCTAGAAATTGGATTTTTTTTTTTATATATATTTATTATTATTTTTTTTAAGATGTTGAGAATCTATGAATTTTTATTCATTAAAGTGCCAAAATGAATGAATGATTGGAAATTTCTTATTGTTGTATATAAATGAGAAATTCCATGGAATATGAGAAATAGTTGGTTTTGGAATTTATTGTTAAAAATGTAGGCATAGTCATGAAATGATTGAATTGTTAAGAATGCATGAGGTGTGGGAATGTTGCTACTCTTCGATGGATTTAAATGAATATATGATTATCTTGTGAAATTGCATTGGAAAGTGAAATGAGAATTGTGATCAAAATGGAAATATTGTGTGGAAGAATTGAAAAAGGAATTAAGTTACATGGTAATGATAATTGTTGCATTGGCATATCCATTCATTTGGTTGTTACAAATTTTGAATTGAGATTTGGAAACGTCTGCATTGAGAAAAGAAGGTATATGAAATAAGATTTCATTGAATTGCTTTGGGGTAAATACGTTGGTAAGTTCGGAGAGGGGGTGTAGATAAAATTGATTAATTTGGCCTGAGTGTCCAGGGTGAAAGACTGAAAACACGCGGAGGAGGTACCACGTGCCTTCCGGTTAGCTATCGGTAAAGTGGGGTTTTGTTAGTGCTAATTATGCCTACTTGCAGACACTAACCTAGGGATTACCTGAGTCGTATTTACCGCCCCTTGAACTAAATTTCAAATTATTGAATTGTTGAAATTTCAATATCTCATTGTGGATAATGGCTTCAAAAGATAGAGATGCGACTTTCTTTTAAAGGCATAGCATGGCATGTGCATTCCATTTCATGAGACTTGTAGAAAATGTATATACTTTGTTAAGAATTTCCTATTGGGCTTTATGCTCACCCTATGGGATTTTGTGCAGGAAAAAATATGGTGATTCCGCCAAACTAAGGGCGTGGATGTGTATGTTGAGAGCACAAGGCTCTTATTTTGTTGTGATTATATTTTTGCAAGCTAAGGGTTATATTTGTATGGGTTCGAGCAACCATTTTCTATAACCGGGTTTAAGCCTTGGACCTTGTAGCCCTTGAGGGCATCTATTTATGTTTGACTGGATGTTTTATATGCTATGGATTCATGTACTAAAGTCGTTGAATGTATATTCGCATGTGGAACTATTTTGTAAATCTCTCATGATTATGTATGCAAGTGTTAGAGATTCATTTCATTTTGCCATAAAGAGCGGTGGTTGTTGTACTTTTAGTGTGTATTTTCTTGGGGCGTTACAATAATAAGATTGATTCAGATTTGTATCATCATCATCATCATCATCAAAAGATTAATTCAGATATGTATTTCTATATGCATATATGTATATTTACAGACCCCATAGTGCGAGTACCAAAGATTGATTCAGATTTGTATCATGATCTCCGCGACAGCGGTGGAGCCATGCCGGCGACGGGGCTAACTTGAACAAGGGCTGTTTTCATCATCATTATCATCATCAAGGGCTGACTTGAACAAAAACTCTCTTTCAAGGCCTTATAAGAAACCCTCCCATCACTACTATTCAACTGTGAGATTTCAAGAGGACATGAAAGAACAAGGAAAGAACAAAATAAAATCAAAGCTCTAGTCCCTTCTCTCTCTCTAACTCTCCCCAGGAACTAAGTGAAAGTGAAACCTAGATATTTGAATTATTTATTTATTTATTTATTTTTATTTTAATTAAAAAAAAATTTTATATAAATTTCTCCCACCAAAACAACGTCGTTTTGGTGAGGATTAATCTCAACCCTTGATTCTATTAGTGGGACACGTGTTGGGCCCATTTCATTCACTGTAGGAGATCACTCTATGGGGATCACTCTAGAAGATCCTAACACAGAACCTATACAAAAAAGTCAAAGATTATCTTTTCTTTTGACTTTTTGCAAATCTTTTCGTGAAAAATCAAAATGTCATTCTAAACATACTAATTTTTTTTACCTCATATTTTAGCCAAAAGGTCATAAAGTTACTAAAGTAGCATGTTCCCAAACGAGGCCTTATTGTTCAATAAGTCCTATGATAAATGGCATTTTTATCAAATACTATTAAAAAAACGTCACTAATTATTAATTTTCAGCGATAGTTTAAAAATTTTATAATAAAAAATTTCATTAATTATAAGTTTTAGTGACAGTTTAAAAATATCGTCACAAAAAATGTTTACTAATTACAAGTTTTAGCTACAATTTATAAAAATCGTGACAAAAAAAAAAACTCACTAATTGTCAATTTTTAGCCACATTTAAAAATTGTCACAAAAAATTATTTTTAACGACGATTTTATTTAGACTTATTTTCAATAAGACTTGATAAGAATTAAATTCAACTATTAGGACCTATTAGGTATTTATCTTAAAAGTAATATTTTTAAAAAAATTATTAAATATGAAAAAGTATATTTTTATATTTTTTGCATTTGATAATTTTTTTTCTTTACAAATATTTTACTTTTAAACATATTTACATTAGGTAAATTTAAAAAGAAAAAATATAATCAAAACATAAAATAAAACATTCACTAAAAAAATACAAAAAAAAAAAAAAAAACTCAAAGAACTTTGTAATTTTCAGAAAATAATTTTCAAAAATTCTACTTTTTTTATTTTCCGTATTTTAATGTTGAATTTTTTTAATTTTTAGATACACCTATCATAAATACACTTAAAAAGTATAATATTTGTGAAAAAATCTTTAAAAAATACACTAAATACCAAAAATATAAAAATATATGAAAATTCAGTATATTTTTCATATTTTTGTATATTTATTAATTTTTTAAAATATTTTTTCACAAATATTTTACTATTTAGATACATTTAAAAAAGTAAAAAATTACTTAAAATTTTAAAAATATTTACTAAAAACAAAAAATATTAAAAATAAAAAACTAATTTTTAAAAGACTAAATTTAAAAGATTGAAATAAACCACACTTGAATTTTTTTCTTTCATATTTGAACATGCAATAATATCAGAATGAAACACTTTTTTGTTGCATGTGTGCGATCCACATGCAGTAAATGTAAGCAATAATTTTGTTGCTCCAAAGAATGTAATAAATTTAGGAGACAGACATGTATTACTGTAACAAGAGAATGCCTCCGTTGCGGAAGCAAGATTTGGGCTAAAATAATTATATAAGATAAAATAAATTATTTTAGTTCAATAAGATAAAATATTACATTCAATCCATAATTACATTCTTTCTCTCACAAAAAAAGTTAAAAAAGTCAAAAAAGTCAAAATTCCTTGTCAAACCAGACTTTTTAGCCACAGGCTAAAATAACGAAAAAAGTCAAAAAGTCAAAAAACTAACTCACTTTCTAAACGGAGGCAATGTAATAAATTTAGCAGATAGACTCCAGTCCAAAATTTGGACGGCGTGCTGTTTAGGTCGCTGGAATCATAGTAAGTATTATTATAATAATTTAAAACGTCTATTTTATTAGATACTTTGTATATTTTATCTATATAAAAAATTAAATCAATTAAATAATTATAATTTATTTAATTTATCATATTTTTTTATTAAAAAAAAAATAATTATTGTGTTTTTTAAGATAAATTATATTTTTTAACAAACGTAATAAATTAAATAAGTTATAATTATCGAATCGATCTAATTTTTTTAAATAAAATACATAAAATATCTGATAAAATGAATGATTTAAATTATTAAAATAAGATTCATTATGATTCCTACATACCCAAACTACGCCCTCTAATCCCGATTTTGCACCGAGGGGGGGATCCTCTTCCATGAATTTATTTTTCATAACTGATCCATCCTGCTCATATACAGTAGAACCGCACACCAAGAAGAAAGTACATACGGTCCATTTCATAACTGATCCATCCTGCTCATATACAGTAAAGCCATTCAAATCTGGAGAGCTATGAGAATGGTCTGCAAAAGACAGTACATATGGTCCATTTCTTGGTTTAAATTTTGTTGGCGAAATTATTTAAAAAAATATTCAGAATTAACTCTGATAATAAAATTAATCTTTAAATTTTTAATTTTATCAATATCATGTTTAATGATTAAAATGCCTTTTTTTTGGTCAATTTTACTTAACAAAAATAAGTTTATGGTTTAAATTAAAAATAAATCAACAAATTTAAATTTAAATTAATAAAATAAAAATTAAGAGTTTATTTTGTCACAAAAGTCAAATTTTCATTTTTTTTAATTGTCCTAATTTTCTTTGATGCTACTATTATTTATTAGGGAAAATTACACTTACACTCCTGAGATTTGTGTTTAATATATATTACCTTCTGACGTTTGAAAAATTACATTAATCCCCCTATCATTGTAATTATTTAGATGGAATCAAAATATTGAACTTATACACTCTCTCTTTTCTTGCTTTGTTTACTTCCTCTGTTTTTTTTTTTATTATTACTTTTTTTATTTCAATGTAATTTTCTCTATTTTTCTACTAAGAGTTGTTACCTTTTATATAAATAGGGAGCTTGTGAAATGAGACTATTAACCACAGGAATGAGAATGTAATTTCCAAAACGTCGGGAAGTGGAATGTAATTGTACCAAATATGAGGGAGTGTCAATGTAATTTACCCTATTTATTATTGTGTATGTATATCATAGTCGCGATGCCCACTAATGAATGTTATAGGTAAAGGTGTTCCCGGATCAAATTGGTCTAGTTTTATAGTAAATTAAGAATCAAACCGGTTTCTACAATTCTATTGAAAAAAAAAAATTCAAAATTGTAACCGAACCATTAAATATGTGAAATTGAATCAAAACTAAATCATAGAAACCAGTTTGGTTTTGTTTGGTTTTATGATTTTAGAAATTTTATATAACAATAAATATGATATATATTTTATGTTAATAAACAAATTAACAATAATTAATTTGGTTAAATTGGTTAGAGTTTATCAATTTCATAATAAAAATTAGTGTTCAAATATTTTAAGAAAGTTTTTATATTTTAATTTTTATATATAAAAATAATAAATAATAACCACTGATTCCATTTTCATAATTAGAAGCAAAATGAGAACTAATAAAAATTAGACTAAATCGAAAATTTAGATCGGATTGAATCAATTTATTGATTCTATTGATTTTTTTTTTTTTTTTGAATACTTCTCATTTCAGCGGTTTCCAATGTAAAGATGTGGATATATGTCATCAAATACATCTTTAATATAATTATTTATAATCTCACAATATTTCAAACTAATTATATTGCAATAATTTTTGCCGATGAGACGTAGTAATTCATTTTATTAATACTTTAAAGATAACAATTGACCAATTCCTGTATTGTCATTTTTCATAATATCATATTAGTGTTTCACCCATAATATGCACGAGTTGTGTTTATGATTATTTGTATATATGTAAGTTGTGATTTTAAATTTTTTTTTACACGCAGAAAAAGGAATATAACAAATGCCGCATATCTTCAATTAATAATTTTATGTTTGCTTTTATTTAAAATTTTAAAATAATGTATGGGCAAAATTTATAACTAAATTAAGGAAAAAAAATTATTCCTAATGATATTTTTTTACTTCTATATAAATACTTAAAAAAATAAATTTGAAAAAGGTAGTCAATATAAATATTATACATTGAGTAAAAAAATGTGGTTAGTAATTATGCTTACATAAATTTATTATAGTTTTAATTTCAAATTAAAAAAAAAATTATTTTAAAAGCATTTTTTTTAGCTAGTACTAAATAGAATTTTCTTAGCAAAAAAGAAAGTTATAAAATTTTATTACAAATTTTCAAATGTCTATCTTTAAATATTATATTCTACTTGCCTGTTTGTTTACTTCCTTGCTTTGAGAGTTTTGATCTTTGTTCTATATTCATCGTATTATTTTATTTATTTTTCTTCTTCTTGCTTGATTTTCGCATGATACTTCTTTCACAGTGCATCTCCGAGTATATTAGTGAAAACATCATACACTTAAAATATGCAAAATTATAATATATAGAAAAAAAGTAAGTAATTGTCCAAAACTAAAAATACTTTAAAAAAATAAAAAATAAAAATAAAAAAAAATTGTTTGAAATAGAAAATGATCTATTTATTTATTAATTTATTTTTAAAAATAAACTTTTAAAGAAAATAAAGAAAACTATATAAAAAAATACAGAAACTAAACATAAAATATAATACAAAAAATAAATGAATTATAGGATTTTCAAGAAGTGAGACTCGCGAATAAATTTTGTAAAATCTTGTCTATTCATATACTTTTTGTATATATTTTTTGTAATTCTAATCCCAATAATGACGTTGAAATAGTTTGTACTTCTTGCATTAGTTTCATCTAATATCTTTAGCAAACACGGATATAATAAATTTCATAACACAAAACACAAACAATTATGAGACAGTATTTAAAAAAATGAAAGTAACGTTCAATGATGATGTAAAAGCACACATGGCCTTTTTTATTAGAGGTATAATCAAATAAATCGCCATAGAAGAAAAGATAGCCTTTATTTTTCATCACAACAATTACATAACTCAATATATAATTTTAATGTCTCTCATTCTTCCACACGTCCAATTTTTTATCAATATTAGAATGAATGCATGAACCAAAAAAAGGGAAAAAGATAAAGAGATGTGGTTTGAGGCCTTTCAATTACTGAATTCTATTAAATAATAGTTATTAGACTTTAATGGTTGGGCTTCTAATATTTGTTAGTCATTAAAGCTGAGTTCTTTGGTTTCATCTATATTCACTTGATAATTTGAGAGTGGACACATGTCAAACTTTTACACAAATACTTGGCACATTTTTTGAGTATTATTAATGAAATGCACAGTATAATCTTTTCTTTTTTTGCAATTGCAACCTGTTATTTTTTAATAAGAATTTATATTTGTTTTAGATTTTTTCTAATATAGAAATTATTTTTTATTGTGCATTTTTTTTTCTTTTTTTTTCCCACAATTGTAACATGTTATTTTTTAATAAGAATTTATATTCATTTTAGATAAATTTTTAATATAGAAATTATTTTTTTAGATTTTAATGAAATGCACAGGATAATTTTTTTTTCTCTCCCTCTCTCTCTCTTTTTGCCCCCCTAGTTGCAACATGTTATTTTTTAATAAAAATTTATATTTGTTTTGCATATTTTTTTAACATACAATTTTTTTAAAAAAGATTTTAATAGAATGCATAGTGTAATTTTTTTCATAATTGCAACCTATTATTTTTTAATAAAAAATTATATTTGTTTAATATGTACATTATTTTTTACAGTATAATTTTTTTCTCTTTTTTTCCGCAATTAGAACCTATTATTTTTTAATAAGAATTTATATTTGTTTTAGATATTTTTTTAATATATAAATTATGTTTTTTAGATTTTTTTATAAAAATAATTTAGCAATCGCATAATTAACCGTAGGGTATGAGAGAAGTTGAAAATGGTGTGACAGTAAGTATGAGAGAAGTCAAAAAAGCTTGTGGGTTGAGAGAAGTCCATAAATGTTAAGGTTGTTTTTTTTTTTTTTTTAAAATCAAAAAATTAGAAAATTAAAATTAAGATATTGAAACTCTGTAGCGTTTTATAACGTTTACGTTTTTTGTTTATATTTACAAAAATTTTATAAATTGATTTTTGTTTATTTTTAGGAAAACATAAACTACAAATGCGTTTGATTCGAACAAAATGTTTGAAAAATTTTAAAAACATAAACTAAAAAATATGTTTGTTCAAGTTTAAAATATTTATATTTATTTTTTATTATGTATGACAATGGGATCATACACATTATAATTAAAAAAATTAATTGAAAAAAACATTTATTTGAAAAAAAAAAATTTTGTTAGTCAAAATTTTAAATTTATGTTTAAAAACTAACGTAAACTCATTTTTTGAGTTTATCTTTTTTTCTCAAATTTATAAATTGAGATAATAATTTATAAATCAAAAAAATTATCAAATAAATTTTATAACAATTTTTTAATTTTTATAAATATAAATTAAAAATTAAAAACGAAATAATTACCCTACATGCCTTACAAAACTTATGTGTTAAAAATCTCGTTTTTCCTCCTATAATATATAAATATTATGAAAAGTCTCTCATAATCTTCCTCTCAATTAAGAGAAACAACTTGTGCAGACCATAATGTCAAATTGAGCATTGATTAATGAGAGGGTAATTACTATGCAAATTGGGCCGAAGTTGGGTATTGGGCCGATATGGGCCGCATTACAAAGGGCCGATATGGGCCGCATCACAAAGGGCCGGAGTAGAATGGCTGTATAAGTTCATCCGGACAGGAGAAGTAAATTTGGAGTTAGACCGGTCACACAACCATGACGATTAGTTCGGTCATAGCTTTACTTCTACCTCGGTTGAGTAATACGCTGAGGGAAGTTCGGTCTTCGGTGGTGAGTTCGGCTCAACTCTCTTATGGTTAGCTCGGCCTTAGCCTAGGAAACCGAGATAAGAGAGAAGAGTGCCTAACTAACATGTACTTCGGTCAGACTGGTAGTTCGGTTATGGAGATTGGTTGTAAAGTGACTATAGATTCTAGCCAACCTGTAAAGGTCTGTGAGCCATGATGCCATAAGAGCTGGCCTTGAGGCCATATGGTCAGGTGAGGCCATGAGGCCATGTGTAGAAAGTGACCAAAAGTAGATTGGCTGGCAGCCAGCTCACTCCCAGGATTCTCTCTTGTATTTGTAATCTCTATATATAGGAGCCACGGAGAAGGAAAACGAGAGGACAAGCATATAGAGAAAAGAGAGTAAATAACGGAGAGTTGATTGTAATTCTTATCATTTGTTCAATATAATAAATCTGCAGTTCGTGGACGTAGGCAATTTGCCGAACCACGTTAAATTCTCTGTGTTATAGCTTGATCAACAGGATTATACGGGCAAGTTTATTTCTCTCCCGTACAATTGGCGCCGTCTGTGGGAAGAACAGACAAGAACAACCTCTTGATCGAGCTTTTTCTCTCAAACATCAATGGCAAACAACGAAGAATTACCGCAGTCCGCCGTTGACGGATTAACTCCAGAAGGAGGCGCAAGGCGCGAAGGCCAACCCTTGGTCACACCCATGGCGTACCTGGAACCACAGAGACTGAGTTTCAGGAGGGATACAAGGGGACGAAGACGGAATAACAGTCCCCATCACTCTCGATCGCAAAGCCCAGAAAGACGAAGGCGCAGGATTGATCCTCAAACTCTAGAGGATCGCGTCAGGGAACAAGACGAGTTGATACAGCGGATGGCGGCGGACATGGAATCTCTCAAACGCCAGGTAAAAGGAAAAGAAGTGGCGACAGGAGAGGGGCGCAACAACAAGACGCCGTCTCGCCACTCAGAAGGTCGTAGTAAAAGTTCTACGCCCTCCCAAGCAGAGAACAGAAGTTTCGGGACAGGAGATACGCATTCCAGGTCATCCAGAACTCGCCACTCCAGGATGGAGAGGACGAGATCCGAGAGGTCATTCACCGAGGAAGTACATATTGGCCCTCGCATACACACCAGACGAGGTCTAGACAGACGGAGTTGCCCAGATCATCCGACCTGCGAACCATGCTTGAAGAGAGGCGCGATGGGAGGGGATGCCAGGGCGCGCGATCCACACAGAGTTTCTGCTTTGGTGAGGTTGGCTCCTCGGACGCATGGAAGCGTCGAGGTTGGAATGCCAATACCGCGCCCAGCTTACGAACCAACGGACAAGGCATTGGCGAGGCTGCAGACCTCACCATTCGTCCCAGCAATAGAGAACGCGCCCCTGCCATCAGGCTTCCTTCAGCCCAAATTTACTACTTACGAAGGGAAGACAGACCCCTACTCGCACTTAAGTCACTTTCGCCAGGTCATGGCTGTGTACCGGCGGAACGAGGCCTTGATGTGCATTCTATTTCCTTCGAGCCTTGGCGATCTAGGCTTGACTTGGTTTGAGAGGCTCCCAGAGGGCAGCATAGCCTCCTGGGCGCAATTGGCGGAGGCGTTCGTGACAAGGTTCCGAACGAATACTAAAACTCCGGTGGAGATCGACCAGTTACTCTCCATCGACATGGGCGACAAGGAGACCCTAAGATCATACAACAGTCGCTACTGGGAGACCTTCAACCAGATTGGAGATTGCCCTACCAATCTCGCCATTGCACAGTACAAAAGAGGCCTTCCAATAGGCAACAGACTAAGGGACTCTATCACCATGACACCACCCCTCACCATGGAGGCCTTGATGGAGAGAGTGCACCAGCACATCAGGGTAGAAGAGGATGGCGCCCACGCCAAGACAAAACCTGGCGCAACCTCAATACCGGAAAAGAAGACCGCAGCCAAGGTCAATGCGGTAGATCGCCCGAACCAAAACGGACGAGGCAGGCGAGACAACGGGGAGGACCAAGACAAGAGATGGTTGAGGGTCCGCACTGCCATAACCACGGTATTCAAGAAACCGATCTACCGAATACTTAGCGAGATCCGAGACGAGCCTTTCGTCAAGTGGCCAGCCAGGCTAGGCGCAGCTCAAAGGATTACGACGACAGATCACGGTGCACCTTCCACAAAGAAAAGGGGCATCGCACTGAGAATTGTACACCCTTGAGGCAGCATCTGGAGGAGTTGGTGGCGGCAGGCCACCTAGATACATACATCGAAGGAGGGGCGCAGCCAGCCCCCCGGGACCATCACAACCCCAACGGAATGCCGATTGACGCTCCACCTCAAGGCATTATCAGCGTGATACACGGGGTCTTTGAACCTGAACGAATATGCGAGCTCAGAGGATCAATCAAAAAGGCAGAGCACTTAAGAGAAGTGCTGAGCACCCAACCAGCCGTCAAGAAGGGGAAAACAGAGGCCGCAAATGTCATGTCTTTTTCGGATAAAGACTTGACAAGAATATACTGCCCCCACAATGATGCCTGGTCGTCACTCTCCGAGTCGCAGATTTTGACGTCAAGCGGATTCTGATTGACCAGGGTAGTTCATGTGAAATCATGTACTACGAAACCTTCAAACAAATGAAGTTGCAAGATAAAGACTTGGCGCCTGCCGTCTCTCCCCTAATTGGATTCAACTCCATGCCAGAATGGCCCGTCGGCAAAATAATCCTCCCAGTCAAAGCGGGGAGTGTGACGAGACAGGTGGAGTTCTGGGTGTTGAAAGTTCCCTCCACTTACAACATTATCTTGGGCAGAACATGGCTGCATGCCATGCGCTCGGTGGCGTCCTCCTACCACCAAGTGATGCGGTTCCCCAACGATACCGGAGTAGTAGAAGAAGTTTATGGAGATCAACTCATGTCAAAGCAGTGCTTTGTCGCGGTGAATGGCAGTCGCGCCGCCAAAGGATACGTTCATTCGGTGGAAGAGCCTGAGAGTAACGAGCTGTTTGCCGATGTTGGCAAAGCGGCTAATCAAAAAGCGGTGGAGGAGTTAGTGGAGGTCAGAGTAAATGAAAAGAACCCAGATAAGTTCTTTTTGCTCGGATCGTCCTTGTCCAGCACTGAGAGATTGGAGGTCTTGGAATTTCTGACCTCCAACATCGAAGTGTTCGCCTGGACCCCGTATGACATGCCAGGCATCGATCCTAACTTCATTTGTCACCAACTCAATGTCCACCCTTCAGCCAGGCCAATCATTCAGCGCACCCGCAGATCGGTACTCCACCATGCCGAAATAGTGGCGGATGAGGTAGGAAACCTGCTGGAAGCGGGGGCCATCAGAGAGGTGCATTACCCAAGATGGATTTCCAACACCGTCGTAGTACCAAAGAAGAATGGCAAATGGCGTGTCTGCGTCGATTACAAAACGGTTAACAAAGCGTGCCCAAAGGATAGCTTTCCTCTACCAAGGATAGACCAACTGGTAGACTTAACGGCGGGGCACAACCGACTTAGCTTTTTGGATGCATACAGAGGCTACCACCAGATAGCCATGTATGAACCGGATCAGGAAGTAACATCCTTCACCACTCCAAGAGGACTATACTGCTACAAGTCATGCCCTTTGGCCTAAAGAACGCGGGGGCGACGTTCCAAAGAATGGTCACAAGATGTTCGAGCCATTGTTAGGAAGAACAATGGAGGCTTACATCGACGACATGGTGGTCAAAAGCAAAGATGCGGATGACCATCTAAAGGACCTAGATGAGATGTTCCAGATCCTGAAGAAACATAAGCTGCGCCTTAACGCTTCTAAATGCGCATTCGGTGTAGGGTCTGGCAAATTTCTGGGTTTCCTGGTGACCAACAGGGGTATTGAGGCGGACCCCTCCCAAATCAAAGCAATTCAGGAATTAGAGAGGCCTAACTCAGTGAAAGAAGTGCAGCATCTCACCGGCATGGCAGCAGCACTCAACCGATTCATCAGCCGGTCTTCAGACAGATTGCGTCCATTCTTTCAGTCATTAAAAGCTAAGTTTGAGTGGGACGAAGAATGCGACCGAGCTTTGGAGAGTTTGAAAGAATACATGTCTTCTCCACCACTACTTGTAACCCCAATCCCTGGGGAAGAACTCTTCTTATACCTGGCAGTCTCGCAGCATGCAATTAGCGCAGTGTTGGTCCGCGCAGAGGGAATCCAACATCTTCCCGTCTACTATGTCAGCAAGACATTACTGGACGCCGAGACAAGGTACCTGCCACTGGAGAAGCTGGCATTGGCTTTAATGATGGCCTCGAGAAAGTTGTCGCACTACTTTCACGCCCACACAATAGTTGTTCTTACAGCCTTCCCATTAAAGGCTTTATTTGAAAGGGCGAACTTTTCTGGGCGAATTCTGAAGTGGGCAGTAGAGTTGGGACAATACGACATCAAGTTCCAACCAAGGACTGCAATAAAAGCACAAGCATTGGCAGACTTCGTCGCAGAATTCACACCAGGGAGTCATCACATCTGCCCAGTCGACCTAACTGAAACAACTGAACTAGGAATGGAGGTTGACGTCGGAATAACGCAACCCCTAGTGTTGGTTAATCAGTCAGGCCCCAAGGCAGACCAAGGTAGGGAAAGGAAGGAAGAAACAAACCATGCTACACCAAGTCAGGACATACCAACAAATGACGACTTGGCGCAATCAGTTGGCAAGGGGCAGACAGCGAGCATGGACTCTGAAGAAGACACCAGCAACTTGGAAGATCCCAAGGCATCGGCTGATCCCGCCACTTGCTGGAAGTTGTTCGTTGGGGAGATGTGGAAGCTCTTCGTGGACGGAGCATCAAACAGGCATGGAGCAGGACTTGGTATAGTCCTCATTTCTCCAGACGGCCTAGTAGTGGAGCAGGCGATCAACCTTGGCTTCCCAGCGTCGAACAACGAAGCGGAGTATGAAGCTCTTCTAGCAGGTCTCAAGTCGGCATTCTACTTGAAAGCAACGGAGCTAATGGTTTACAGCGACTCGCAGCTGGTAGTAAACCAAATATCTGGCGACTACGAAGCAAAAGATGATAGGATGGCTAAGTATCAAGGGTTGGTCAGAGCCGAAATAAAGAAATTCGAAGTGGTGCGAATAGAACAAATTGGCAGGGAAGAAAACAGCAGAGCGGACGAACTAGCGGGCATTGCCTCAATGGCGGATATCTCCGTCCCCCATCCATTGTTGGTCGATTACCTGCCTAGACCAAGCATTGAAGACCCAGAAGCGGGAGAGGTACGTTGTGCAGAGTTAGGCCCTTCTTGGATGGATCCCATCATACTGTACCTGAAAGACGGCACCATACCAATAGAGAAGAAAGAAGCCAACAGAATAAGAGCAAAGTCCCTGCGATTTTGGCTCTCCCCATCCTTAGCATTGTACAAGAAGTCGTTCTCAGGACCTTACTTGAAGTGTGTTCACCCCAGCAAAGTGGAAGCATTCCTATTCGAAATACATGAGGGTGTTTGTGGCAGCCATCAAGGAGGAAGATCATTGGCATACAGAGCAATCTCGCAAGGATATTGGTGGCCGTACATGCAAGCAGATTCGGAGAAGTATGTCAAAAAATGCGAAAAATGCCAAAAATTCGCGCACCATATACACCAACCAGCCAGAGAACTTCTACCTTTAACTAGCCCGTGGCCCTTCGCAATGTGGGGCTTAGACATAGTAGGGCCACTTCCAACCGCACCAGGTAACAGAAAGTTCTTTCTTGCCGCAACCGACTACTTCACCAAGTGGGTAGAAGCAGAAGCCTTGGCGTCAATTAAGGAGAAAGATGTAAAGAAGTTTGTCTGGCAGAATATCATCACTCGATTTGGCATACCAAAGGCATTAATCTCGGACAACGGCACTCAGTTTGACGGAAGAATTTTCAGAGGCTTTTGTGAAGAGTACAAGATAGAGTTCTACAATTCTACACCTGCATATCCCCAAGCAAACGGTCAGGCAGAGGCATCGAATAAGGTAGTCCTGGATGGATTGAAGAAACGGTTAGAAAAAGCAAAAGGGAAGTGGGCAGAGGAGCTCCCTCATGTTTTATGGGCCTACCGCACCACGCCTCGACGATCAACAGGAGAAACACCATTCTCCTTAGCTTATGGCATGGAAGCAGTCATCCCATTAGAGGTTGGCCTCCCCACAATCCGGAGCGAAAACTTTGATCCAGAATTGAATGGCGAGGCCATAGCATTGGAACTTGACCTTGCGGAAGAACGAAGAGATAGAGCATTGGTTCACATCGTCTCCTACCAACAAGAGTTGTCCAGAAAGTATAACAAAACAGTACATCCAAGGCAATTCAGGATCGGAGACTGGGTGTTACGCAAAGTGATGGGAAATACATTGATTCCAGGAGATGGCAAGTTGGGGCCTAATTGGGAAGGATCTTACAAAGTGGTCGGATTAGCAGGCAAAGGGGCATACCACTTGGAAGATAAGGATGGCAGAGCAATTCCTAGACCATGGAATACTGCCAATCTCAAGTTGTTTTATTTCTAGTATGTGTAAATGGTCACCATGAAACAAATCGATTCTTCTTTGACATGACTGTTATCAGTAGAAAGCCGCTTCAGTAAGTGAGGTACTTTATAAACATAGTTGGCCGGAATAACCAACTATGATCCTAAGCCCAGGATAAGGCTGCAGGACATTTGGTCGGAATAACCAAATATTCTATTCTAAGTTGACTGGAAAAACCAACTTAGAGGTTGGCTGGATTAAACCAACACTTGTACTCTTCAGCCGAAGTATGGGTATGGCTGAAGAGTGGTTGGCTGGATTAAACCAACACTTTGTACTCTTCAGCCGAAGTATGGGTATGGCTGAAGAGTGGTTGGCTGGATTAAACCAACACTTGGTACTCTTCAGCCGAAGTATGGGTATGGCTGAAGAGTGGTTGGCTGGATTAAACCAACACTTGGTACTCTTCAGCCGAAGTATGGGTATGGCTGAAGAGTGGTTGGCTGGATTAAACCAACACTTGGTACTCTTCAGCCGAAGTATGGGAATGGCTGAAGAGTGGTTGGCTGGATTAAACCAACTCTTTGTACTCTTCAGCCGAAGTATGGGTATGGCTGAAGAGTGGTTAGGCTGGATTAAACCAAGCCGAAGTAAGTGTACGGCCGGATTAAACCAACATAGGTTACTCTTCAGCCGAAGTGTTTATATCGGTTGAAGAGTGGTTGGCTAGTAAGTTGGATAGTTAAACCGAGCTCACAGTTGTGCAAAAAGTTCATAGAAAAATTCATTACAAGTACAGGCATACATACACAAAACCGAAACAAGAGTTGAAGAAAATTTTTTCATTGAAACAAAGAAAAAGTACAATTGAGGGGCTACAGCCCGGTTACAAAAAAAAAAAAAAAAAAAAAAAAAAAAAAAAAAAAGATTAACCGAGAAATGCATCAAGCTCGGCATCAAACTCATCCTGAAGACCGGTGTTCGATGGGAGTCCGGTGTCGGTTGGCAGACCGGTCTCAGCTTGAACTTGGTTCTCAACTTGAACCTCGGTCTCGATGGATGGGAGCTCATCCCTTCGGTCTTCAATGATTGGTTGTTTTTCACTGGCGGCCGGGATGAGAGATGGCTCCTCATCCTCTTCATCATCATCATCATCATCATCATCGTCTTCATCATCGCCGGACCCCTCCAGTAATGCTTTTTGAAGATCGGCAGCGTATTGCGAAAGGGAGGCCGGAATGAAATGCGGTGGTGCATTGTAGACTTCGGTGTCAGATGAGCAACCGAGCTTCTCCACCGCACTCCTCCAACCGCATTTGAAGAACAGATCCTTCGCGGCATCACACTGGAGGGTATATGCGTTTTCGGCCTCCTTGAAGCCTTGCTTTTTGACTTTCTTCACGTCCTTCTTCAGGTGGTTTATTTCGGCATCTTTCTGTGCCTCAATCTGAGCCAAGTGACGCAGGTACTTGTCCTTTGTCTGAATGGCGATCTTCTCCTTTTCGGCCTCAGCCGATTTAACTACTTCGGTCAAACGACCGTTCTCCGCGCGCAGTTCGGCCAACTGCTTCTTTGCCGCCTCTAGTTCGGCCGTTTTTGTTTCAGCCTCTGCCATGGCCTCCCTTGTATGATGCCGAAGTTCCATGATCCTCCTGTGAGTGACCTGGTTTTTTTGAATGGCCTGCAAAGGAGAAGTAACGATTAACCGGACTGAAAGTTGAAAAATTACTTAGAAGTTTAGAAGCTGCTTACCAGGATCATGGATTTGTGGAGGACCGGACTGACTTCAGCTCGGTATTGAGCTGTTTGTAGTGGTGCTCCATATCTTTTGGAAGGCACACACTTTTGGCTAGGTTAAAAGCCATTAAGTGGTCCTTCTCTGAGATCACCGAATCATCAATGGTGATGTCTCGGTTGTCGAAGGAGAGGGCAGGAGCCCATTTTGATGAAGTGGCAGTTCGGGCGGATGACTCCGGTTGGATGTTTTGCTGGGAGCTTGGGGGAGAGCTTTGTGGAAGATCGGTTTCGTCTTCATCAACAAGACGTGGCTCGGTTTGGGAAGTTCGAGCACGCTTATTTCGGCGCGAAGAGGACGGTTGCTGGGATGGAAGGGCCACCACGGCTTCAGTGGATTGGCCGGTTTGTGGTACTTCGGCTGGGTTCGTTGCGGTTAACATGGCCTTTAGCCTGTTCTTCTTTGCCATCTCTTGCTCGGCGGTAAGTGGCACGAGGATGATTGGGGGCAAGGAGGGGTCCGGTTCTGGTGCGTCTTCGAGGAGGAAGTCAGTCACCCTCGCTTTTCGGCGACCGGAGTAGCGGTAAGTCGGTTCGAACTTTAAAAGCTTAGCCCAACTTCTCTCCTTTACTCTTAGCGCGGTGCGTAGAACGCCGAGGTTGGGGTAGCCGTAGTTTGAAAGGAGATGGGCTTTATCTGCAAAAAAGAAAATGAAGTGTTAGTTCGGTTCAGAATGGAAAGCCGAAATAAACAAAAAGTGAAAGTGCAACCGAAGCATATATACCGGGCTCCCCCATTTTCCAGTTTATTCTCCAGCCTGGAATCCGGGCTTGAAGGTCTTCGAAATTCCCCGAGACCCAAAAAAAGTCGTCGTCGTTTAAGTCCTTGTCCGGTGTATGTTTTATTATTTTTTCTCGGCCACGGCGTACTCTTAAGTAATAACACCAGCCTTCGTTTTTAGATCCTATGGAGTATTGGTGTAGTATCTCGGCCAAACCGAGGTTGAGACCGGTCTGGTGGTTCAGTGCGGCTATACCCATTATTATTCGGTATGTATTGGTGGATAGTTGGGTTGGGCAAGTCTGGTTTGCCTTAGGAATTCACATATCAAGGGTTGGACCGGGAATCTAAGTCCGGTCTCTATTATGGATTGAAGGGTGAAGGGGACGAAGCCTTCTTTGCCCCATGGGTCGATGTCTTGTTCGGCTAAGGTGAGGTTTACATCGGCTGGAATATTGTAGTCCTTTCTGAATTCGGCTAGGCCTCCTGGGGTTTCTACAAGGAACCTATATTTCCCCATTTATCGTATAAATTAAGAATAAATGATCTCGGTCGAAAAAATGTGTGCGGTAGCTCGGTTGAGCGCAGTGGAGTGCCTGGCAACCTAAAGTCTGCAAAGTGGAAAACAAGGGGTTAAGCACAGATCAATGGACCGTGCTACAAAAATAAAGCAGAAAAGGGAAGTCTTACTTCGGCTACAGGATGCTACATGATCTACTTCGGCTTCTGAAAGGTGCATGTTATCTCGGTTGGCAAGGTGTTTGGTTATATCGGTTCTATCTGTGGTTATGTTACTCCGGTTAAGCATCAAGGGGCAGCTTTTAAGTCCGTTTTGGGAATTGAGAAAGCTGGCTTAGCCCCCAAGGCTTAGCTCGGTCGAGGGCAAAGATTTACTAATCTCGGTTATGACCGAGGAGTTTGGTTTTCTAATCTCAGTTATCTCGGTTTTGCCTGTGGGGTTTGTTACTCCGGTTAAGCATCAAGGGGCAGCTTTCGAAGATCAGCTGGCTTAGCCCCCCAAGGTTTATCTCGGTCGAGGGCAGGAATTCTCTACTTCGGTTAAGTCTTAAACCATTGGTGGCCTATTGAAACTACAGTGATGTGCACAAGTTCTAGTTCGGCTCCAGTCTACCTAAGGTCTTATATAGCAAAAACAGTTTCTTAGTTCGGTTGCTTCGAGATTATGGATCAAAATCCAATATTCTACAGGGTACTACATGTGTTCATGTGTTCTAAGAAAGTTTTTTCCAGAAACAAAGCTAAGTATGAAAAGTATTTTGCAAAAACACCAAATAAACTACAACAGATTGAATGAAAGCAAAAACAAAGGAAACAGGTTTATGATGCTTACCTGGTAGAGAGGGAGAAGAACGAAATGGGAGCAGCAGCAACAATGGAGAACTCGAGCTCAGTTGATTGGGAGAGTAAAAGCGGAAGCAGAGAGAGAGAATGAAAAGTGGGAAGGTAGATCGAAAAATGAGGGAATTGTTTTGTTTTGGAAGAAAGGAAAGGAGCGGGAAACTGTTCAAAAATTACGGAGTACGAGGGCGGCTGCACCGCTTTGGAGGTCCAATCAGAGGCTGCCACGTGTCTCTGGAATACTTAACGATTCAGTTGCTGGGTTTGAAGAGACGTTTTGACCGGACGTTCTCAGATCGGTTTAAAGCTAGTTCGGCTGGATAAGCTAAATGGTTTTTAGCTCGGCTGGAGAAGCTGTGAGGTTTTTAGCTCGGCTGGAATAGCTATAGGATTGTAGCTCGGTTGGAAAAGCTTACCAACATTAGCTCGGCTAAAATAGCTATAGGATTGTAGCTCGGTTGGAAAAGCTTACCAACATTAGCTCGGCTGGAATAGCTATAGGATTGAAGCTCGGATGGAAAAGCTTACCAACATTAGCTCGGCTGTAATGGTACTTCGGTTTGAAGGTAATTCCTATCATGCTTTGCAGATGGAATTAAGGGGCAATTGAGAGGGTAATTTGTATGCAAATTGGGCCGAAGTTGGGTATTGGGCCGATATGGGCCGCATTACAAAGGGCTGATATGGGCCGCATCACAAAGGGCCGGAGTAGAATGGCTGTATAAGTTCATCCGGACAGGAGAAGTAAATTTGGAGTTAGACCGGTCACACAACCATGACGATTAGTTCGGTCATAGCTTTACTTCTACATCGGTTGAGTAATACGCTGAGGAAAGTTCGGTCTTCGGTGGTGAGTTCGGCTCAACTCTCTTATGGTTAGCTCGGTCTTAGCCTAGGAAACCGAGATAAGAGAGAAGAGTGCCTAACTAACATGTACTTCGGTCAGACTGGTAGTTCGGTTATGGAGATTGGTTGTAAAGTGACTATAGATTCTAGCCAACCTGTAAAGGTCTGTGAGCCATGATGCCATAAGAGCTGGCCTTGAGGCCATATGGTCAGGTGAGGCCATGAGGCCATGTGTAGAAAGTGACCAAAAGTAAGATTGGGCTGGCAGCCAGCTCACTCCCAGGATTCTCTCTTGTATTTGTAATCTCTATATATAGGAGGCCACGGAGAAAGAAAAGGGGACGACAAGCATATAGAGAAAAGAGAGTAAATAACGGAGAGTTGATTGTAATTCTTATCATTTGTTCAATATAATAAATCTGCAGTTCGTGGACGTAGGCAATTTGCCGAACCACGTTAAATTCTCTGTGTTATTGCATGATCAACAGGATTATACGGGCAAGTTTATTTCTCTCCCGTACAATTAATATGAGATGATGGCGAGGGTGGCTACCGACTGGTGACTAGTCAGTTAGTTTAACTTGATATTTTAAAATTTATAAAATAAATTTTTTTTATTCCATAAGGTCAAGGTGAGCTTAGATTTTGAACATATTTGTTTTTAACTGAACTAGCATAAAACTTGTGTTGTGCATAAGAGAGTCAAAATTTTATTTATAAATTAATAATAATGAAACTTTTTAAAATATATATTGCACAATCTTGATTTATATTTCTTTTTGTTTTTAATATTTTATTAAAAATATTTAAATTTGAAAGAGAAAAAGGGATGCCATTTTAATTGTGGTGTTTATCTAATATGGTGGAGTTAGTAGATTTTGATTATGTTAGAGATTTGATGCGGTAATTTTTAGTAGTATAAGGTAGATTTAGATTAGTAGAGATTTAATATTTTTTATACTAATCATATTGGATCTTTGAAATTTTGAACCTTATGCAATAAGAATTTTTTTTTGTGAACATTGGGCCACATGGTGAATAGTCTAATGATTATGAAATTTGTTGTGGTAATTTTTAGTAGTATAAGGTAGATTTAGATTAGTAGTGATTCAATATTTTTTATGCATCAAAATTAGGCCTTATCTTATTGAATTTTCGAAATTTTGAACCTTATGCAATAAGACTTTTTTTTAGTGAGCATTTGACGACATGGTAAATAGTCTAATGATTATTAAATTTTAAATTTTAAATCAAATAGTTATGATTGAGATATAGTCAAATATCTGACCAATTGATCATGACCACATATGCCAATTAATTTAACTAATACTTAAGTGTTTTCACCATTTAGACAAAAAATTAGGGTTTTTTTTTTTTTTTTTTTTTTTTTTTTTTTTTTTTTTGTAGTAGAATAAGATAAGTATTTTTTATATTCATATTTTTTTTAAAATTTTAATAAATAGTCAAAATTTTTAACTTAATTGGATTCTGCCCCTCTAATAGATGCTTTTAGTTTTAACTTTTTAAATTTAGCCAATATATAATTGAGTTGTAGTCATGTCTAATCCCATTAAATTGTGTTACCTATATCTATGAGATAGTTATTTTAATTTTTAAATTTAGCAAACATGATTAAAGGATGATTCAATAGAAATCAAATCGATACTAATAGTTGATCAGTTTTTTCCATAAGGAGTCTCAAGATTTTTGTTTTGTTTTGTTTTTTGTTTTTTTTTTTTTTTTTTTTTGAAAGGAAATAAGATTAAGAAGAAAAATATCTTACTATAAAACTAGTCATTTAATCAAAAGAGGCATAACATCTCACACTTAAGCTAAAAAATATGAATAATATCTAATAACTAACTTTTGCCGATCTAAATATATATATGAATAATTATTCAAACTAAATATTGATAATTTTTATACCACAGATGTCATGACCCAAATCCGCTCCTATAGGTTTAGTGTCGTAACTGGCTGGTAATCTATGATTACCAAAGGCCTGCTTTATAATAATGACAATAACACAATAGTAGGGGCTAGTGGAAGCCAATAAATAAAACAATATATATACCATCCATTGAGCTTTGTGGACTTATATAAACAAACAAACTTTAGATAATATATACAGATATTCACACAAGTCCATATCACCTCCATATGCAAAATAAAAACATAAGTTAGGGAATTAAATCCCATTACCCAAACAATACATAAAACATTCAAGTTACTTATGCACAAGTTCAAAAGGATGAACTTAGAACCACCCAAAAAGCCATAACATTTGACGGTTCAGAACCTTGCAGTGAGGCACAGTAGTTGGCTTAACAAAACTAGGTTAAGATCAACACTGTTAAGTCCGATTCGGCTTGATCACCTACATACATATACATAAACAATGAGTTAAAGCCCAATGAATAATCTCAATGTAAGGAGGTTAAGCGAATGAGTTCCATAACTTTAGCAAAATATATAATGTTCTCAATGTAGTTAAAGCACACTTTGGAAACGTATAATAGCAAATATAGATCATCAACCTTTTATGGCTTAACACATTTCGTAATACTCAATAGGCTTATCAAACTTGACGGATTACCGCACAAAATGTTCATGGTGGAACGAAGCATTCGGAACGCCTTTATTGGACAACTTTATACAAAACATCCTTATTAGACGACTATGCAAAATTTCCACTTGGGACAACTTGGTACAAAACGTCCACTTTGGACGAGTTCATGTGAAATGCCTACTTTGAAACGTCTATAACGGATAGATATCATACAAAACGATTACAATCTAAATCATGCGGAACAATCATTAAAGATCGACATCATATAAGTGAAAATGTCGAGAGAAGTTAGGTTTTAAAGAGAAAGGTTCTAGATCTAGGGTTTTGAGAGAAAAAGATATGAAAAAATGATGTAAAAAGGTACTACTGCGAACTGATATACGCGCAGTTCGCTCGAGCGCAAGAAGTGACGCTCGAGTGTCAGACACAATAAGTTGTTCTGTTCGAGTGCAAGAAGTGCCGCTTGACCGCAGAATGCACATTCCCAGTAGTTTTGCAGACGATAGGCGTCAAGTATAAGAAAGGCCGCTCGAGCGCAGAAAGAACCACTCGAGCGTAGAATATAACCAAATTTAAGGATGTACAAGGGAAGCAAGACACGAATAAAAATACGAAACCATGAAACTCAAGTTTGGAATACAAAATGGGTTGGATCTTAATCCAAAATCGTTATAGGAGGTTTAGTGTTTAAATTCAAATTTAACTTTGGATAGAGATCAGGAGCTAAAGATATCATAGAAAATTTAAATTTAAAATTTTAACATCACGTTTTTTTATTTATTTATAAATACAAATCAAATTATTTTATTTTTTTAAAAGCAAACATTTATATAAATGCTAACACTTATCTAGTTGTTTATTTATTACTTTTTACCTTTTTCGTCTGTGTGTGTGTAAAATGAAGTATGATCCAATAGAAATTGAGTATGGCATTTCCTAATTTTTTTTTCAAATGTAAAAATTCAAAAATTTTGGATTGAGATTTTAGATAGACACCCACAATTCCCATGAAAGATATTATCTTATTTTTTATTTATTTATTTTTTTATATATAATAGTTATGAATAAGAGTAGTGGAATATATGGTTTTTTTTTAAAAAAATTTAAATTTACGTGATATAATGATAGACATGTGAATTTCTATATACATATTTATACCTAAAACTCTCATGAAAGATATTATCTGATTTTTTTATTATATTTTTATATATAAGAGTGAAAAGACTTGAATAATAAGAAGGGAGAGGTGCATATATTTATTTATTTATTCTAAAATTATAAAAATTTAAGAATGAACATTCAGAGATTTTGACATAATAATTACATTTGCTTATATATATAGTATATATTTTAGATGATGAGTTTTAGTCTAATCCTGCCGCCAATTTATAAATATCCATTTTAATTTTATATTATTTGGTTACATAATCAATTTATAAAATCAAAAGATAAAAATATACATACATATATATATATAATATATATGTGTGTTGTGTTTTTTTAGAACTTAAATTTAAACATTTTTTTAAATTGCGGAAAAATTACAATTGAATTTTGTTTATGGCCCAAATAGAAATAATTATTAAGAAAATAAATTCATAGTTCTCTAAGGCAAAAAGAAAAAAAAAATGATAGGCCATATATATCGATTTAAGGAGGTGAACTTTAGATTATGTCCTTAATAATTATTTAAGATCAAATTTGTGGTAACATATATATTCATAATCCGCTCGGTTGTCCATCCCTGCTAATAATTAGTAATTGGTTAACATGCAATTATAAATTTCAAGGGTGTAATTTTTTTTTTGTAATTAGTGGTGAACCAAATACGTTTGAAATGTCTTATTTTTGTACGATTCAATTAAATTTCCAATGAAACACAAATAATTTACTATGGAACTTAGGGTAAATTATCAATAAGTCTAATAGTTAGACTTAATTTTTATTAAGTCCTATTGAAAATAAGTTTTGATAAAATTGTCACTAAAAATAATTTTTTTGTGATAATTTTTTACATATGTCGCTAAAAATTGACAGTTTGTGACTTTTTTTTGTCATGATTTTTATAAATTGTCGCTTAAACCTACAATTAGTGACTTTTTTTTTATGATAGATTTTTTTCATAGAACCTATTAGATAATAAGTCCACTTATTAAGATCTACACGTAAGTATCCCTAGAACTTAGCAAAGTAGCTAATTTTTTCGTACTATTTTCAGTAGGAAGCCCTACCTTTTTTTCGTTGAACGAGTAGGAAACCCTACCATATTTGGACTCCCACTCTATCCAATTTAATGTGTTGATAATGTTTTCTAAGTATGTTGGGTCAAATTTGTACACCTCTACATATTTGGACTCCCACGCTCTATCCAATTTAATGTTTGGGTATTCAATTCTTTTCCAAATTTTCTCAACTTATTAGCTAGAAGGGCCCACATGTTCTTGGGCCAATTTTTCAGCCATGATGTCGGCCCAGGATTGAGTGTATGAACAAACTTTCCCAACCATGATGTAGGCCCACACACTCAACTTATTATTATTTTTTTCCTTTTTCTTTTTAATATAAGTATATTTGGCTCACACTTTTGGGGTGTTTGTTTGGGTTTTTTGAGCCAATTTATAACTTTTAGCTTTAGAAAAGTTATTTTGGACTGTTTGGTTAAACTTATTTTAAACAGCTTTTGATTTTAACAACTTATTTTAATTCAAAAAGCTGATTATGAGAAATTGCTCACCCATTACTTCTGATTATCAGTTTCTGCTGTGGACATATTAATTTACGGTTATACTCATAGATTTTTTATTTTTTATTTTTTATTTTTTAAAAATAGAAAAAGACCAAAATGGACTATAGATTATTATTATTATTATCTTTTATGAGAAATGTAGACAAGTAGTAAATAACAAAAAATAAAAGTTAATTGAAAAAATTATTTTACAACTTATTTAACAAATACTACTCAGCAATATAAATCTATAATTCAACAGTTACATCAAACAGATTAACAGCTTTTGATTAAAGTTATAATTTATAATCTGTTAAATTATAATCTATAATATGTTTTAACAGTTATACCAAACGGAGCCTTTATTTGAATGAATGCAGTGTTGCCATATGCATAATACCTTTTTATGATTTTTTTTCTTCACAATTTATAAACTTACAATTCTTACAAATTTATTTTACTAAATGACGTGACACATATCATGTAATTGAAGTGGATCTATTTCACATTCCAAAATTTGATTATTTCATGTCACTAAGGAGTCGAATTTTGTTTAGATAGTTTGGAATTGTGTGAATAAAACCTAAATTTATATTGGTCTAAAACAATTTTTTTTTTTTTTTTTTGCTAGTGGATTGGTCTAAAACATTTGGACCGACAATTTTTGGTGAACTCAATACACTTTGCAGATATGGAAGTTATTGTTTCAGACTAATCGTAATTTATGTTTTGTTCATACACTTGAAAGTATAGAACATATTCATTTTCGTCACTAAGAAAAGTTTATAAAATTTGTTAATATATATATATATATATGTGTGTGTGTGTATTCTAGTATTTAAAATTAAATAAAAATAAACTTATTGATGAAAATATCTAAAAAATTATATTTTATCGATAAAAAAAAATACAAAGAAAATGAGATACAAATAGATTAAGCTGAGACACGGATATCTCGTTTTCTTTAAGGAGATCAAGCCTACTGAGGTAGGAAGAACCCAAATACCGATGCAGTAGTCACAAAACTATGACTCGTCCCTTCCAGGATACAACAGTCCGACCACTTGTCGTATGGTTCAGGCCAACTCTACACAAAATGGTGAGCCCAAAGCTTCACCAAGAAAAACATTCTTCTTAGTAATCTCTCAAGTATAAACAATAATTGGTGTAGAAAAGAGTAGATGAGAAGAACTATATATAGTTTACACCAAAAATAATAATGACCATTAAATTAGAAAAAATGGAGAGTCTCCAAATATTAACTGACCACCAAGTTCATGAACTCTCATTAATCTCCATTCATGAACAAAATAAAATGTCACCAACATAATGAATCTCCATTCATGAACAAGATGAGATTCATGAACAAGATAAAAGAAGATTCATGAACAAAATATATAAATAAATAAATAAAAGATATTAAAATGGTACAACAATCCCCCCACTCATTTTAATATCAACAAAGACAAGAGAGATTACCAAACAAAGATAGGCTAATATGCATCATGAAAGTGTGCCCACATTGAACCTTCATTAGTGAAACCGCAACATCTACTCCAGAATCAATAGTGGTCTCAGACTTGAACTATGACTACTTAGGGGAAATAAAATATTACTGCTCACACATAATAATCCAGATGTTGACATGAGCTTTTAATAACAAGCACATTACGGCCTTGTGCTAATCCCAGTTTTCTTGAGCATATTTGAGAATAAGTCTTATTCTTAAAGAAAGCGACCCCACTTTCATGCTCACATAGGTGAAATCTGTCAAGGATGTTCCTGTAATTTACACCCCACTCAACAAGAGCTATAGAATTTCATTAAGAGTATAAAAAATCAACCCTCCAACATTACATGACAAATGCACTTACATTATAGGAATTGATAACAAAATATTAAAGAGTGCATTTTTTTTTACAATCACCATATGATTTGTTCTTTCTATTGAACCTAGTTACAGGATCTCTGGTCCCTAGGCTGGGTATCCTTATACATGGTTTATGATTTTATAGGCTTCAAACCCATTCCTCTCGATGTATTTCAGACCCTATCTCTCGCCAATGCTTGGTCAACGGATTCGCAAGATTATCACAAGATTTTACATAATTCACAGTTATGATGCCATTACTCAAATAGGATCTTACATTACTGTATTTCCTTCGAATAGGTCTGGATTTACCATTATAAAAATGATTGTTTACTCTACCAATAACAGCAGTGCTATCACAACGAATTAACATAAGAGGAATTAGTTTTTTCCAAAAAGGGATTTCATGTAACAAATTTTTCAACCAATTCGTTTCCTCACATGCTGAAGCTAACGCTATAAGCTCAACTTCCATAGTAGAATTAGCAATTATAGTTTGTTTTTTAAACTTCTAACATATAGCACCACCACCCAAGGTAAAAATAAAACCCGAGGTAGAGAGAGAATCAAATGACAAGGTGTTCCAATCGGCATCACTATATCCTTTAAGTACCGCAGGATACTTGGTATAAAACAAACCATAATTTTTGGTACTAGATAAATATCTCATAATTCTTTCCATGGCTTGCCAATGATCTCGACTTGGCTTACTAGTAAATCTGCTAAGTACTCCAACAACATATGCAATGTTAGGTCTAGTACAGTCAGTAGCATGTCTCAAACTACTGATCATGCTAGTATATTCCTTTTGATTAATCACTTCTTTTTTATTTGTTACAACAGATAAATGTATGCTTGCATCAAAAGGAGTAGCAGCATGTTTACAGTCTAGAAATTTATATTTCTTTAAAATTTTCTCAATATAATGCGACTGATCAAGAAAAATGCCATCCTTAGTCTTGGTAATTTTATTTCCCAAAATAAAATTGGCTTCATCAAGATCTTTCATAACAAAGTGGCTATTAAGCATATTTTTAGTCTCATTTATAATATGCAAATTAGAGTAAAAGATAAGTAGATCATCCACATATAAGCTAATAATCACATGTGCATTCTCACAAGTTTTATAATATATGCACTTATCACATTCATTAGTCTTATAGCCATTTTCAAGCATGCATGAATCAAATTTCTCATGCCATTGTTTAGGAGCTTGTTTTAAACCATAAAGGGATTTAGTTTGCTTACACACCTTGCTTTCTTGGCCAGGTTTTCACAAAGCCTTCAGGTTGGTCCATGTAAATCTCCTCATCTAAATCTCCATTTAAAAATACTATTTTCACATCCATTTGATGAATTTTTAAATCATGAATTGTAGCCACCGCTATCAACAGTCTAATGGATGCAAATCCAGTAACCAGAGAAAAAGTATCAATGAAATCTAGATCAACTTATTGCTTAAAAGCTTTAACAACAAACCTCGCTTTATATTTATCTATAGTTCCATCCGGTTTAAGTTTTTTACGAAGGACCCATTTACACTCAATAGTTTTACAACCTGGAGGTAAATCTACTAGTTTTCATGTTTTATTTGAAAGTGGTGAATCTATCTCATCATTTACAACCTCTCTCCAGAAAATAGTATCAGGTGATGATAAAGTTTCTTGCCCCGTAAGAGGAATTTCTTCCGCATTGTAAAGATAATAGGCAGGGCCAAAATCTTTTTCAACTCTAGCTCGTTTACTCTTCCTTGGTTGGATTTGAGAATTTTCTTGTTCTTGAAAAACTTGAGATGGAGTAGAAGAGCTAGGCACAGATAAAATATTTTCAGAAATTATTTGACTCCCACTATTTTTATATTTGAAAGGAAATTTATTTTTATGAAAAATAGCATCACCTGATTCAAAAATAATATTATTTTTTATATCAAAAAATCTATAAGCTGTACTAAGCAATGCATACCCAAGAAAAGCACAAATGATAGCTTATTCAACCAATTTAGGTTGTTTAAGATTTGCAAGCCTCACAAAAGCTAAACAATCCCAAACCCTCAAATAACTTAGATTTGGTTTATGCCCCCGCCACAACTCATAAGGTATAATTTTAGTCTTTTTGTGTGGCACTCTATTTTTCACATGGCAAGCTGTCAAAATAGTCTCGTCCCAAAGATTTGAGGGAGCACCTGAATCAATAAATATAGCATTCGTTAAATCAATTAACGTTCTATTTTTTCTTTCAGCTACGCTATTAGATGAAGGTGAACATGGTGGAGTAGTCTCATGAATAATTCTCAATGATTGAATAAAAGAGTTGAATCTAAGAGATTCATACTTCTGGCCTCTATCACTTCTCATTCGCTTAATGTTTTTACCGAATTGATTTTTTCACTTCGAGAAAGAATTCTTTAAATTTCTCAAAAGCATCACTTTTATTTTTTTTAATAAATATACGTTTGTATATTTTGAAAAATCATCAATAAGAGTGATAAAATATCAGTTACCACCCCGAGTTAAAATTCTTTCAAATTCACACAATCAATATGAAATAATTCTAGCAATTCGGTATTTTTTTCAACACTTTTATGAGGCTTCTTGATAATTTTTGCTTTACTACAAACTTCAAATTTCTCAAAATGTTATCACTTTAGGAATTAATCCTAAACTACTCATGATTCCCACATATTTACTATTAATATGACACAAGCGAGCATGCTAAAAATTAATAGAAGACAAAGTGTAAGTGGTGTTATAATAATAATCATAAAATTAATCAGCAAGGAAATTTAAGAGATAAAAACGACATTTATACTCATCTGTATTGTAGGAAGCCACTTTCACTTCATGTGTCTTGTAGTCTTCATCATTCATCTCCTCGGTTGGGATTTTGTTTGAGTTCTTCGCAGTAAGAACTTATGCAACTTTCAAAAGACTAAGATAAAAAAGAACTTTTCTTTTCCACCTCTTAAAATGAACTTCCTTGAACTTGAAAGGCTTGTTGAGATCTCAAATTTCATCATTGGTTTTTTCTAGTACTTGTTCTATGGTTGATCTCCTTAAAATTGTTGGTGAAAATACTAGAAAAATTATATTTTATTGATAAAAAAAATGCAAAGAAAATGAGGTACAAATAGATCAGGCTGAGGCATGGATATCTCGTTTTCTTTAAGGAGATCAAGCCCACTGTGGTAGGAAGAACTCAAATACCGATGTAATAGTCACAAAACTATGACTTGTCCCATTCAGGATACAACAACCTGACCACTTGTCGTATGGTTCAGGTCAACTCTGTACAAGATGGTATACCCAAAGCTCCACTTAGAAAAACACAATTCTTTGCTAATAATCTCTCAAGTATAAATAATAGTTGGTATAGAAAAGAATAGATGAAATGAATTATTTATAGGCCACTAGGACCTTACAATTTACGCCAAAAATAATAATGACCATTAAATTAGAAAAAATTGAGAGTCTCCAAATATTAACTCACCACCAAATTCATGCACTCCAATTAATCTTCATTCATAAATAAGACAAAAGAATATTCATGAACAAAATATATAAATAAATAAATAAAAGATATTAAAATGGTCCAACAAAACTTAGTTTAAAATAGGTAAATTTAAAATTTAAAATTTTCGTCACTCCTGTTTCAATAAACTTAGTCTACATAGGTAAAATTAAAATTTAAAAAATTTATATAGTCTAAAATAAAATATATGATATAAGTTCAATTTTAATGAGTTGTTTGTATGTTGCCCTTTTTTATTTTTGTAATAATTTTTTTTATATGCACAATATTTCTTAAATCATGAAAATTGTAAAAAATGTAAAACTCATTAAGATTCACTAAAAATATTCTTATTGTTTGATATCGACATTATTTTCATTAAAGTTATTTTCATTAAAATTAGGCTATGAACCAAATCAAATCAAATTAAATTAAATCAAATCTTAAATCTCATCAAATGAGATCGGCTAAAGTTAGGACATAGTATTGGAAAAATTATTACTTAAGCACAGCTTTTCAATCAATCACTAATTGTTATGTCTTTATTATTTTTTACCAGTAATAGAAATTAGTAGGTTTCACTCCCCATCAATTATGTTTAATTTCAGACACCGCATGGCCCTATTATTGGAGTACAAAATAACTTCTCATATATAATTTTTTAATATATTTTTAAAAAAAATTCATTTCAATAAAATTGAAAAAAAAAAAAAATAGAGGAAACGAAGGTAGGTTGCCATATATACAGGGAAGGATACAAACGCTTATTTTGAGAAGTGGGTTAAAAGTTGATTTTTTGACTTTTTTTGATTTCTTTTAAAAAAACATACAAAAAAAAAAAAAAAAACTAGAGATATGATATAACTCAAAAAAAAAAAAAAAAAAACTGATTTTTATGGTTTAGCCGAGTTCTTGCTTAAATAATTAGGAACAAGGCAAGAACAATAGCTGTAGATAGAAGTATATATATTAGTAGTAGGTACTACCACTACTTACAAGTTACAAGAGACAGAGAGTAGAGAAATGGAGTTCGAGAAAGAAGGAGCATTATCATCACCATCATCAATGCCAGTGAGTCCTTGTGCTCAATACTTCAACAGCTCTGCATTGTCAGTATCCATTCTTTGCGTTCTTGAATTTGAAGTCCCTATTAGTATTGATGACTCCCAAACCTTTCCTTTGCTTAAGGATGTCTTCTTACCCATCAACCCTCGCTTTTCCTCTATCATGGTACTCTCTTTCTCTCCATATATTTTATTTTAATCACTCAGTGTTTGGATTAATTTGTACATACCTTGATTAATTTTGAAATTATAAAATTAACAACCGAGCAAAGGAGTGACTCAAATTCAAAAACTTAAATTTTATTATTAAATTTTTACTATGACTAATCCTTAAATTATATATATTTTATTATATAAAACATATGTTTTTTTTTTTATTACATAATTTTAATTCCTAAAAAATCACAAAATCATTTTTATGATTTTCTCGGTGTATATCTAAAAATTTTCTGCACACACTTTATTTATTTAGATTATTGGATTGTTTATAAGGAGATTAGACTCTATTTATCCGGCTTATTTATTTATAAATTCTACTTGTTTTTATCATCCTAAAAGGTACCGGTACAAAACAAGTATTTTAAGATTTATTGGTGTATTAAAAAGTAGAAGGATTCCCTCCTTTGGACTGGAGGAAGATGTTTGGGCTCATGGGATCCACCATGGGTCCATTTTCATAATTCAAACTGTTCATTTTATTGAACACTTCATATATTTCATCCACACACAAAATTAGGTCTATTCGATAAATGCAACTTGTTCAATTTATTATTTTTTTCATAAAAAAATATATGGTTCATTTTTTAAAAACACAATTGTCATCCATTTTTGTAGTGAAAAACATAGTAAATTGAACAAGTTATAGTTATTGGATTGACCTCATTTTTTTTGTAAATGAAATACACAAAGTGTCCAATAGAATGAATAGTTTGAATTATTGAAACGAGGCCCGTGATGGGTGTCACGAGTCCAAACAGTCCCAACCAGTCCAAATTTTGGACGACTCCGATTAAAAAAGCATACATGACTAATAAATAATTAAATTCATCACATAGGACTAGCTGGTTATTTTACCCTTGTTTGTGTATGAAATTTTTAATTTTTTACACTAACCTCGTTGATGTTTGAAAAAAATATGTCAAACTTCATAGATTTGACATATATTGAATTACCATAAGATTTTAATTAAGAAAACACTTAATTCCCTTTTAATTAGTATTTTATTAGTCATATGAATGAAAAGAAAATTATGTTCTCATATTTGTTTTACATTAAAATCTATATTTACATTGATTCTGGTCTCTACAACCTTACTAAAAGAGACATCAGTGCAATTTACTCCCTTTCTTTTTTTAGTTGGATCACTTTATTAAAATTGAGGCACTAATTATGTGAAGAACAGGTAGAAGACAAGAAAGGAGCAAGAAAATGGAAGAGGGTTGAAGTGAACCTTAAAGACCATGTCAAAGTCCCAGTGTTCCCTAGAGGACCCTCACCTGCCCTATACCAAGACCACTTCAATGACTATTTTTCCAAGATAGCCATGGACCAACTTCCTCAAAACAGACCCTTATGGGAAATTCACATTATCAAGTACCCTACAACTACTGCATCTGGCCACATCATTTTTAAGCTTCACCATGCACTTGGTGATGGCTATTCTCTAATGGGTGCTCTTCTTTCTTCCACACTGTATGAGAGGGTTCAAGAAAGGAGTTGGAATATTCGAAGATCTCCGAAGATCCTTGATGAGAGGCTTAGATTCTTCAATGGTCTCAACTCAAGAACACAAGAGTAAAGGAGATGATGGGGATAAGAGATTGGGTGAAGAAGAAAGCAAAATAGCTAGAGAGAGAATAATGGCAAGGCTCTCCCATGGATCTCCCACTTTCACTCTCAAGGTTGATAATGGAGATGGGAAATTAGTTCTTTCCCAAGAGTCATCTCTCCAAAGAATTCATCCCTTGTAAAGCTATGGGTGGGTGCTATTTATAGGCACCTCATGATGTAGGACGGAGCCCATGTGCAAGGCACATGAGAAGTATTCTCTCTAACCATTTTGTCCGAGGAGGTGATCTCTCCGAGGAGGTGAACTCTCCGAGGAGGTGATCTCTCCGAGGAGGTGAACTCTCCGAGGAGGTAATTTCTCCGAGGAGGTGACTTCTCCGAGGATGAGAAAAACCCCGAAGAGGAGATCAACCCCTCGGCGAACCCTTCTTCTTAGCCACACCTAACCAATGATCCCCAATCATCCCAAAGGGTCAGGGGTAGTCCCAGAGGACGTCCTGCCGTATAAGGGTCAGGGGTAGTTCAAGAGAACGCCCTGCCGCAAATATTGCCGAGTCTCAGGGACCCCCTAGATCGTGCCACCTCGACCCGGGTATAGGCTAGTTTAACCGAAGAGTGAATTTATCTCCACTCACCGTCTTCGGGATCGGGTCCTTTGTTCGAACTCCATTACGCCCATGGTTCTGGTACGTAGATCCCGGAAAGCTCCGAGCCCGCAAGTGTTCTGGGACTCATTAACGGAGCGACTTCTAGATTGCATCTGAATCCGTTCGAAGCCAAGTGCTTTGGACCTCTAGGTTCGTGGATCCGAACCCTTTCGAGTCCGAGTGCCTCGGATTTCTAGGCTTGCTTAATACCCTTTCGAGTCCGGGCCCGAGTAAGTCTCTAGGTTCGTGGATCCGAATCCTTTCGAGGCTTAGAGCCATTTAGCCCGTTTGATGGTGATAAATCTGAGCCCACCAATCTTGGACTTGCGATAAATTCGGGCCCACTAATATTGGGCTATTGGGCCTAGATAATTTAGTGGGCTCAAATTAGCCCCTTGCGTGTATGAGAAATTGTAGTTTTCTCGGACATGCATAATTTCACCTCGTCAGCCATGCTTCACATTATATACAGGTATATACGATACAGACATATACGGAGATATACACTCGTGGGGAATATGCCGTTTGCAACCGTCAGTGGGAATATGCCGTTACTGAGAAGGCATATTCCGTTTGCTGGCGTTAGCATACGCAAAAAGAAATGCATGGATGTGGAATGTGAGGTTTCGAACCCCTGACCTCAAGCGCGGCCTCCGAGTCCTTAACCACTTAGCCAAACCATTGAACCCAAGCCACACCTGTAACTCAAATGTTCAAACAAATATCTATATTACATACCTATACAATATATATACATATATGCATACACAATTCCCCCGCGTCTCTTGCCGCATTTGGCACGCGGGCTCTGTTTTTGTATCGATTGGCCGACAAAAGCAGCCCCCTCGGTTTGCAAACCAGCCTTGACTCTCTCCCTCTCTTTGTCTTTCTCTCTCGTCTTCTTCTTCTCTTCAGTATCCGTCTTTCTCTTCTTAACCATTCTCTTCTTCATCACTCTCTTCCATCTCCCTCTTCATCACTCTCTCCTGTTTCCTCTTCCTCATCGAGAGAA